>JALDNG010000007.1:1922500-2150000 GCA_024349245.1 Neodontobutis hainanensis
AAACACAACATACTTAACCTACCTCTGACCTTATAACTACCTCTAACTCTCCAACGTATTAATGTTATAGGGTCCAATATAAGAAACTCTGAAAAGAGACAACTATATAAAAGAATTTATCCAAAGTCACTTTATGAAGTCATCAGATCTGCTGTGTCAGCTGCCTAGACACCAAGTTCAAATTTATTTAAGTGGAGACACAAAAAAAACAATGGAGGCAGACATTGAGCATAAATTATAGTTCCCAGCAGTCTAGATGCACATCAAAACATCCACACTATAATGAAAAGCACTAAAAGAAACCATGCTAAAGGACACTCTATCTTACATAGGGGCTCCCACATCCACAAGCTTCACACAATAACAGAAAACTAATCCTAATCTACATATCAAGTCTGCACACTGAATTACATCCCACTGGTGGCCAAAATGCCTGCGCTCTGGGGTGGTTACTTAGATACTGGACAGTGGCAAAAAAAAGCCTTGGAAAAGAAGCTGTTCCCTCTCTTCACACTTGCTCTCACAACCTCTCTCAAAGACCACATACAGACCTACACAGTCTCAACTGTTTTGTTTGGTCTCAGAAGAGTGCAAACAAAGCACACAAGGAAACAAAGCAAGGACTTGCAAATGTGAAGTTTGAATGTCTGTATTATGACTAAGAAGCTGTTTTTAGCATTGTGACCTTGCCAATGGGATGCAGAGAGGAAAGAATCTGTGATTAAGCCACAGCGCTGATGAGTTTGACTGTGTAGATCCCCCACCTGTCAGTATGACTCAGGGGGACTGCTCTCCTCACACAAACACCCACAGAGTTGAAGCACTGACAAAAACAGATGCTGCTCTTACTTGTTCTCTCCCTCATCTTTAGCTTTGGTCTCATCCGCTGTGCCTCCAGTCACTGCTGACCATGTCCATTTGGCCCACTGGACTGGAGACAACCAGGACATCCCAGCAGAGTCTAAAGTGTTCTTCTCTGAGGTATTACAGCAAACTTCCTTCAGATGTGTTCAGACTACTGTCAGTCAGATAAACAAGCTCCTGAATACAGTACGTCCAGGTTTCTCTCTCTTTGTACAAACAGCTTGTCCTCTGTTGCTTTCTGCTCTGTTTTCAATGGTGAGGAGCGTTAGGTGCCTCAGACCGCTGCGTTCTTTTTGTCCCTGCTTTGCTCTCCCAAAGCAGTGACTCACTGAAGCAGATTACTGGAGCATCAGTAGTCACTCCCCCTCTCTGCTCTGTGCTCTCCGTCTGGCTGGGCGATCAGCTGGTACGCAGACACTCCCTTCCACAAACTGCTTTAGAAACACAGCTCAAATTTACAAGTTTGCTTTTAATGCTTCAAAATATTTAAGGTTTTTTTCTAAGAAAGTGAAGTGAACGAGAGTGTGGTTCATGTTTGGTTACTTTGAGGCAAGCTGACCCCCAGACAATTGGTGTTTAAAAGAAACAGGAAAGGAGATTTTAAAAAAAGAGTTGAAAAGGAGGAAACATGTTAAACAATGTTTTTGTACAATGTAAGAAGAGTTGTGTAGACTGCACTGAAAGTCAATCTGAATGGCAGCTATTGTGCTGACAATAATTTGAAAGTAATATGATCCTTTAATCATTTGTTTGTTATGCAGCTCCATGTTGAGACTGCAGATACTGTAGTATTCAGGATTACAACCTTAGTCTTTTCCAAGGCTAATGATAGAATGGCCTTTAGACATAATAATAACACAGACACAATATAAAGGGTACAGCAGATACAATCTAGATGGGTTGATTGAGGAGTTAGTGCCATTATGTGTGACTGTGACCAGAGCTACAGAAAATCAATTTCTCAACAAAAAATCCAGGTCAGAATCAAATCAATAGAACAAACCTAGATTCAACAGTGATGATGCAGCGATCAGGCCGACAGAAAAGTCAGTTGGATAAAAGCTTCTATTCCCATTTGCACAAACGCCTCCGAGCAGAGGCTGTTCATCAGTGCTTATGTAACCCGAAGTCCAGGCTTTCACATTTATGCATCTTTTTATACGGGCACACACATGCGTACTGAGTATGTAGGCCACATGTAATGTGTTCTTGCAGAAACCTTAGACCATGACTAATCCAACAACAGTATAATGGTTTTGCACAGTAAAGAAGAAAATGAAAGGATGCTAACATACTTTTTTATGTAATTTGCAATTATAATTTAGTGTTGCCTAATGGTGGCACAAAAGCAGAAGCCCCACCGATCGTCACTGTCAGCTGTGTCTGTGAGAAAAGTCTCAGCAAATAATGCCACACACTGGTCAACACACAGAAAGAGGCCCTGTTTATTGTGTGATATCTCTGAAAAGTAGAGCAATTTACAAGGGTGACAGACTGAAAACAGCAACAGCAATCAAACTCAGTGAGCAAGAAAATACCACATAGTAAGGATTGCACTGTGTTGGCTGCTGAGATTAAAAGAAAGATGGAGGCAGTTTAGTTTTGGGAGCTAAACCAGGAACTTCTCAAACGTTCCTGTCATTGCCTGTTTTGTTTGTTTTTTAGCCTTATCAGTGGACATAGCTAAGAAGTTAAACCTGTCTTCTTCTTGGTTTGAGGTAGAAAGACTCTTGTGTAATATTTCAAATAGCACAAAGAAACACTGGTGTGACCCACCACCATAGATGTGATGTCTACACCTGCCATTAGCACACAGAGACAGATATAGTCCAGGAGCAGGTTTATAATGTGACAAACACGCTCATGACCCACGCTATTATATGTGTGTGTTGTTGTTTAGACCTCAGAGAATGTACTTCCTTAATCACTGTGTAGGCTTTGACATATAGCAGCACATGTGCTTGTGATCTAAAAATAACTTGGTTAGGATAAACCACAGCTGGGATGCAATACTTACAAAAGGAATAAAGAGAAGCTTCTCAAATTTCACCAGGCAGTGGGTTTTTTATCCTCATCTTTAGATTAATGTCAAATCTGTAACTATTGGATCAAGCTTATATTAATTAGTATTACAGAGAATAAAGAATTGTGACTGTGACATCCTGGTAGCTGGATTGCTCATATTATCAAGTTCAATGTAGGCAGTGGGTTAAATTACTTAAATTGTCATCTTGTGGCTTTTCACTGACATTTCTATAATATTTCTGTATGTTACAGATGATTAGGCTAATTCTAGCGTCTTCTGGTAGCTGTGCACTTTTTACAGAAAAAAATTATCACAGTCAGTGGTTCAGTTCTAAATAATAACTCAACATTTTACAAAACGTGAAAACATGAAAATGTTGCCAGAACTACTGTTCACTGGACAACTGCTGAATCATGTTAGTGTAGCTGTGGTGTATTAGCGCCATCTAGTGGTGGTTTGTTAAATGTCATCCAGGATAAAAAGAGAAAATGGGTATGCATGCAACCTAAATAAATTAGTTTAGTTATTAGCTCTTTTCAGGCTTTTCACAGACTTATGTTTATTTAGGAAGCAATCTCGTGTATAAATGTAGGCAACCATTCAGCAGAAAAAGAAAGGGACTAAAAGAGTAAGACATAAGAACTGATCATGACATGATTAACCAAAAGGAAATAAAAAGAAACAAGGGAACAGAGGGAGGTGTTTGCTGAGAGTACATGTTGTTGTACAGGAACCAACATAAAGTACTATTTTAACTTTGAAAAGTTTACATTTTTAGATATTTGCCGATTATACAATATGTACTACAATGATAGATTCAAAAGAGGTTTTGTCAAAATTGAGCTATATTGTAAATAATATTTAATTTAAAATGCCATCTACTGAGCTATGCAATATTTTCTGGTTTATTAAGTATTATGAAGTAATTTTAACATTTCAAGCTACTGCAATATCATCTTAAAGAAAGTGGTCCTGTGCAAAGACAACATTCAGCTTCAAGCTGTTGAATAACTCAAAAGGACATTTTGCTTAGTGTGTGTGTTTACACTGTGTATGTTTTTCCGATAGTAAGTAAACAGAGTTTGAATTGGTCTGGTATTTTCTATCCGTGCAGAAGAGCAAATCAGACCAATTGTGGTTTGTGGTTTTCACTGATAGTTTGCCAACTGCTGCTCTTCATTTATTACTCCACTCAACCACGGTATAGTAGAATAATCAGTGTAATATCAAGTTGAATGAGAGCTAAAAATGGCTTTGGGAAGGGAGAAAAGCATCTCTGTCATCAACTGTCAGGTCAACTTTCAAGTGAAAGTGTTTTTGTGAGAGGAGCATCACAGCAATGAATAGACAGCTTCAAACACCACACATTGTTTTAAGGATGACAGACAAAAATAAATCTCTTGCATGAACAAAATTCTCAAAAAAACTTTTTGGGTCAGAGCTGCATTGTTAATTACCTGCAGCAGAATAATCTAATCTCTCCTCTGTCTGAAGTAACCATAGACGTATTCGCTCTAAGGTCACAGGTTTGGACACTGTTTTAATGTAAGGGGTGTGACCTAGCTTGCTCACACTCATTACATTAGCTTTGCTGCTCCTACCCCTCCCTGAATCATCGTCACAGAGCAATTATTGCAAATGTCCATGTTTTTTTTATTTACCTTATTCAGTAAAACACGCAAAGGGCCAGCATGCAAATTTGTCCTTTAAGAAAGAAAACTGTGCTCCCCTTGCTTCTTTAAAGCAAAGTTTACCTCAAGCAAACACAATATCAGCAATATTTAGTGATGTTGTTTTGGTCTTACATGCTGTTTTTCTTCTGTGGAGAGCTGAGCGAGCCTTTCCGCTGCTGGCTTTGGGAGCCCCCCATGGTAACAGCTGTGGTGTGTTTCAGATTTGTTCCAGATGCTCTTCTTTCGCTTCTTCTTTGCCAGGTTCACCTCATCTGTTTTCCGGGATCGCCTGGCTCACAGTCACAACCTCTCACTGCTCTGCTTCTCATCACTGACATTATCTAACCATCCTTGTCTTGGGTCTCTTGTCTTTCTCTTTCTCAAACGTTTAGGTTGACAGTACTGTGAATCCTCCAGATACGACTAATCACACATGAATAGTCCTTCCAACAGTCCCGCCTCCTTGCTCTACTTCTCCTCATCCTCCATCATTTCTCTCTTTTACATACACAGCACATTATAGTCCCTTGTAAGCAATGCCGTAGCCTTTTGAAGGAGAGATGGAGAGTGCTATCCTTGCAAGAGGATTGTCTGGAGTAGGTAGGGGGTAAATGATGGGGCCATGTGTGTCATGGGGGCATTTGGTAGGGGTTAACTATTGTTCCAGTGAAAAAGAGTCCTGTCTATTGTTAGTCAGCTGAATAGAAGAGACTGAGGGGGAGGAAGAAATGAATGTGGGGGGCGATGGAAGAAGTTTAAGCATCAGAAAATACAGTCACACTTGTTGTGCCCTATTCCCACTACATTCTGTGACCTAAAGCTGTACATTTCTGACAACCACTGTAAAGAACCACAATGACCCCCTACCCCTCAAATTAAAAACCTTTTACCTGACCTATTGCTTTTACAGTGTGTACCCATCACACAAGTCAATGGTAGGTTAATTTTCCCAGCTTGAAGACTCTGACAAAATAAACAAGAATAGCCTACATACTTTTTGATAGCGTTTTCTTCTTTTCTTTGATAAACGAAAAGACTATGCATTTTGCCGCTTTGGGACAAAACCGCCTTTGGGAAAAGTGTACAAAGTAGCAAACGTCCCACTGAAATGAATCACAAGACCCAAGTGAAGATCCACATTGATGAACGACCTAACTGCATTTAAAACAAATACAGTGCTTGGAACAAACACGCACAAAGCATCAAGACATGGGGTGTGTTCACACTTAAGTCCTCTTCGTAGGTTCGCACCGAAACAGAAAACGATCAATTTAGTTGGGTTCGTAAAAGTAAAAGACCCGGTCCGCCGACATTTTAAACTGCGGGCCTAAAGGAAAAACATGCATTTTTTTAAAGGAAGACACTAACTAGATGGTACTGTTAGCCAAAATGCTAGGCTTGTTGCTATGGCATTTTAGCTTCTCCGTGGTTGGCATTTAACCTCTTCTCATTTTATTTAGTTGGATAATATTGTTTTGGATTGTTTTCTTTTCCGACCCAGGGAAACTAAGCATTAGGCTACATAGTTTTTTGTCACCAATGTATGAGGCTCGTCCTGTTTGGGCTTGTCTATGGTCCTTGCGCGGTTCACCCTTGAATGGAACTTACTTGGAAGCGCTACAAGACCTGTCTTTAACGGCTCTTACAGCGCGTGTTTACTGCGGAAAAAGGTTCGTCTGGAGCATAGCCCCAAAAGTCAGTTATTTTTAATAGGGCCAAAAAGAAATAAATAATTAAATCACCTCCACAAGTGAACCAAAAGAGAAATTTCCTCCAGTTTTGGAAGTATGGCAAAGCGTATGTGGTTAGGATTTGGCCCATATGTGTTTTGTAATGCTAGATCTCACCCAAAGATGCTATTTAAATGCCACATTTGGCCTAAATGTTGTTGCTATCAAGGCACACTTATCCAAGTGAACCGTGCAAACAGAGCAACAGCACAGCAAGGGTGAACGCACCCTAAACTGACAGGCTGAAGCTTTTAAATAATACGCAACCCATTTCCATGCAGTCAAATTACAAAACAAGTCGCTCATGCGATTGATCATACTGAAAATAATCAATCATAGACACAGGAGTACAAGTGTTTGTAAAATTTTAATGACAGACATAAAATGACATTGAGTTAAAGGACACGGGGCTGAAAACATCCTAAATGACTTTGAGTGTTTTAGTACACTAGTACACAGGCCTATAATAGTATAGGCTACAAAACAGATGAGTAGGAAGGAGATGTTAAAGATAAAGTTGCTCCTTGTGGAAAATAATAAAAAGAAGACATGGTCAGCTTTAGGGTGTAAAATAGTCACCTGTTAATCAGTGCAATTTAATAAGTATATAAAAAGAAAAAGCCACACAAATAACTTGATTTCATTACCTGTTTGATCATACGTCTTATGTGACCTGTTGCATTTCTGTGACTTTGGCGAAAATATTGTCAGGACCTGACCATGACTTCATGAAAGCATTTTGAACCAACAGTCTTCATATGTTCATAGATATAACAGTAGCACATGATAAAGCTTTTTTTTTTTTTTTTTTTAAATTAAACAGCTACATCATATTGAATCATCAAAATTAATAAAAATGGGACGTGAATTCAACAATGTAGTCTAAAAAGGTTAACTCATTGAGATTTGAAATTACCGTAATACTAAAAGAAAGGACATTATGTTATTATAATTGTTTAACGACTCTGTTAAATGTTTATATATATATATATTATATAAAACTCGACTCTTTCAATTATACACCAAATATAACTCAGTTTGTATTACTGTAATATAACTCTTATTGTCAACTTCTGTATTATAATAATGCTCTTTTTTTGCTGCAGCAGTAGGAATGATATGTAAATAACATGTGGAGATGAGTTAAAGTGCAAAACAGTATGACTTTAAAAGTGCAGACCGACCGAGAAACTCACTTTTGTAAACTCCAGTCCTGCTAAAGAAGAGAAAACACACAAATCAAAAATATCATGTTAAAGTTTTGTGGTGCGTTATGACAGGGCAAACATATAAGGCATTTAGAAACAATTACAGAGGTGTCCTTTTACACGTTCTAAATGCAAAATCTGTATTCATATATCTTCAATACAGTTGAGGCTGTTCAAATTCTACACCAAGTTTGTCATATATCTCCTTTAGAACCAGCAGAGCGGTATCCTCAGACTCCCTAAAAGAAAGAGCACAAAAAAGAAGGCATTGGGGATTTTAAAATATATATCAGAACAAGTAGATTTGGCCATCTAAACAACTCAATGACTCACCAGTAACACAGGTGGGACTGAAGGGCAAACAGGTATTCATTGAAGCTTTCAATGGGTTTCTCCTGAAGTACATAGTCAATCCTACGCCCTTCATTCAACATCCCAACTTTGATCTCAGGCTGCTCTGACTGGTTTACTAAAACTGGGGAGTCTGCCTCAGCACATCGACCTGTAGGGTCAAGTTTAAAAAAAAATAAGCCTAGACAGACCAATAATAGCCCCTAATACAAGAAAGACAGAGGGTAAATGAGTAGTATGTGCCTGTAGCGATTACTGTTACAGAAACATGTTGCATAACATTTGCTCTTTAAAAAAACAGATGTACAGACAAGACAGAAATCATTATCTTTGGCCCACACAAACAAAGGGGAACTGTTAGCAGTCACTTCAAGTCACTTTCTCTAAAGCCTAAATATCAGGTTAGAAATCTGGGGGTAATAATATACTCAGACTTGACGTTTAACAGCCAAACTAAAGCAATAACATAAACAACTTTTTATCATTGCTAGAAACAAGGGTATTGTGTCTAAACCAGACATGTAGAGACTTATCCATACATTTATCTCTAGCAGGTTAGACTACTGCAATGGTCTGCTCACTGCACTCACTCAGCGAGCTGTAAGACAGCTGCAGTACAAACAGACCGCTGCTGCTCGAGTCCTGACTTTAATAATAATAATAATAATCTTTATTTTTTATATAGCGCTTTTCCACCTACTGTAGTAGGCACTCAAAGCGCTTTACATACATTAAACTATTTACCAGTGTTACAGAACATCACTGGAGGCAAAATAGGTCAAGTGTCTGGCCCTAAGACACAACGACAGTATGAGGGGGAGAGCGGGATGTTATGATGTTTTGGGATGTTTCGAGCGGGGATTGAACCACCTGCCGGTCAATCCCCGCTGCCGCCCCCTAAAACCAGAAAGTACGACCGACCATATTAGCCCTGTCCTTAGGTCTCTACACTAACTTCCTGTCTCTCAGAGGATAGGCTCTGCTGGTCTGTAAGGCTCTCCATGGCTCAGCGCCAAAGTACATCTCTGACATGTTAGTCCCATATAAACCATCTTGGACTCTGAGGACCTCATGGACAGGTCTCCTGCTGGTGCCCAGAATCAGGACTAAACACGGTGAGGGCGCGTTTCAGTTTTATTCAGATAAAATCTGGAACAGTCTTCCAGAGGAGGTGAGACAGGCCTCTACTCTGACAATGTTCAAGTCCAGGCTAAAAACAGTTCTGTTTAACTTTGCATATGACAATTGAAAGTATTTTATCTTCTCTTTTTGTTTTCATTTGTGATTAATTTTCTTTTCTTTTTAAATTATTTTATTGATAATAAACAATTTGTGCTTTTAACCTATATCTCTTCTTTTTGTAAACCACACATTAAAAAACTTTAAATTGCTATATGAATGAATTGTGATATATAAATAAACTTGCCATGCCTACTTTTTCTTACTTATGAATTAACTAAAGAGATCCGCAGGTACAGTAATATTGGTGTTGTCAACAAAAAAAGTTAACCAAGTCATGTTTCTAAACTGATAAATTAAGGTGGATTACCCTGCACTTCTTGTAGGTTTCCCTTTAGTGCTTTTTCTTCGGCTTCTACTGGTGGCAGTGCAGCAACAGGAAGTCTAGCAAAGGACTGCCATGCTGTGCGCAATGAGCCCAATACATTATTCTTTATGTCCATGCTCATACGGGTCAAGCTGTCTTTTAATTCTAAAAAAGACAAAAAAATAGTTATTATACCAAAGCTCAACTCACATTATTTATAAAAAATATAAAACAAGTAATGGTCATACCCAGATGCATCCTCTTACGGCCTTTGTGGTGAGGAATTAGCATGGGCTCTAAATCAACATCAGACACTATCATAGGTTCTATTCGATAGGCCACAGGATCGTACTGCACAGCAATAAAAAGGAGATTTAACTTGAATGCAATATCAGCAGCATGCTCATAAGCATAGTTTTTAATGTATTTAATAACCTACAGGGTGATAGATGTTGTAAAAGCTCTTGCAGGTTGGAAAGGTGTAGTTTGGGTCAATGCGTTTAAGTCCTCGAACAGTCAGAAACATCCCAATGGGAGAGCCAAATGCAAAAAATGTCTGTGGGTGGAATGCCAACTGTGGGTAGTTGATAGATACCTGAAAAACACAGAAAGTAAGAGTTATTTTTCATAATAATAATAAATAAAAAAAGAGAATAACACATTGATTCAAGAACATGGAAACAACACAAAAAAAGAGCAGAGTGATGTTTCACAAACAACCATGACAGATATTCACTCATGCCTGACAGCTACTGGTTGTGATCTTGGAGTCTTCCCTAAGAAGACCACACTGAATATAAAGTGGAACTCCATATGCAGGGAAATCTAAGTCAATTACATCAGTGCAGACACACCTGTCCCTTGGCTATGCCTCCATTGGTCTGTCCCAGCAAGCAGGGAAGGAGAAAAGCAGCAACGTAATGCGTCAAAGATTTCACTAGATTCTCCAGGCCCTCCAAGGACAAAAAGTGCCCAAATTCATGTTCATGTTTACCTGCCCAATGCCAACATCGAAGTATTCGTAGTCTACAGCACTGGTGACAGACTGGGCTCTGTTTAACTGGGACTGCTGTGTCATCAGCCCTGAAGACTGGTTATCATTATGATCGCTGGCTGAGGAATCTTGAGAGGCGACCAGACATGTTGAACTTGGCCTGCCATCCTAATAAGAGAAGCAGTTTTATAACATACTCACTTGCTAGCACATTAAACAGCTAATGATCACAAGTAAACAAATTTGCAGGTTATTGTTCACATTTTTTGAGTATGACAACTTTTGTTCCACAAAGGTGACAACTGACCTTTGAGAAAAATTTTCTTCTGACGTAGTTCAAGATCTTCTTCCGAGGCCCAAGTGGAATTCCCAAGTCTTTAAGGTCACTGTCGTGGCACAGAGCCTGAATTAAAAATGGAAAACAAGTTTTTGTTTATTATTGTTTGGTTTTTAATGATTGTGGTTTTTTTGTGAATAAGTCGTACCAATGATTGAAGGTCAAGGTCTTCTGCCTGCAGAATAGCCATGTACTGCTGTAGGCCCATTTGGGTCAGAATCTGTTCTAAAGTGTCACCGTTTTGAGGACTTGACTCAACACCAGGCACCTTCCAAAAAGATTGACATGTACAGTTATTTATGTAAGGAAGATTTTTAAAGATTGTAATAGTAATAATGGTCATCATACTTTCTCTGTATGGACCTCAAATCCAGACCTCTGATTAGTCAGTAAGTCAAATAGTATTAGCGAACCTGAATCACAAGATATTCAAAATTCAGATGCTGTATCATCTACTGTGTGTTTAAGCTATTTGTATGATTTTACCTAGGCTATGGCCCACTATGGAAACTGTCCCATTAAAGTCTGGATGTCGTTGTTTAAAGAGTGTGTGTAGTCTGTTGATCTCAGAAGCCACAGTGTCTACTATAGTTTGACAATAAGTGGGGCTATTATAGAAAAACAAGTCCAAAAGAGTATCATTGGTGAAATGTCTCAGTCTGCTGATGCTGGGCAGAGTGATCCTTTGGATGTCCCTAGTAAGAGGAGAAACATAAATAGATTAGATAAACTGAAAAGAGTAGAAGCTTAGTTTTATTTTGTTAGCTGTAGCGCATGACACTTACTCATCCACTCCAGTAGCATCACCGTGCAGAGCACTGTGCCAATTGACAGGCAAAAACTCAACCCTGGCCACTTTACTCTCCTGCTGAGCACGTTTATAATGAGAGGCAAGAAGGGACAGAGAAGCACTCCTAAAATCATTCACTGAAAAGACACACACACACAAAAATAAAAAATATTAGGAATACACATACATACATAAAGACTCACACCAGTATAAATACTGGGTATTAACAAATAGCAACTCACCACATTGAATGATGGACCTGAAGCGCAAATCACATGCAGGGCCAATGCCATGGACCATAAAAACAAGATGGTCTACCTTGTCTGGTTCACCTGAGAGCAAAATTTAGAAATATAATGATATCACAAATGCTGACTGCGATTGTTTAATTTGTATGACTTTATAAGAAATTAAACATACCTTCAGCTATTTCTACAGAGATGCTGTCTACTCCTCTCTTGACTGTTCTGGGTCGAGTTTGCTCAGAGGGGGAGGAGACCCAATCATCTTGCTGAAATATTGGCTGATAATGCATTATGAGCTAAGAGAGTAAGGTAGAAATAAAATAATTAAATTAACCATTTACAAACTATAAACTATTAAAAACATTCAAAATCAACATACTTTGGGATTGTGTAAGATTACAGTTTCTCCTGTGGGAAACTCCAGCTTCTTTTTCCACTCATCTTTGGTTACTGCTTGCTTATAAGCTTCCTTGAAATATTTTTGAATAATTCACTAATAAAAAAAGACAAGTACAAAGTAGTGTTGGACAGCAAATAGGAGTCATGTTTACCTCTAGACTCTGACTGAAGTCTTCAGTGTATGGCATAAATCTTGTGTCTTTGTCTCCTTTATAAAACCAAGTGCAGCGGCGGACCTCAGTGGGCGCTTGTTCCCAGTACACAGCATAGCACCTCCTCTCAATGATGTGCACATCATACCGCTCTCCATCTACAGCCACCTGATTAATTCCTAATACACATAAAAAAGTATTACATGAAATTGCAACTGTCTAATTAAGTACATATTTATATACATCATTTCAGTTTATATCAATAATTTTGCCACTTTCAAAAGTTTAATAAATTGCTCTACTGAACAACCTATAATAACAACCTCATAGTGTACAGAAAAAAGTAAATTAAAACTTTGCTCCACTACAACAGAAAGAAGTAATGTAACGTTTGCTATACCATGTCTATATATATATATATATATATATATATATATATATATATATATATATATATATATATATATATATATATATTTATATAATTTGTTATGTTACATTATGTGATGCATTAAGAAAAATAAATCCACAAGGACTTACATCCACCCATTTCTTTTTTATTAAAATTTTTATTTTTGATATACTCTGTAATCTGTGTACATAAAATAATTAATATACTTCATAATTATAAAATAGTTATATATATAGTAAAAATATTTTGCTGCTTATATTTTAACCCTAAAAATATCAAACATAATTTTGATTATAACAGGTAAGAATGTCAAAAACTGTTTATTTTATAAGGCACCAAAGTGATGACAACAATGTGTAATTTTTCCGTTATCCAAGATGAACACATTGTGCTACTATTTTATTGACTATAACCACATAAGAACAGCACAGACTTTATTCTTACCACTGCTGTGTGCAGACTCTAATTTGACTGAGTCATCTATGCTGAAAGGAAGCCAGGAGGGGTTGTCATCTACCCGTCTACAGAAGAACCAGTGAGGCCGGACTGCCTGGTAGGGAATGGGGACGGACTCCATGTCGAGCATCTCAAAGGATGAAGTGGAAGATGGAGAAGCCTCATCTAATATTGGTGACACCTGCGGAAAATCCAGTTAAGGGTTTGTATACCATTTTCTTCTGTTAGCCAAGTTGCCTAAACCATTAGACTAGATACACCCTTACTTATTTATTGTGAGCAAGTAAAAAATAAATTAATAAAATAAATTTGAATGTATGTATTCAACAAACATTACATGCTTCTATTGTGATCTCTTCATCTGATGTCTCTGACGTAGTCCCTAAACTGCGGTGTGGTAGTGGAATTTGCACAGCAAATACAATTGTCCAAAGGTCCCTGCTAGTTTGAGGATGTGCCATTTGGGTCCAGTTTGGTTACAGGATGGATGTAGGTACCTGCAGAGGGTTAAGGTTAACCCTCTGCAGTTCAGGCAATGCCATCAGTACCTGGGAAGACCTTCACAGACGGTTCCCACTGGCCACAGAGCTCTAGGAAAATTGGCAACAACAATCATAACATGTCCAACAGTAAGATTATTAGTGTTCTTTCTCCATTTCTGTTGTAGTTAAAGACCTGGGAGTAATTCTGGATGAACCACTTCCAGGAATGGTCAGCGATGACCTGACTGTATTTCCATCTTGAGAGCCACAAACTGCCGGTTTAAGCGCCACATCCCGCTGCCCTATCAACAGAAGGTTTGGCGTGATGGGATCCGGGTCAGCCACATCAGATGATGTGTAGCCAAGAAGTTTAGAGTTTAAAACACCCTCCACCTCTATAAAGGCTGTTAAAATGTCTTCTTCTGCCACAAATTGGAATAACTTTTAGAATGACTTGCAGAACCAACTTAACTGATCTTCCCTTACGCAGGCTCCTAAGAAATTGTGATGAAAACATGTGGTGGATTAAAGTGGAAGTTAATGGTCTGTTCAGCCAGCGACTGCTTAGGTTCTTGTTTTTAACGGCCTTCCAGAACTCATTGTGACCTTCCCTGAAATTTGTGCAGGGGTCTGACCAGAGTTTGTACAGCTTTCGTCTGCGTCGTGCTATGAAATAAAAAAAGACCAAAAAGACTTGTGCTGGACTATAATTATATATATAAAAATATATATATATTTTTTTATTTATATATATATATATATATATATATATATATATATATATATATATATATATATATATATATATATATATATATAAATACAATAATAATACAAGCCTTCTTCAGAACGTTCTTTCTCTGAAGAAGGCTTCAAATCGAAACCTGTTTGAAGCCTTGTATTTGAATACTTTACATGTATTTGTATGATTGTAGTCAAAGAACAAAAACAATACTGTGAGTATCTATGTCCAGATTTTGAATTAACTTGGATGTGCTTCCCTTCAAATTTTTGGGACATCAAGAAAGAGACAAGACTAGGGAGGAAATTAAGATCTATGCATCTGGGAGTAAAGGGCTTATAAATGATCCCCCAGTGTTTTTTTCTCCTATGGCGGATCTTTGTCATATATGGCACAAAACAGTCTACGCCTGTAGACCAGAATGGAGGTTTATACAGCCTAAGCCGAGATGAGGGAGATCAGCCATTTAAGGTGCAGGAGAGGCACAGTGAGGACCACACAAAGCTCAAGCCAGGCCATTGACACTTGTTTGTGTGGGGCTACTCTGGATTGAGGTATCAGGAATGATGTGGAGATGTGCACTTGCTCCATTGCTCTGATAAGCCTGCTCTGATAAGCCTGCTCCGAGCCATGACAGAATATGTGCACCTCATATGTCATGAGGAGTGTAACAGCGGGGAATGGTGATGTGCTGGAAATGCGTGTTCACCTTCCCATTTGAGACAGAATTGGACCAGACTTCTTTCAATCGGCTCATCCCATCCTCTTTCTGCGTCCCATAAAGCTTGTAAAGCCTGTATCAGCTTTGCTCTAGTGGTATATGGTCAAATACATTATAACCCAGTGGGTCATACCAGCTAGCTAGTGCTAGCTAATGTTGCGCAGTGTGACTGTGAAGTACTACTGGTCGGTGTTTATATCCAAGGACGTCTGTTGGGCAGTGCCAGCTGAATCCCAAAGTTGACTCTTGAGCATTGAGGATTTTGATTTAGAGTTCACAGCTAACTGACGTGCTGAGCAGGAGAGCGACAACTTCAGAAATATTGTTTGCCCACTGGCATATTTTGAATCCATCGTGGATAAGAAGCTCTCTCATCTTGTCAATGAGAGCCTTTGCCTCTTCTGGGTCAAAAAGGGACTGCAAGCAATTATCCACGTAGAAGGCATTAAGAGCTGTTCAGCAAAGCTCAACTGTTGAGCTAAAGGTGCGTTTTATTTTACACTTCTGTATTGCATTTTAAGCTTGGATTTTGGTAACACATGGAACGGTGGTGGGATCTTGTTTCTTAGCTTCTGTCAGGTCATGAAGCACCAGCAGATGCTTGTCTCCACAGGTGCTGTAGGGGTTCTTTAAAGTGCATTGCTCAGGCGAGTGTTTATAGTCGCAACAACAGCATTTTGATTTCCCATTTATCTAGGTAGCAATAGGTCTAGGGCCCAGTTTTTAGTGTTCACAGCCACTGGGGTAATGCTCTGTACCTTCATAGTATGGACAATTTGGCTTAAACTTCTGCTTCTTTTTTGGGACAGGAGGGTTTGCATTCACCTCTACTTTTGTCTGTGTTTGTGTGAGAAATAATGGGCCATAATAGATGAAAGTGAACTTACTCTGAGGCTTATCCAAGGGGACAGTAACAAAACATACGATTTGCACTCGAGCCATTTCGAGAAATTATACATATTGTATGTCCTGCTGTTCCCAGTACGGATGATCCCATGGGTGATGCAATACTCTACAAAACTGTCTCTGTAGCTTGGGGAAAGTTTGGTGAGTAATCTGTTGACATGTGAACTACACTGGAGCTCACTGGCTGTAACTTCATCCATAGTACAGAGCAGCCCGACCATACTGCCAGCGAGAAATCCTCAAAGGCTTGGTGGTTGGGTTGCCAGCTCTAATAGAGGAGCAGTTAAGAATAGCACTGAGCTCACTTTAGAGTATCTTGGCTGTCCATACTTGTGCATTGCACGAGTATAGGGAATACAATTGCGAATTTAGCACCTGGCATCCTGTATAGTGGATAGATACTCTAAATGATCCAGTAGGATATGATATTTATACTCCTCTGTTAGATGAGCATGTGGCCCTAGTTTCTCAATACTTCAAAATCCCTCTCTCTGCCTGATTGGAATGTCACCAGTTTAGGCTTCAAAATGGCATATGAAGACACTACAATCATCTCCAACAGGTTTGGCGAAGGAATGTCTATTGAGGTATGTGAGGTTGTCAGGTGATTTTCAGAAGGGGAAGTAAACAGTAGCTGATGGATATATTGCCAAATACAAACTGGCTAGATCAGAAGCAGCTACATATTGCTGTAGGTGGATGGACTGATATAACTGTTGGATGCGGAGCCACTGTCGGCTGTGATGACTAATAAAGGGGTGCTGCTTAGCTCTGTCAGGGCTCACAGGGCTATCTGAGGGGCATGCAGAGTGTACCTTGTTAGAACTCTTTCAGCTTTGCTGCAGAGTGTACCTTGTAGAGCTCTTTGGATGCAGCTACTGATGAAGTCTCTGGCCCAACATAGTTCAGCCATCTCAAGCTACTTGAGTGATAGGCCGCAGTGCTGGGTGGATTTCCTCTAGGTGGGGATGAAGTAGCAGCAAGCTCAACTGACCTTAGCACGTTGACAGGGATTACCCCCAAATTTCACTGCATGCTCTGCTGCGACGTCACAGACCATTGCCCAATGGATGCATTTCAGATCCACTGCTTAGCCCTGTGCAGCTCAGCGGAGCATGCGCGGGAAGTTCTAGATGGCGTAATAAAATCCGGTGATAAAGACGTGTTAGGGACCAAAACAAGTGTTTAATCAAGGACCAGAAAACTGTTTTAGTTTGAGATCACTTCGTTATTCAAGTATACATCACTTCACAGGTTTTTCATTGTTACATTGGGCACAAAAAAAGTTTTTTTTTGCAGACCATATTGCATCGAATGCTTAATTGTATATATTTACACATATAAATATTCAAATAGGGAACATTTGTATGTATATTTTGTATTACTTGGCAAATCTGGTCTATTATTTTCAAATCATACACAGTCTCCATCTTCTGCTCATTTAATCTGTAAACTAAAATTCATATGACAATTATACACTGTATAATATCCGGACTGTTTCCGCTTTGATGCGATCTGATCGGTCCAGATTTATGTGGTTCGGCTCCGGCGTCCGGCAAAAATAGAACTGCTCAGTACGGAGCTAAGTGGAGGAGACCAGAGCGGAGCTGCATGCATGGGGGTTAGGGAGTTCTGCCTCCAGGCTGGTGCCAGTACAGTTGGTTGAACAGTTATTTGTGGGTCTTGCAGCTGATAGGAAGGGAAGCAGCTCTGCCTTGTCCCAAAGCATTGTTGTCGTGAGGTGGAGGGCTGCAAGGTTTAGAGGCTTTCTCCAATTGATACACTTGTTTTGTCAATGAGTGACGGGTGTCCTCCATAGTTGCTTGTAGTTGACCCATCTGTTTTAGGATGCCAGCTCAAACCAACTGTATTCCTACTCCTGCGTGGACGGGGACTGCTCTGTTTACTGTTATCCTGGAGAGTTGCCATTCATGCTGACACAGCCAAGGACCACCTGTGAGATACTGTGTGCATTCTGCTTGCACTAGTTACTGATCACTCTTCAACTGAGTCTTCCTATGTCAGAAGGATAGGCACACTCAGGTTGTAAGATCCAGAAGGTTTAAAGATGAATGATGAAGCGGATGGCAGATACATGGAGTTGTTCAGAGGACATGAAAATGTTTTTTATGCGTGTATTCTTGTGTGTGGTTTCATGATAAGAATTCACACGGCACTCATTCACACAGGGACAGGGTTACATTCATTACTCAACAATTCAACTGCTTAACAATGCACCAAAGCTATCCTTAAAATTCAAAATATTTTGATATTTCTTGTGTTGGAGATCCAGACTGTTCTACAGTTTCACCCCACATACAGACACACAAAAACTTTGCGTGTCTGTGTGTTACGGGTGGTTTTCACCTCCAGTAATGTCAAATCTGCAGTTACTTGAACTTACTGTTCAAGGAACCTAATCCCGACAAACAAAAAAAGTGTGAGACAGAGAAAAAGGATTAGGCTTCTTCCTGGTTAGCAGCACAAAGCCTGATTCATTTGGTTTTCTGGAGATGTCTCCAATTTCTACAACTCCAGATACAGCTTGTAAACACAGTCTTCAAAGTTGTGCGTTTTTGTTTTATGTAATATAATTGGTGGACTATGTAAAAAGAAAAAGGCAAACATTCTCTGATGAAAAGGACACATAACCATATACAATGGTTATATGGCATATAAAATACAATTTTTGGAGTTCTTATATGTGGACATAAGCAAAAGCCATGCTGAATGTGAAGGACAATCATACATTAGATGTCTTCCAAAGCCAGACCCACAACAACACATAAATGTTGTTTAAATACCTTAAGTACTTTAAATCAAGTCAGTCTTTTAAAAATAAACCTCCATAAAATGGATTTACAGAGTCAGGAACAAACACACAGATTGTAGCCCACTGCCAGTGTCGTCTCTTAGTGACCATTTCAAGAGTTGAAGATTTTATAATCTGTGAAAACTTTGAAAAGAACAGTAGGCCTATGGGACTTCCATTTATATGTCCTGCTTTCCAGCTGGAAGAAGTACTTCTCAATACATGTTACAATACTGATTTTTTTTGGGAAGGCATAACAACTTCTCATGCTCAGTTTTAATAGGTTTGTATTTAGAAGTAACAGTTTACATTGTCAAGTAATTTATCTGTGCTACAAGTGAGTAAAGCACATTTACATACACACTTACCTTATCTTCTGGCAATGTCTCTGTGGCCTCAATCTGTGAGTTGTTGCCCAATAGACCGTGAGTGTTGACTGGTGGGCTGGCCTGGTGCAGACCCCCGTCCTCACTTGGACAGTATGACATTAGCCCCAGTCCCGGGCCGCAGCCCTCAGCTTTTACTTCAGTGGTATCCAGCTGTATGGACAAAGCAAAAACAAATAAATAAATAAAAAAAAGATAATATTGATAATAATAACAATAACAATAATAGTAATAATTATTATTGTTATATATATATATATATATATATATATATATATATATATATATATATATATATATATATATATATAGCAGATTTGTGAGTACTTTTACAGGACTGAAACATTAACATGCAGGTATCAGCAGCATTGGTTAGGCCTACTATTAATTCTAGCATTCATGAAATAGTGACCAATAATATGATGTAACTAAGTAGGTTAAGGGTAATAAACAAAACAGTCTTTGCTACATGTAGCATCAATGGAGCGCGGCCGCCTTGCACATAATAATTAAAATGTATTAATGTTTTAGTTATATTATACCATTCGTTAGATAATAGAAATGCATTGTCTGTCCACTATTTATTTGTAGAAGTCAATAAATAAATGAAACCTTGCTGTGTATTTAGGTGACGGTCTTGCTAGCGATTCCTAATATACTGGACTAAACACTGGCATGAATAATTTAAATATTAAAGTTTTAATTCAAATGAAGCCTAGGAAACAGACGGTAAACTCACCCAGCGCTTTATTGAAAAATAGGTTTATTTGGAGAGATTTCTATCCCTATTTGTGTTTGTCCTGCTCTGCGTTAGCTAGGCTAACCAAGGACAGCCTCCTATTAGCAGCTGCTGAGTTCATGTATTCAGGAAATGTGGGCTTTAGAAATGATTGCGTTGACAAATAAATTCCATTTCTACAATTGACACTTAGCTAATTTGCAAACTGTGCGAATCATTTTACGAAAAACGCCTTTCTCCATAATCCACAAAATAGTCACAATCCTGCGCAGTTTAGAACAAATGTAAACAAGTATTTAAATACCATAACACACAGTCTGAAAATCAATTTCTGTTGTGGCTTTCAAAGACGATTGTCATACTTTTACCCAAAGTATACCGGAGCTGGTCTCCGCCCACAACCTGGCGTTATGAATATGTAATATGTTTCATTTAACATGGCTTGAACGTAAACAGTACATTAACCAAGAAAAACACATCAAACACCAAAATCGACTGTGATTTTGTGCTGTTTATACGTTCTTACTTGGTCAAAGACATTTAACTTTATCCGCTGTAGATCGTGACAACAATAATAATAACTTTAAAGTTAGTGTAATAAGTTTTATTGCATTTCTAATTCAATACTATGGTAGGTCTATAACAAGTGACCTGCTTGATTGAATCATAGAATGCTTATATTGATCAGAGGGCTATACCTATACATGTAGACCTCTGATCATTGTACAGACACACCCCTAAGTGTTCAGCAATGATTCAAAACAGGGTTCACCCATTTGAACATACTTTTCAAGGTTAATATATATATATATATATATATATATATATATATATATATATATATATATATATATATATATATAGTAAAAGAAATGTCCGAACATTTCAGAATTTCAGACAAAAATACAGCTCTGATAACTAACTGTTTGCTTCTTTCCACCTATTTTCCAAGCATTTGGGGGTGGGGGATATGCAGGAGTGGAGCATACCAGGGGAAGGAAGACTGGAATACTGCTTCTTTGGACACACCCAGTTCAACAAAGTGAGAGCCACACAGAATAATGAGTTTGTGTGAAGCAATAAGAGGGTGTGGCCTTTTTACACAGTAAGATCAGCTAAGTTTGCCTAGCATAAAGGGGCAGTATCCTGAACAGAGAGCCGCAGTAAGTTTCACTGAGCTGCTAAACAACCCAGCACCATACTTCTACTCACTTCACCACTTTCCTGGGCATTCTTCAAAAAGAAATCCAGCCTCTGGAAGAAAGACAGAAAATAAACTCCTGGAGCACAACTTACCAACACGCAGACATGAAGGACAAAGTTAGGAGAGGAGGAGGAAGAAGTCAGGCCAAAAATGGTAAGAAATCTTGTTTTCATTTTCTAATCCTACCCTTGTGCCTCCTGTGTTTGCTTCTTTCCTTCTTTTTCATCTGGTGCCTACTTCACAGCAGAATCTGAAGAGGGTGGGAGATTTTACACTGCACTGTTACACTGCACATAGCTGGTTTCTTTTTCTGCTTTTGCCAGTATCTTGAGCACTAGGGAAATTTGCTTGATCTATAATTTGTTGAGTAAATAATTATTAACGGGATTAATGTTTTGTATAACTTCTAATAGTATAATAACTTTTTGTTGGGGGTTATATTAGACCTATATGCAATTTACCACAAACCCCACCAAAGCCCATTTGCACAAAACAGATCTCCCTTTTGCACTTCAGGTGTGTGCTGGCCTGTCTCCATATTGCCCTGAGGAGCATATTCCCCACAAATGAAAGTGCAGATTAATGGTATGACTGACAGGTCATGACATCTAAGTAAAACAGACTGAACACAGTAAAATGTATTGCACTGTAGTTCAAGAACTTCCTAGTATGAAAGATGCCTGTGCCAAATAAACTACTTACTGCTGAAAACAATACATGGCTTCTCTAGTAGTAGTAGTAGTAAAGTGGCTGTTCTAAAAGAGGTTCTATGGAAAGGAGGGATCTTTATCTAGCCAATCACAAACAGGCAAACCATTTGGGTGTCTTCCAGAGGTTGAGTTGTCCCAGAGTGACAGCAAGAAATGGGGATTTACTTATCAGTGAATACTATGTTTGCAGATTTTGACATTTTCTGCATGTTAAAGGTGTAAGTCATGCATGCTCCACTGAAAAACTGTAGTTTATATATTTAAGAATCTCCACATGCCGGCACAGGGTGTGGTTGTCCCTTCACCCTGAGATGACATGAAGGCCAGTAGGCAAATTCAACAGGTTTAGTCACACTACAGGTTGAGGAACACGCTGGGTCCTGCTCGCCCTATGAATCTTGTTTGTGTTAAAAGAGACACACCCCACTTTCGCTTTTTTTTCTCTTTTTTTGCATAATTCAACACCTTAAGGCAATTTCACAAACATAGTAACTTCAGTCCAATCCCTTTATACGTTTAATGGGATCAGATTTGATATTTAGCAGGAAGAATAAGTCAGATCAACACATTTAGGAAAATTATTCTGTCATGTTAAGCTTTCTTTCTCAGGCTTTTATGTCTTCATAAGTATAAGTACAGCAATTTGTTGCATGTAATAAGCTGAAAGTGTAAAGCATAATTACATTATGCAGGGCTTTGGTATTTAGTGAAAGTAATTTCTCCTGTTGTTCCTCCTAACAGATGAGATAAAGACCACTGGTGAGGACACTTGGTCTGTAAAGATACAGGGAGCAGGAGTTGATCCATTTGAGCTGCAGGTAAGTAATCACCATGCACTCAAAATATTAGATATTCACAGTGCAAATATGTATGTTAATACATGGTAATACATTATAGGTCCCTGGATTTTGGCTGGTTCAAGACGCTGTAATGACTCTGCTTTCGAGGGAGGAGGTGTTTCCACGCTCCAACCTGTCACTGTCGCTTGCTGGTACAACACTGGACCCCCTTGCAGAGCTGCAAAGCCTTAAGGGATTTAAACCAGGATCTGTTCTCCGCCTGGTTGAAGGTAGACTTCATTTTCTATTTAACTATTAGGGTTAAGATTGGTTTGTTATGTGTTGTGTTATAATTTCACTCTGTGGAATAAATAGTTACATATATTAAATCAACAATCTCTACATATTTTCAAATTTTTATTGATTTAAAACATGTCTTTACAAGTTGATCCAGCAAAGGTATATTATTTTAGTTTGAATTTTATGTTCTATCCTATTTCAGAGCCCTACACAGCTCATTCAGCTAGGCTTCACTTGGTTCGTGTGCTGGAGCTCCTGAGAACATCTGGGCCCCAGGACGCACTAAGAGAGGGACGCTCACCAAGTATTTTGGACACTATCACACAATCACAAGCTCAAGGTAAGCTCTCAGACAATAATAAAAACAAAAAAAGTTATAACACTATAATAAACTAAGGAACTGGTTTTCTGTTTTCTTGTACAGACACAGGTTTACAGAATGGAAAGAGCCTAAAACGGTCTTTAAGTAATACAAAAACAGAAGCAGCCAGTCAGGATGGAACCCCTGAATACTTACTTCCGGGTTCCCAAGAAAGACCATTGATGGCACTGCTACCAAATAATTCCCAACCAGAGGTAGACAGAGAGCGTTGTTTTTTAGTATTTGAACACACAGCAGCCACAAACCTTATATGTGTCCCATCAGGCTCCAAGCTTTGTGCGGGACTTGACTCTCAGTTGTTGGAACCCACCTCCAGGACACAGAAAGCTGCAGGGAGACTTTCTGTACATCACTGTGTTGACAACAGAGGGACGTCGCTTTGACATTACATCATGCCCAAAAGGCTTTTTCCTCAATAGGTATAGAATATTTAGAATCATATCTAGTAGGAATACAACATTAATTGTATCTCTTCCTATGCTTGTTGTTTGCATACCATAATGCAATTAAATATGCTTTACTAAAAACCTGACAAAAATAAACAACATTTAGATATTTTTCCCTTGCATTCAATTTAGATCTACAGAAGAGGTGTTTGATCCTCGTCCTGCACAGTCTTCTCCCGTCTGCCACTGTTTCACAGACCTACTCTGTTACATCAGCCAAGACTTCAAACAATCATTTACCACTCTTAAAACCAGGTAATCAAATACTGATAACATCTGATTAAAGCCTTATTGTTATAAACTGAAGTGTCATAAAATGCCATTGCTTTCTGTTGGCCCTTTAGGTTTCACTTGCCTCCTCTTGAGGCATTGCCTACTCCGTATCACACCCTCAGCTGGCTGGGGCCTCCCTGTGCTTCTCGTTCACATAAAAACACTTTCAGCAGACTTGGAGTGGATGAACAACCAGCACAGGTTAAATACAAGTAACAGTGTTAAAAGATGTGCCACTGACAGCAACAAGGGAGTGTCTAAATACTTTTTATCATGTGTAGGCTCCAGACTGGAATGAAGAATTGCAAGCGGCCAGAGACCTTCCCCAAGGAAGTCTGGAGGAGAAACTGCAGAGAGACAAAGCTCTACTACAGGTATCACAAACTTACTTATAATATGTTCATCTTTATAATGTGTTACAAAACCCTTTATTTTTATTTGTTTCCTTGTTTACCCTTTTACAGGTTAATAGTACATTTGTCAGGGCTGTGACTCAGGCGGCAGAGAATGTAATAGATGGTTTTGTAGAACCAGTCAATGGAAACCCTGATGACCCAGCTTTTCTGTGGGGTGGCTTGTTTATGAGTCAAGGGGCTGTGATAAGTGATATTTTTGGTGGAGAAAGAGGCCGCAGGTAAGAGTCCATTATATATTGGACAACTTTGAAATGTGTTTACCAGTCCAACTATAGTTTTAATGTGTTAAAGTTATCTTTACTCTTGCAGAGCTGCTCAGAGACTAGAGCTGAAAGGAGTGCAGGCCTACAGTAACGTTGAGGGGTTACAAGGGCTCCACACTCTGCCCACAGCAGTTGTAGACTACAGAGGAGTGCGTCTGTCTGCCCAAGGTTTGGCTCCTGGTATAGAAAGCTCAGAGCAGGACCAGGAAGCCTCTCCTGCATCAAGGTTTATTTCATTAACCGAGTATTTTGAAAAACATTTTGCATCATGTGTTTTGCCCTTTGCTATAAACTATAACCTGTTATTTTTATGGTTGCCAGAGGCCTTCTATATGGGGTGAACGCAGGACCCCAAGAATCTCCGCAACGCAGACGTCTACTTGAACACTTGGCTCAAGCATCCAAAGCTCTTTCAATCCAAAGACATGTTGTTGTGGCACCTAAAGGACACATGGTACCCCTGTTCACGTCTTTTGATGCGCAGGGCCTTGTAGGAGCTGATGGAAGGTTCTACATACTGGATGTATTCAGGAGCTTCCCAGCTGATGCTAACTTTTGCTTAGAAGCAGAAAAAGAAAGTGAGACTGGAGAAGAAAGAAAAGAAAGTTGTGAAGAGAAAGACAAAACAACTGGCTGCATAAAAGATGGCTGGCCAGAGAATTATCATTCAGACACTGGTTTTCCAAAGAGTTTTTCTCATGGGCTCTGTAGGCTTAGACCAGAACTGCTTCAGGCGTTTATCCAGCACAAGTAAGTTTCAATCATCACCAATGTTGTACTTGTGTTTTTGCATTTTTTTTACCCGAAACTAAAATGCCAACGAGAATAAATGTGAATATCTCTTTTTAAAGGGCCTTTAGTTGTTCAAAATAAGTTGTCTTTAAAATAATTTTTCATTTTTCATAATCCTTTTGTAGACATAACCTATTCACTCAGAAGGTGAGGGAGAAGCTGGATGTGAACGGAGGCTTTGAAGAATGTGCCACAGCATGTAAGGATTGTCCTAAACCAACTGTGATAACAACTAGTGTGACAAAATAGCTTGGACATTGACATTTGACAAATGTTTGTACTTGCAGGTGACTCTCGTGCTAAAAGTGCAGTTCGAGAAGCTTGTAAAGAAGTGGGCTCAGTTAGCGACTTTATCTTTGAAATGCGCTTCAATCCAAACATCTTCTCCCCAGGTACAGACTGAAACACAAACACTTGCAAAGTAAAGGTTTTGATAGAAGAAAACAAAATGTTTCTTGTTTTTTCAGGAGTAAAGTTCCCTCGTAGCGAAAGCACATCAACAATGTTGCAGAAAAAGTTACTGCAAGAAGCAGCAGCCTTTATAATCACACATCAGATACCAGCCTTTGTAAGTGAAACTAAAAGACACAAATCTGCCTGTTAACTGTCACAATACTATATACTATGTGTATGATGCGTGTGCTTGCAGGTGGACTATTGTTTGCAATTCAATGAAGTACCAGTCGATGGCGCTTCTCTGAAACAAGCTCTACATCAGAAGGGCATCAACCTCCGATATCTTGGTCATGTGATCAAGGCCATCACAGTGTCAGAACACAAGGAGCGACTGAGGCACATATTGGTTTGTGTGAATTATGAAACTCCCACAAATAGGTGGTAGCTTTACAATGAAACCTTTCCTCTAACTACTTCTCTTTCTTTGAATTCCTCTGTTGATCTCCAGAGAACAGTGATTACTGAAACTTTCATTCGCTCAACCAAGAGAGTATTCAACACTTTTGTGCAGGTATTTTGTGGCATTTGCTTATTTTATTATTTCTATACATTTGTCTAGAGCAAGGTAATGTCATAGCAGCAGGTGAAAGCTCCTTATTTGAAGATGAATGTCTCTGCAGGGTGTGGATGTGTCATGTCTCTCTGTAGCTGTCAGTCACTTCCTCTGCTGCCTATTGGTTCCACACTACACGCCCACTAGCATTGGAGAAGATATGAAAAAGAAATCAAGACGACGTGGCCGAGGGACTGGGGCTTCTGAAAGCACACCTTGGAGTACACTGACTGGGGCTGAACTGTGGAACTTGGTGTGCAAGGATGCTGCTGAGACATATAACATCTCTGACATCCTAGGGTGCGACCAAAACACTTATTTGTATTCTCATCATGTTTTTAGTTATGGTCAAGAGCTTAGGTGTAATTGTACTCTGTTATAGCTCTGGCCCAAACCACCTGGTCGAACACTATGGCCTTCAGAAGCTGTCCCTACTCAGAGAGTTTTGTTTAAAGACTGGAGTACAGGTAATATAAAAGATTTAGCATCAGTCATTATTATTAAAGGTTTAATTTGCTTAGGGTAAAGAAAAGGAAATGTTTGAATAGTTTTAATCGCTTGTCAATATAAACCCCAACTGTACAAAATAATTTCTCATATTTTACTGATGTCTTTGACCTCTTTTGCAATAGTTGAGACTAAAGGACTATTTCCTGGACAACCAAAATAAAGCACCACTCTGTCCTGATGACATCCTTAACATTTTCCCTATTGTCAAGCATATCCATATGCCAACTGTGGATGCTTCAAAAGCATACCTTACAGCCCAGACCTCAATACAAAAAGGTGACTTTTGATTTTGCCAAATCAATTTACATTTCCACATTTATAGAAACATAATCAACAATATTCAACATGTGGTGGGTATACACACCCAAACCCTTCTTTTAGCCTTTATTTATGGTGTTACCTACCAATTGCAGGTCATTTGGACCAAGCCTATGAACAGCTGAAAGAAGCTACCTACCTGTATAGCAGGGTTTGTGATGATCTTCACCATGAGGCATGTTACTGTTACAGTGTTTTGGCTAGAGTGGCTTTCCTAAAGGGCAAGGCAGCAGAGGCAAGTGGTTCCACCAGAATGTAATTACAAAAATATGATTTTATTTTATGTACTTTAAATTAATTACCAACTATGCTTTAGGCTCGCAGTGTTCAGATGAAAGCAGTAGTCATTAGTGAAAGAGTGCTTGGCTTTGACAACCCAAACACTATCCAGCAATATGTGAGTATAGCTATGTGTAACGTTTCATCTACTGCGGCGGTGCATTTTTTTATTTTGTATTTTATACATAGGCTCTTTTGGCTGTGTATATGTATGCTGGAGGAGAAACTGTGTTGGCCCAGAAGTGTCTGCTCAGAGCCCGTCTGCTGATGCTCACAGTCCATGGAGAAGACCATCCTTACACTGCCACATTGGATGTGGGTTACAATATCTTAAATTTAATTTTGTAATATATACAATTTTATAAAATCACAAGACACATCACAACTTGTGTTTTTTTTTTTGTTTTTTTGCAGGGTTGTCTTGGTCTGTTAATGACAGGAAGTCAAGCAGAACTGTACCTTAAGAATGCACTCAGACTCAACTCATCCTTTTTTGGCTCCAATAATGTACATACAGCTCTCAGGTAAGCTGTCTTTAGCCAGTATTAGTGAGTTTCTCCCTATTTACATGCCATTATTTGTGCAGCCAACACCTGTTGGCCCAGTTGATGTGCAGCAAGGGTGACTACAGAAGTGGCATGGCCTATGAAAAAGAGGTTCTTTCTGCATATACCTCTATGGTATGTCTTTTCTGCTATCAGATATAACAAATAGTGGATTAGCTTTGACCAATTCTACAAATATATTTTAATTATTTTCTTTTCAGTTTGGAGAAGATCACCCTCAGACACGCTGTAGCACAGAGTTTCTGGGCACCATAACCAAGCAAGCTGTGCGTGTAGAGCGCTCAATCAGACAAGCTGGATCTGAATGCTCAGAGCAAATAATAGAGGTACTCTTGGTGGTTCAATATCCTTTAAAGTAAGTTTACAATTTTTTTTATTAAAATAAAAACTTTTTTCCCCCACAGTGTCTAACTCCTACAACTGAAACCCTTTTGGAGCAGATGGCTCTGGTCGCTGGAATCAGAAAAATTGTACAAAGGTAATTAGAATTGTGTATTTATGGTTATGGTTTGATTCCTTAATTTTACCTTTTTGAAATCTTTTTTTTTTTTTCAGCGACAGGTTTCAGGAGTACAAGCAGAGACATAAGGAAAGAAAAGCAGCAGTGGCAAAAGAGATCATTGAAAGTTTACTTTCTAAGCCTAGCACTTCAGAAACTGTGAGCAGAGACAAAAAAAACACAGATCAAGATAAAGAAAGTGTGAAGGAAGTAGAGGACAGAGAAAACACAGAAACAAGTGACTGCCATGAGCAGCCAGTACATGAGACAAACAATGTAGTTTCCGCTAAAGGTCACAAGGGTAATGCAGGTGTGTCAGATCTTCTGATGACGAGGGATGGAGAAGCCAAAATGAAAACAGAGTCAGATAAGTTAAATGGTGAAATTAATGGAGCCACAGAGATTGCAGCTAGCTCATCTGTTCTCAAGGCTATGACTTGGGCAGATGTTGTTTCCAAGCCTGTAATAGCCAATGGACCAGGGGTAAAAAAAACATCAGTCAATGGAGGCGTAGATACAACTGATAATGGTGTTGCAGAAGAGTAAAAATTTTAAAGTTGCGTCCTAGTCACTGATGTGATAAAACTGTCTGAGTCACAAGACAATGAAGCAGACGATAAACGGAAGTATTACTATTAAAGATATGGTTAGACTTACTGTTTAGTTTTTGGGGTTTTTTTTCAATTAACTTTTCAGTGTGTTTGAAAAATAAGCAATGTTCATTTAAAATATCAATAACATCTTACAATAATGCCATTGAACAATAGGGTATAATTGAACTATGCCTATGTGGGTTATCTGGTTGGGCATGTATCAGATATATTTGCTCTATGTTGTAATCTTTCACCATATTTCATGTTTTCATACTGTCTGCCCCAAAAATGCAAAAGTACCATTTTTGTGTATGTGACAAATAAATTCTTTTATTCAATCTGGAAAAAAACTGTTGTAAGATTTACATACAAGAAGCTATTTACAGAAACCTGGATGAGTTTACAAGCATTATACAAGTTCAAAATAGACTAAAATGTTTAGAGTGAGTCTATTTGTGTAAAACCACCTTTGTGTTATTAAAAACTATCTGTCATTTTCTTTGAGTACAATCTCCAAATCATGGCAGTGTTCATACTGTGGTTCAGGCGCTTTGGCCCAGGTGGATTGTGGAAGTATATCTAGGCCACTGGAAGAAAAGGTAATGACTGCAGTGTCACTAAAGACGTCAGTCATGTGGGATGGACAGGGGAGCAGTCTCTCCTCACACACAGACGCTGCCTGGCTTATGTAGCTGTAGTCCTGTGTGAATTCTCTGTCAATCGATCTGTTAACACAACAGACAGTTGTAGCCTTTGACAACTAGATTAAATTAGTATAATCTTTTAATCAAAAAAATATCTGCCACAAACCTATCTCTCATGCCACAGAAACTGTTTCCAACAATTATCATCCGAGACAGACACTGTGTGCTCCAGTTTCTCCACAGAAGGTTGTTGTAAAGGGCTTTTCCACAATGCATCAGGTAAAAAAGAGTGGGCTTATCTGCCAGGCGCTTACCCTCCTGCAAGACACACCATGATCAAATTGAATGTTATTGTTTTCTTTTATTTTAATAAAACATGGAAATATATGCTATCACCTCATTTTCTGTCAGTACAGTCAGTCCCATTTCTTGCAAAACACCTCTCTCTCCTGAAGAAAATGCAGGATCATAAACATAACAGTCTTTTAGCTGAATCTAGGGAAATAGAGACAATTTTGAGAAAAAGTGTCTAGCAGTCTGTGGAGAATCTCAGGCATCCAGGAAGTTAAGCGATTAAAAATGAATGCATCTGAACATAGTTTGGAAACAGAGGCTTTTTCACTCCTCATCCAAAGGAATTCTAAAATAGACTGGTCAGTGAGGTGAATGGTTAAACCAGGTTTCTAAAACCCCAAACAAAGCTAGAAATCAGTCTTGATAAGCAGGTGAATGGTATGCCTTGGTACCAACGGGGGAGTCTGCAGATTTACATTAAATTATTATTTTACTTATTTTACCTGGGCAGCATCCAAAAGCAATAGCAACATAGCCAGTTGGTAGCGAGCCGAAACACAAGATGAGAAAGTCCCCAGGCCATAACACACACAGTGCATCTTTTGAGGTGTCGTACAATTTTCAAAATGCTCTGTAGAAAACTGGGAGTTTCTTTGGTTTTGTCCTTGAAGTTGTGGCAGGATTGCCAATGCTGCCATCGACAGTTCTCCTAAAAAAAAGTAGTTAATCAAACGTGTCACCAATGGCTGCCGCTGAAATAAATTTAATATATAATAATAATGCATTCTATTTATATTGCGTTTTTACCCCTTCCCTCAAATAGCTCACATTAGTCATGCCCTCACCTTTCCATTTTTTACAGAAGATTTCACATGTTAGCTCAGACCTGCAATTGGGATAAAGGAGATCATTATCATAAACAGATTAACGTTAGCAATTACTGACATTTATTTTTCTTACACAGTTTGTCTGATTCGTTTTACAGTCTTGTCAACATCCACGTTTTCTTGGTTGCTTACTGCATTTAAAGACACCTGAAGCTTTGTATTTCGCGTTTGACCTTTGCCCCGACGAGCAACCTGCCACCCCTCACCGTCTTCTGACATCTCGACCGAGTAATTAAAGACAGTAAATGTATTTCTGAGGACGGCCCACTTGTGTAGTTTTGCGCCTTCTAAAGCAGGTGGGATTGTTTTTGGTGTAACACATGACGTTTACTTCCGGGGTCAGTGATCGTGAATTACTTTTATTTAAAAGAAATTGTATACTCAAAATAAAAAAAACGTGTAGTAGATAATATCCTTAATGCCAGTCATAATATTTGAAAGATGAATATTTTTTGTGGGTAGAGATTAGTTCATGAAGATTCAAAGTTAACCGGAACTATTTGTGTTTGGGGAAACTGCGCCATTCACAGATGCTGGCTAATAAAGCACTGCTATTGTAGTAAATATGGATCATTAAGCTCTCTCTGCCATTATAACATTCTTCACATTGCTGATTAAAACAGGTTTGAATATTCTTCCGTAAAACCTATATAGTATTCAATGAAACGAGTGTGTCTGTTTCTAGTCGATGATCAATATAATTTTCGACAAAAACGTTAGCTACAATGTACGTTTAGCCAAGTAGCCAAGCAGTAAATTGTTTTTTTTATTTATAAAACTATAACTTCAACTTAACAAACGAAATCTGCAAATGACACTTAAACCATACATTTAACCGTGACTATATGGAAACGTATGTATTAAATGTTATCTTATATGCTTATTTAAACTGAGTTTGACATGATTACTGTCTTTGATAGTGTTGCAGTGATGTCGATGTCACATCTGTATGGACGGAGAGGAGATGAGGAGGATGATGGTGTGGAGGTCGAAAGTTTTGAGGTGACAGAGTGGGATCTAGCCAATGAGTTTAACCCAGATCGTCGCAGAGTAAGGCAGACTAAGGAACAGGCTACTTATGGCATATGGGCTGACAGAGACTCGGATGAAGATGAGAGGCCCAGTTTTGGGGGCAAGAGGTAAGGAAACATTTACCCTTCTTTACCCATCGTATTACTTAAAATACAGTATAATCTAACATATTTGTGTTTCTTGATTACAAATTTCACAAAATTATTTTTGTTTGGTTTTGTTGAATGACAATTATACACTTCTCCAGGGCTAAAGACTACACTGCTCCAGTGAGCTTTGTGAGTGCTGGTCTAAAAAAGACAGCAGCTGAGGAGAAACCAGAGTTAAAAGAACAGGGAGGTTCTGATGAGTCTGAAGATGACGTTCCTGTAGTCCCACCACCTTCCCTTGGGACAGCATCCAAAAAACTCCAGATGGTAGACATATTTGCAAGGCTTTTTGTCTATTTAATTTTTATCTGTTACGTATCTTAATAAGACAAAAAAAATTTTAGGGGAATTTTCGTGGGAACCAATCCCAAAGGTTTGCAGGTCAGTCTGGACAATCACTTGGCAGCTGGGAAAAGCACACAAAAGGGATTGGTCAAAAACTTCTGCAGAAAATGGGCTACCAGCCAGGCAAAGGGCTTGGTAAAAATGCTCAAGGTAAATACAGTTTGGAATACTTGGAATACTTCTTTTGGTTTGTTTTGTGATGGTGTTTTTGTAAGAAACACTTATTACCTTGTATTTGTAGGTATTGTAGCCCCTATTGAGGCTAAGGTTCGTAAAGGGAAGGGAGCAGTTGGTGCTTATGGCAATGAGCGAACTCGGCAGAGTCTTCAAGATTTCCCAGTTGTAGATTCGGATGAAGAGGAAGAAAAGGTACGTAAAGGGTTAGATATTTTCTTAGAAGCAGAGAAAAGTTGGCTGCAATATTTCTTTTTGTGAAGGAGTTTCAGAAGGAACTGGGCCAGTGGCGTAAAGATGCAAGCACTGGAGCAAAGAAGAAACCCAAGTACTCCTACAGAACAGTGGATGAGCTCAAGGCTAAGGGCAAACTAGCAGGGCGAAGTGCTGTTGTATCTGCGGGAGAGTTGGCACAAGTCAAGGTATGAACTTAATACTTAAGTTCTTAATACTAAGAACTTAATACAAAAAATAGATTCTCATTACAATTTTTTATAAGTGGCTGTGACAATTGTTTCCATGGCAGAATCATATTAACCTTGAAAATATTTAATTTCAGGTAATAGATATGACTGGAAGAGAGCAAAAGGTGTATTACAGTTACAGTCAGATTTCCAACAAACACAGTGTCCCAGACGAGGAGCCGCCAACTGTAGCCACACGGGATCAGAAGGGTTCAGGATTTGCATTACCTGAACTTGAACATAACCTCCAACTACTCATTGACCTTACTGAACAGAACATATTACAGGTACATAGAGGCTAAAAATGTTTAAAAGCAGCACAGGAGCATTGTAGTTAGCACTACTTTCTGAATTGTCTTCCAGGACATTTACATTTAATATTCTGCTTTTTTCTAGTCTGCCCGGCGTCTTCAGCATGAAAAAGATGTAGTTATGTCCTTGAACCATGAGTCAAAAACCCTTCAGCAAAGATTGGAAACAGAGCAAAGTGCTATAGAGAGAATGGAGGCTGTACTGGCACTGGTGGAGCGGTTTCCCTCAGGAGAAACTGCACCAGGGGAGGGACCAACTCTACAGGTAGATGTGCTTTTAATGTGTTTTCCATCATTAGTTATTTGTGTTTTTAAACGACATAAGAAGTTAACTTTTATTTCACATTGTCATTATTTTTTTTATCAGGAGTGTGCTCGGATTTTTGAAACTTTACAAACTGAGTATTATGAGGAATATAAAACAATGGGATTAGCAGATTTGGCTGTTGCTGTTCATCCTTTGCTCAAAGAGAAACTTCATGGTTGGGACCCTCTAAAAGTAAAGAATTGTATTCTTCTTTTTTGCTATTATACCATAGTATACTTTGTCTAAGTTGCAAATTAAGATTCTGTTTTATCTATTTTAGGATAGCTCTTTTTGCCTCGAGGACGTTGGACAATGGAGAGCCATCTTTGAATCTAGAAACATCCACTCCAGTACCCCAGATTCAAATATGGATCCTTACCACAGGTAAAGCTGTAGCAATGAAAGTTATGACTTTTACAAAAAAAAAAACTCAGATTTTTTGTTTTTAACACGTCCTATGTTGATTATTTAGGTTGTTATGGGAAGTGTGGGTCCCAGCGATGCGGACCTGTGTGTCAAATTGGCAGCCCCGCAATGTTGGGCCAATGGTAGACTGTGTTGAAGTGTGGGCTCCACTCCTTCCTCAGTGGATCCTGGATTATCTGGTGGAACAATTGATTTTACCCCGCCTGCAGAGAGAGGTAAAACAGTTTTACTAAAATAAAGTTTCAAAATATATTTATTTTATCTCTCTTTGGTGAACTTCATCTTTGCTTTGAAATAGGTTGATAACTGGAACCCATTGACTGACACAGTGCCTATCCATTCCTGGATCCATCCATGGCTACCATTGCTTCAATCACGTCTCGAGCCACTTTACCCTCCAATCAGAAGCAAACTGTCTAATGCTCTGCAGAGGTGGCATCCTAGCGATGCATCTGCTCGTCTCATTCTGCAGCCATGGAAAGATGTTTTTACACCAGGAGCATGGGAGGCCTTTATGGTCAAAAACATAATCCCTAAATTAGGTAAGCGTTGTGAAAATGGAGGAAGTATTGTTTTCTTGAATCTTTTTTGCCTTCATATTTCTTAATACAATTGTATCTATTTCTCTACAGCGTTGTGTCTAGAAGAGCTGGTTATTAACCCTCATCAGCAACAAATGGAGCCATTTAATTGGGTGATGGACTGGGAAAGCATGCTTTCACCGTCCAGTCTTGTGTCCCTACTAGACAAAAACTTCTTTTCAAAGTGGTTGCAGGTCACTAAATATATGTCATAATCAACATGTGTGCTAGAGTAAGTATATATTTAGCTGATTAATTTGCATTTTCCCTTAATAGGTGCTTTGTTCATGGTTGAGCAACAGTCCCAATTATGAAGAAATCACAAAGTGGTACCTTGGATGGAAAGGCATATTTAGTGATGTCTTACTAGCACAACCACTCATCAAGGAGAAATTTAACGAAGCTTTGGACATCATGAACCGAGCTGTGTCCTCAGGCGTGGGTTAGTATTGTCCCAGCATGTTAATTAACATGCAATTTTGTTTTAATCACCATTACATAAATCTATTAAAATAAATAATATATTTAGTTTTTTTGTTAAATACAAAAGCAGGTTAATCATTTCATGTTTTTTCTTTTAACTATAGGTGGATATATGCAGCCTGGTGCAAGGGAAAATATTGCGTACCTCACACAGACGGAGAGACGAAAGGACTTCCAATATGAGGCAATGCAAGAGCGCAGGGATGCTGAGAGTGTAGCTAACAGAGGTTTCAGCACTAGTGTACCAACAAACTTTAAAGATCTTATTCAGGCCAAGGCCGAGGAGAACAACATTGTGTTCATGCCTCTTGTAGCCAAACGTCACATGGGCAAACAGCTTTACACGTTTGGTCGTATTGTTATATACATAGACAGAGGGGTTGTGTTTGTGCAGGGGGAGAAAACTTGGGTGCCCACATCGTTACAGAGTCTTATAGATATGGCTAAGTGAGTAAAAGGGCAACTGACAAGACAAAGTGCATAAATGCACTAAAACTGCTATTTGTGTTTGTATATTTTTAAAATGTTAGAAGATTGTAAAATTAAAAATTTGCATCAATGTGTAAATGTTTTTTTTGTCTTTTTTTTTCCTACTGTTCTGTGTTTCAGTTTTGTAGAGAATAGTTTCTATTTTTATGTGTGTCGCAACAAAGTGAACAATTATTTCTATTACACAGGCATAATTCTTGTCTGATTTTAAATAAAATATATATAATTGATATAATATGACTTTGAAACCACAGTGTAATTGATTAGAGCAGAAAAATGGAATTGAAAGTCTAACTGAACATTCACAAGTTATTGATAATTTAATATAAAGTTCCTCAGAAAAAGAAGTAAAAATTTACATTACATTACAATTGCTGGTTGTGGTAACCGGTAGGTGGCAGTATATTCTTACGTCTTTTGTTTGGAGCTGGTGTTCCACCTTTTTGACTCGGCAGAGCTTCCGTCTATAGCGCCGTAGAGGTTCTCGACGTTTGCACGCCAGTTCTGATTTTCACCTCACAAGTATTTTGATGATCGTTAGATAACAAGTATGTTGATAGTATTAGGATATTCATGTAGCACAGCGCCTAATAAGAATAACTAACGTTAGCTGCTTTAAGTCTTCGAACTACGCTTATTACTGCGACCTAATAATAGAGTGCTAACAGCTAGCCCGCTTTGAAGTCAGAGTAGCTTCAAACTTGTATTGTTTTTTTAACTATTGTTTGAATGTAATTCCTGTATTGTGACATCTCCACCCTGTCAGTATGTCTTCAGACTTGAAGAAGCGAAAATCTAAGGTCGTCCGCAGCGAAGGCGGAACACCAGAAATGAAACGCGGACGCGGAGAATCGGACCAGCAGGTATCTCTTCAATCAGTTTTGTCAATGGACATTAGTGCACAACATAGGCGTTTACGAGGCCCCCCGTACACTTTTGCGTTTACTGTTTTACAGTTTTCAGTACCCTGTTGCAATATTTCTTTTTTTAAATAAAATTTCAATGTGTATTTTATATAGTGCAATATCATATTAATAACTTTGCAGTTACTTTATAAAAGGCTTGCTGAAAACTGTTACATCATAGTCACAGTCTATATTGCCAACTTAATATACCAACTTAAAGTATTGATACGGAGGTCTGAGCACTGATGGTAACATGTAATGTGGATGTTCATGAAAGGTGTCCAAATACCAAAAATCTGTAATTTCTCATTTTTAGGATGTGCGTGTTTACAATGAGGAAGTGGAGCTGGACAGTAGAGACCCTGAGCAGGACTACCTTTTGTACAAAGAGTCATGTGAGAGCTTGGCTACACTCATGGCTGAGATCCAGGAGCTGAAAGCCAATGGAGCAAAAGAAGGGGTGAGAAAGATTTAATGTCTTTTTAAAACTGCTTTGACATTGATTATAATTATTATTATTATTATTATTATTATAGTCTTCTGAGGTTGAGAAGAGACGCATGCAAAGTTGTATCCACTTTATGAATCTAAAAAAACTGAATCGTCTTGCCCACATGAGACTGAAGAGAGGCAGAGACCAGACACATGAGGTAACAACAGAAGTTAAATTATTCATTATTGACAACTTTGTCACTGACTGTTTTTATTGTCTTTTTTTTTTTTAAACCAGGCCAAGCAGAAAGTAGACGTACTTCACCTTCAATTGCAGAATCTTCTTTATGAAGTTATGCACCTTCAAAAAGAGATCAGCAAGTGTCTAGAGTTCAAGTAAGTAAAATGTCCTCTCAAAACCTCTAACTTGCAATGTACAGCGCTGATGGTATTTTACTTCCTTTTTCTGGTGTAGGTCTAAGCATGAGGAGATAGACTTGGTGAGTGAGGATGTCTTTTACAGTGAGGCCCCATCAGAAATTTCAAGGCCACAACTCACAAAAAATGATCAGCACCAACTTACTCTAGCACGCCTTGACTGGGAACTGGAGCAGAGGAAGAGGTATGAAAATTAGCATTATGAAAACACTTAACCATTTATGTCGGGGCACAATAAAAATTAACTTGTTCTGTTCAGACTGGCAGAGAAATACAAGGAATCCCTCGCCACAAAAGAGAAGATTCAAAAGAGCATAGAAGTAAAAAAGGAACATTTAAGAAGCTTGCAGCCAGGACTCAATGCCATCATGCAGGTATTAATACATCCTTGTTGCTACACAATGTACGCATAGATCTTTCAAATCGCATAGTACTTTTATAGAGCTATTATTGGGCTTTTCTGACATACCACTTAATGGCTTGACTGAATAAAAGTTATTTTTTGTTTTGTTTTTTTTACTCATAGGCTTCACTCCCAGTGCAGGAATACCTGTCAATGCCTTTTGAACAGACACAGAAGCAGACAGAGATTGCTCGTCACCTGCCCCCACCCCTTTATGTCTTGTTTGTCCAAGCCAATGCATATGGCCAGGCTTGTGGTAAGTTTTTCCGCAAATACTTAATCATTAAATGTTTACGTAAAGCCATTTGTAACCGGTTTTATCTCTACATATTCTATTTAGATAAGAACCTTTGTGTGTCTATCAGTGGTGATGTGGATGAGGCCAAGGCTCTTTCTAAGCCTCCAGAAGATTCTCAGGGTATAGTTACATTTTTTCCAGATACAATTTCTCCTGTAAGTCAGATTAAATTTATTGTCTCTTTTTTACCCAGATGATGAAAGTGATTCAGATGCAGAAGAGGAGCAAGAGAAAACGGTAAGTGTCAGGGTTTCATTGTGCTCCCAAACACATATACTCTTAACTGATTGCAGTGGCTTCAGAATATACGCACCTCTGCGTTGAACTCAAAACACTTCCTGAAGCATTTGGCTGTCCCACATCAGTCTCTGGCAGATTGAGAAGCCACTGCTATCGATTGCTTCCTGTGCTCTGATTAGTGCCAGATTGAGCATTCTGGGAAAAATTGCCAAGAAGGGCTAGGTGACTGTAACCTGAAGCTCCTCACTTGGATGCAGACTCAGCTTCTGACACTTCACCATAGTCTTTTAGGATCTTCATGTATAATTTAATGTTAGTGATTCTATTTTTGTTTGCTTGCTGAATTTCAATATTTTTCAATTATGTTTTTAGTTTGTTACCACCCAACACATTTTCATCTTTTCCTTTTTATGTGTTTATAGAAGAGGAGAAGGCCAACTACTGGTGGCCAGCTGGATGAGAAAAGGCGTGAGATGCTGAAACGGCACCCTCTTTCTGTTTGTTTGGATCTTAAGTGTAAAGGTAACTATCTTTGGTATATTTCCTGTTTTTTCCTCCTGTTAATCCCAGAATATTTTAAAAAGCAATCTTTGTTGCAGTTCAGGTTATATTATCTACAAATATACTTATTATTATATTTATGTTATTATACTGTAATATTATTAATAAATATAATAATCTATTTTATTTATAGCGCACTTTTCATTCTGGAGAATCTCAAAGTGCTAGAAGGTAAAATTACTAAAAACAAATAAAATTACAGAATAATACAAAAAACAATCAAGATGTAATTCTACACCTACTGGATAGTACGTGAATGAAAGTAACATGACTCATGAGATACTACTCTTCCTCTGCTGGAGATAGATACAATAAATAATGACAGACTACAAGGAGATCTGCATTGCAGGTGTAACTCTACCTAAAAGGGTAAAACAGAGGGGAGGGAGAGCATTGTTGGTCTGCAGCACCTAAAGTGTAAGCACTTTTAACGTGTTTTTATAATTTCTATTTGTATTTCTAATTCTTTGCCTCTGTCTAGTTTTTCTTTTTGCTTTAGGTCATCTAAAGCAAAAATAAGCCATGTATAATTTTATATTGAGTGTGATGGCAGAGATCATAGCCCATAATGTCCATCAGCTTATGGTATGTGTCCCCTGAGTGCTGCTTGTGGTAGTCCAACCTTACCCTTTTAATACTTTGTAATGTATTCTATCTAAAGGCATCCCAGTGGGACATTCACTGGCTGAGTCCATGAGATAAAGCAAGTATTAAATTAATTTAGTAATTAATTTTTTCATTGCTTTGTGTTATGTTTTTTCTCCACAGACGGCAGTGTCCTTCATCTCTTCTTCTATTACCTGATGAATCTGAATATCATGACAGTAAAGACCAAGGTCTCCACCTCCACTGAAAACATAACAGCCATCAGCGCAGGGTGTGTATATTTTTGGGTAGTCTTCCATGTGTGGCAAACCGAAAGTATACCTGTAGCTTTAATCTATTTTTTGCAGAGATCTGTTGAAATCGGACACACTTCTCAGTTGTCTTTACATTGGTGACCAAGGTCAGGAAACGCCCAATCCAGCTAACCGCTACCAGTTTGATAAAGTTGGGTAAGAAAAAAACAACTTAAGTCATGGCCTGGAAGGAATGAAGAGAGCTGTTTTAACAAGCCTTTTCTTGTAGGATTGTTTCTTTTGCTGACCATGTGGATGAACTGGGTCATCCCTACATGTGGGTGCAGAGTCTAGGTGGACTACACTTTCCCAGTGATTCTTCAGAGGTGTGTGTTCTGAACTCAGTTTTCATGCACAAAATGTGTTAACTTTTTCAGTTCACACCATGCGTCTTGTTTCCAGAGTGTATGTGTAGGCAGCGCTTTGAGTGCCAGCCACATGGAAAGCACCATGAAGCTTCTCAGGGCACGGGTCCAATCGCGCTTGGCTTTGCAAAAACAATTTGCATCTTTAGGTATGATGATTTTTTTTAACAGGCCCACTTATGGTTAATTGCAATTAAAACTGATTATGCTTGCTTTCTTTTTTTGTCCTCAGAACATAGCATTATCCCAGTTACCAGCGAGTGCCAGCACCTTGTTCCTGCCAAGATTATGTCCCGTTTAGCTCGGTGGACCACCATTACACATCAGGACTACATGGTATATACACAAACATAGACATCTTAATGGGTGACAGATGGAACACTGAAATGTTCACCACGCACTGTTGTTACATTTTTTTAATGTCTAGCACAGTATGCAACACAGATATGGACCTGTTTAGCTCTGGGGGGCTTTATTTGATTTATAGTTGTAAATAATGTTGTTTTTTTTTTTTTTTTTTTTGGCTAGGATTTTCCTTTCACACAACACGTGATTGATGCTGGTCTGGCTAAAGAGAGCGATTTGTACTTTTTGGCTGTGGTGGAGAGAGGCACAGGTAAACATATTGTAACTACCATATACACATTTTATTTAGCCTTTATATTCCGACCTTTTGAGAAATCTGCCCTTTTTATTAGCTCGCCTACAGGCCGCTGTGGCAATGAGTCCCCGCTACCCAGAAGTCCCCCCACTTTTCTCTCTCTTACTCAGCTGGAAGGGAGAGCGCAGTGGACGCACTGATGACAACCTGAGAGTATGCAAATCTTCTTGAGCGCATAGATGGCTCTTGTGTTTACTTTCTTGTCTAGTTCTAACTGACCATACTTTTTAGGCTATGGAGAGTGAGGTGAACATGTTTAAACAGGAACTGCAAGGACCTCGTCCAGGTCACCAGCTCTTTACCAACCAAATGGCACGTCTGTGTGTGTGTTTGGATGTGTATTTGGAGACTGAAGGACAGGATGACAGTGTGGAGGGGCCAAGGGAGTTTCCCCGTGAAAAGATGTGTCTACGAACTGTCAGGTACATAAATTGTATTGTAACTGTCTAAAGCAAGACAAAACATTGGCGTTGTCATGACATTTATTTTCATTGACTTTTAATTTCAGGGGTCCAAATCGTCTGAAGCCTTTCAAGTACAACCATCCTCAAGGTTTCTTCAGTCATCGCTAAACCTTTTTATAAAGGTTTAGCGATGGTAAACCTGTTTGTTGACTTCAGGTAACCCTGAAGTCAACAAACCTTTGTTGTTTTTGACATGTGGAAAATATCGCTTTTTAAGTCTTTGTAACCTTCTGAAAATAAATGTTTTTCTTGATGTCTGTGTCTTATCCTGTTTTGCAAATCCTTAAATCCTATTAATACTTTTTGTTACAGTAAAGCCTTACACATTGCACAGCATGTAATGTGCAAATACTATAATTCTACTTTTTGAGAATGTTTTTTTTTAGTTGAAACTGAAAGCGCACTGGTTGATGGGTGCAGCTCAGCCACATTGCAGTGTACTTAGTGTGTGTAGTGCTCTGTACATATCAACAAAAGATTCTTTAGTTTTGTGTTGTTTATTTAGTTTTCATAATGCATATTTCCGGCAGTTTATACATAGCAGTTATTGTCATAGCATTGCAGACACAAGGGAGACACAGCTTGTAAAAGCTGCATTAAGGTGCACATCAAGCAAATTCAAGTCTGTTTCATGAGTGTGTCTGTAAATATAATATAGACTGTTGACTGTCATTAAATATACATTTCTCTTTTACAATCTTAGCTAACATTATTTTGACATCGCTATGCTTTCAAGGCTTATTGGATACATTCATTTTTGGGGCAGTTCTCACATTCAGGTTTGTGTGCATTCTGCATTAACTACAGTCATACATTAGAAGCTTCAGGGGTGTGTATTGGCCATACATAAGAGCGGGTGATTATTTGCTACAGAATTCACTATTGCTTGCATACCTTTACTGGCCCGGCATTAAACACTAGTGCCTATCTAAACAACTGGGTACAACCGGCCTCTGTTCTGTCCTTCCACGTTTTGGGGTTTCCTTCTCCCTTCCTCTTGCACCAAAAACCACATTACTTCTTGCCCTCGGTGCTGGAAGACTTCTCAGATTTCTCAGTCTTTGCTTCTTTTTTTTTGCTATCTTCTTTCCCCACATCTTTTTTCTCCTCAGGTTTTTTGTCCTCTTTCTTGACTTCAGTTTTGTCAGGCTTCTGCTCTGGCTTCTTCTCCACTTTTTTGGGCTCTGGTTCCTCAGGCTGGGTTTTCTGAGCAGACTTTGTATCCTGCTCAGATTTGTCAGATTTTTGGCCAGAGGGCTTCTCCTCTTTCGCTTTGACATTGTCAGGAGTAGCAGGTTTTGAACCTTCATCCTTCTTTGGTTCTTGTTCCACTTTGATTTCTTTCTTATCATCTCCCTTCTCTGCTTTGCTCTCTGCCTCTTTCTCCTTGGGCATGGGCTTTTTTTCCACTTTAACAGGTTGCTCTTTTTCCTTTTTCTCATCTTTCACTGGTGGCTCCTCCTCTTTTTTCTCTTTTTTAGGTGCATCTTTGGCGGCAGCCGGCTTCTCTTTTTCCGGAGACTTCAGGGGTTCAGGGGTCTTGGACTCATCTCCTGCTGGTGATTTGACTGCAGGAGACTTTGCTGGTGATTTGGAGATTGGGGATTTTTGAGGAGTTTGGTATTCTGGTGTTTTAGCAGCAGGTGATGTTGAAGGAGACTTTGGAGACTTGGTCTTGTCCTCTTCCTCGTCTTTTTCATTCTCTTTGTCATTTTCTTCGTCCTTGTCATCCTGTTCTTCCACGTCTTTGGTTTCCTCCTCTTCATCCTCTCCTGGTTCTTTGTTGTCTTCATCTTCATCATCAGCTTCTTCTGTCACTTCCGTAACCTGAGTCTCATCTGTCTGCTCCTCCACAATAACTCGATCAGATATCTCTTCTTTCACTTTTAAATGCCCAGAGATTCTGCCCTCCAGATAGGAGTAGGGACCCCCTCCTGATGAAAAACGGTTCTCCTCTCCTTCTAGGAGTTTCCTGTTTACACAAAGACATAAATGCATTTATTAATTGGCGTAGGTAGGCTACTTCCCCATACACCTTTGTGTTGTAGTTAAATATTCAACAGACCTATAAGCAGCTATCTCAATATCTAGAGCCATCTTCACGTTTAGCAGCTCCTGGTAGTCTTTGAGCTGACTGGCCATTTCCCATTTGGTACTCTTAAGCTCACTGTCCAAGTGGTTAATGGTCTCCTAAAGCACAAAGCAGTGATTGTTAGGTATGATTGTTAATAGGAAGGGTGGACTTAAAGGGACATTTGTGTGTGAGTCTTGCCTGCAGTGAGTTGAGCTCATCATGGTACCTGTCTTCACTCTCAATACGCTGTCTCTCCAGGGACTCCTTGGTTCCTCGTAGAGTTTCCAGCTCAATGGTGCGACCCTGCAGCTGACGGCGGTAGTCTGCAATCTCTTCCTGGGTTGCACGGATTGCATCCTGGTTGGACCTGGCAGCCCCGGACAGACGCTCCGTGCGCACTACAACAGTTCAAAACACAGAAAAGATGCAGTACTTGGGAGATTTTTTCTGCTGTGTCATGGCCAACACCTTAAACGTGATGTGCATACAGACCAAAGTAAAGCAGAGTGCACAACATTGCTTTGTCACTGAGTTTATTTTTTCCAGTCCTTTATTAGAACTGCCTTATTTCCCTAATGACTTAGGGCATTTTTAACCTTGACACTGTATGTGTCTGTCGGTCTGAGTCAGCGCACTCGTCTGCCAGGCATGAATGAGCCACACTGCAGTCAGCTGGAATGCTCACAAAAAAGGCCATTCCTCTGTGGCTCTTCAGTTCATACCAACTTAATATTGTTATCCACAATAAGGTTCAAATTATACAGTTGAGAAATGTCCAGTGGGATGCAGCAAAATAGTATATTACTATATTTATGTCAAACAGCTATTTTTACTGATAAGAACTATAAGGATTGTGGTAGCACTGGCTCACAGCTTCTCTGCTGAACAGCAACCTTGACTGACCCATTGAACATTGTATTTGAGATGCATCATTTAAAGAAACAATGCACCATCAAAACAAACATGCACAGAGGCTAAGCAAAATCTTGCACCATTGTCACTAATCACACCATGTGTTTAGCTTTTTGCTCACATTATACATAGCATGCTTTAAGTAAAAAAGGGCAGGTCTGCGTCAGTGATACTGCACCATTCAAGGTTCATTACCTGAATCATTAATTCCTACAGTTAAGACGCCATAAATGTCAGATATGTTAAGATCAGTATTTTAAATGTTTGAGAGCTTTTGTGAATTTGTGAGAACGGTCACAGAAGAAGAAGTTTAATACAATACACTTTTTCCCCTCACTTTTTGCCACGGCTTACCTTTAAACCATTCCTCTGCGTGCATGGCACTCTTGGACGCATGGTTGTCCAGCTGCGCGCGGATCTCTCGCAGTGCGGTGGTAATGTCCGTCTTGAGAGTTTCTTGCACGTCAAAATTCACCTGCGCGCCTTGAATCTGAGCGATGAGCTCTGACACTTCTTCCTCATGGTTTTTCTTCAGAAAAGCCGACTCCTCCTCGAGCGCACGCAGCTTCTTGTCCAGCTCCAGACGCGCAAGGTGGCACTCCTCCCCGTACTTCTTCATGGTGCGCGAGGCGGCCTCGAGCTCCTCGCGGTTCCGCGCCTCGTCTTCAAGTCTGGCACGCACATGCTGAATATCCTCCTCCAGGTGCTCCTGCTCTAGGGCTGCGCGAGCTCTCTCTCCACTCAGCTGCTGTAGCAGTGCCCTGAGGTCCCCCAGCTCTCGCTCGTAGTGCTCGCCCACAGATGCGCGTCCAGCCTGACTCTGACGCAGCGCCGCAGCCTCCGCCTCCAGGTTGCGATTGTGCATCTCCAAGCTGCGCACCTTGTCAATGTAACCGGCGAAGCGGTCATTAAGCGACTGCAGAATCTCTTTCTCGCTTCTCCGGGTCATGTCGCCGTTGAAGGTATCCACGTTGTCCACCGAAGACGGCTGGCTGTACGTGAGGCGGCGGCGCTGCGAGTGGAAACCGCTGGACGACACAGAGGCCGGGCGAGCCTTGCGGTACGAGCTCGGACCGAAGTAGTGATGCTCCATTGTGAAACTCATGTTGTCCAAGCAGCGGAGAACTAACTGCGGCAGGAGGGGGAGCGCCCAGCTTTTATAGCAGGGAGCCAAAACTCACGAGTCAGCACCGGGACCCATTCCCCTTAAAGAGGTACGCGGATCACCTCAGGAAAACTTTAAGATAGGAACATGTTACTCTCAATATGCGTCCACTGATGAGTTGCAATCCCAGTCTACTAAGCCTATATTAAATATCTTTTCTTAATCCTTTCTTTTGTGCATTGAAACACATGACAATGTGCGGCTGGCAGTGTGAATAAGCTGCGTTATCAGCATAGTCTAGCTTAGATCTTAATTTGTTCATATTTTTCTTATATTTTTTATCCACAAGCACGGAAATCAGTGTGAATATTGCGGGGGTGTGCCATGTTCTGCTGATGCTTTAGACTTAGCCTACTGCTGCAGTGTGAGTTTGCAGATCCACCTAACTCCCTTAAGGCCATTGACAGTCTCTCTCCTCCCTTTTTTCACTCTCAGTCTCAGTCAGACACTAATGCTACTATAATAGCTATAACCATAGTGCCTGCTTAGGCCTCTATGCAACTCTTTGCACTGCTTTTATTGGATGCATGCCAAACACTGACAAAAGTATAATTTAAATATGATTTTGTAGTATCTGTAAAATATAGTGTAATGATTTAGAATGATACAGCATTTACACAATACTGTCTGCTGATCTGAAGGGATGTCTATGCTGTGAACACCAGAAGAAGAGCACAAACAGCACCTATTGATCGCCCTGGGTGAATGGGTTTATCTTGCAAACCTTAAAGTGGAAAAAAACAGGCCTTTACTGTGTTTTCTCCACTTAAAATCTGTCAGGCATCAGATCTGTTAGCCCAGGCATTTCTCTGAATCAGCCATTCCTTAGGCATGTCTTGCCTTTCCAAAGACAGTTGGACAGTTTGATAAAAGCTCTCAGTATGACCTTCACTGGCACATGTGGTTTGATAAAGTTAGTTCAAACACAACATCATCCAGATTCCAAGCCATGGCAGAGATATAATGCAGCATGTGCATCACTTTACTATCACTCATGTTAAATATTATTAGTCATATTTTCTTAATAAACGCAATGAATTTTGAATTGTAATGCATTGCATGTAGTTTCTGTTGTCTTTGTCTTCATCACGGTAAATGTGGATGAAATTGCAGTGTGTAGGCCTTTTCTGCAGCAATAATTGAAAGTTTTCCTTACTGGTTTAGCACCACTATGTAACTTTTCAGCATGTAACAGACAGATGGTTTTGTTACCTTCTTTCAATAAAATTTCTTTAGGTGACAGGTTCCTGCAAGATTTGTGTTGTGACTTCCATAGTGCAGTCTCCTTGTTTAAAGTCCAAACACCATCAAAATTAATTTGAGATTAAATTAATTATTTTAATCAATTTTCATGTTGAATAGTTTGAGGTAAAAAGTTTGTTTTGCTTTAACCTTTTTTCCATTAAGTTCATCTACTTCTGACTGTCAAATGGCCCAAGCCTGCAAAAGTTAAACTAACTTATCTTTAGACAGTAGAGTTTGAAGCTTTGTGAGTGAATGCCAACATTTGCTTTAAAATGCCATTGGAAAATGCTGTTGATTAAGAATTCTCCGTGATTTGAGGCAGTGACCGAATGGTAGAGTCTGTGTGTATGAGACAGTCCTGGGAATGAAATGGTGAGACAGAGAAAGAGTAAGGTGATGTAGTTGAGGGTGAGACTTGGGGCAGTCACCTTGACAGTGAAGATACAAAAATGGCAATCCTGGCACACCCAAGAATGAGTCAGCTATTACACAACCGAGGCCTTGAACTGTGTTTGCTTGCTTTATAAGTATATTTTGTCAACGAACATGCATGTGTAAGCAGGGCAGTATGCTTGCACGTGTGTGTAAATAGACATAATTCCACTTCCACAAAGCACAAAATTAACATTAAATAGCCGCCTATTAAATTAAAGTAGATATTGTACCATTAACGAGATCCCTTTAAAATTTATGGCTGTTGATTGTTATACTGTGTGAAGTTCCCAGAAATCCACCTAAATGTTACTAAATATATTGTAAGTTCTGGGTATGTCCACAAGGGGCAACAGTCTCAAGACACGCACAAGAAAAGGTATTTTGCACTTCCTGTTTCCGCTCCGGGGGCTCGTTCAAAGGGCTGTAGTAAAAGTAAATGGTTCAATGTAACAGTAAAACTATTTTACATGGAAATGTTTAAAACAACGCTCTTGTTGGATAAATGGGTTCAAGAAAACAACGAACATGTAAACACGTGGAAGGTGGGATGCAATAAAAACGTCACTTTATTGTCGATTCTTAGCTTTTTATTATTGGCATTGCTAAATAACACTAAACAAGTCCTTGCGTTCACGTAACTATTGCAGGCAAAAGAGAGAGAAGTAAATACCTTGAACCAAGACCAAAAGCAGTCTTTTCTGAGATGCCTTTCCTTGGAGTTTCACAAACTTTTACGAAAAATCCAAGGTGGTCCCACACTTTCACCTTATGATATTATGTATTTGTGACGTGGAAGTAACTAATTCTCTTTCTCACTTCTGCTTTGTGTCATTGCCCAAACAGGTGCACCTCCTCTTGCAGGTCTTACTAACTTGGAGCTGACAGTGATGTACAATGCCTGTGTTTTCTCTATTTCACTATCTGAGTTCTCAGAAGCGGAGCAGATTGTTACATGTGCCATAGCAAAAGGTAGGCTTTCTCAAAATAAACGAGATATGTCAATAACCTTACATAACATCTAAACATTTGATGCTTTTTACCACCTCCTCAGTTCTCCAGATCCCAGGATACAAAGAAGCAAGCTCTCATTCTCTTATGTTTTGGAGAAAGGTCTCAGAAAAATCTCTGAAACACACCGATCTGAGTGTCTGCCTAGGACAGCTGTTCTATTTACAGTGGGCAATATGCCTGGCCACTTGCAGATTCAACATTATCCAGGAATTAGAGGTAAAAAAAATATAGTGTCAATGTGAGTTCCACTATTTTTAATTTTTTTTACCAATCTTTGTTTTGCAAAGATTGATAAAAGCATTGTTTTGGGGGATTGGCCGATTGTGTTTGACATTGCCATAATTTCATGTGATGTAGAAGGAGCTATCATTGTTTGTCAACACACTAGAGGACACAAGAGGAAAGTTGCCTGATACCCTGCTTTTGGTGCTGGAACCAAAAGTCCTTGTTGAATTACTTCGTGTATGCACTTTAATTGCTCAAGGTAAACTATGTTAATTTTAAAATATATTTTTTTAAAGCTGGAGTTTCATGTTTATATTGTATTTCGTACATTGTATATTACGTTACAAGCGCCCTTTGAGCTTGTTTTGTAGACTATTAAATTGTCTGATTTGTCCTTTTTAAGGGGCAGAAAAACTGAAAGATGGTCAGATTTCCGAGGCTTTTGTTGATCTACAGGCAGCCACCTCCCTTCCTGCGCCTACAGCTTTAGTGGCCTGTACGCACCTTCTTTTAGGGTCATCTTTAGTCCAAATGGTACATGCATACACAAACAGTTTCTTAGCTAAGAAAAGCTGCAGATCTAAGGGTATGTGTGTTTGTCTCCAGAACCGCCCTCAGATGGCACTGTTGTGTTACAGGAAAGCATTGGAGACAGACTTTAACTGTGTCAGTGCGCTTTATCAGAGCATACTCGTCTACAGGAAATTGGAAAACACACAGGCTGAGATACAAGCTCTCCAGTTGCTGCATTCTGTAAGTGATACAATAACAACATCAAAACTTTTCTGTGTTCTGGATATGTAGGTTATTATTTAAAAATAATACTTATATAATTTATAGTAAACCAGTTATAGCACATATAGGTGCAACATGCAGGTAGTGGAGTAGATCTTTATATTGAAATACAATATCTTTATATATAACTGTTCCACAGGCTTTGATGTTGTCAACAGCTGCAGAGTGTGCCATAGCAGGACTTGAGCTCATCTTGCCATCTTTACTCCTATGCAGCCAATCTTTACGCAACTTATTGTCAGTCCCCTCCGCCCTCACTGTTCTTCACAGTCTGGCTGTAAAGTGTGTGCTTCATGGAAGGTGGGAAGTCCTGTGTATTGTGGTTGTTTCCTTTCAATTACACATAATCGCAGATGAGATGTTTAATTTTGGACTGCAATTACTATTACTGCAGGGTGTCAGAGGGTGTGGAGCATTATCTGGATTTGCTAGCTGCTCTTCTCACCGATCAACAAAATCTTCAAGTAAGTTGTTATGATGTACAGTAATGTAAACACTGGTTTACCTGCTGTGGCACACAAATCAACATGCCTAGGTTTGCAATTGTATTTTATGTTCATAGTACATATCCACCTAAAAATTACTTCTATAATATAATCTATTTCTGACTTCTGTTTATAGCTCACCATGACCTTGTCTATCATTGTATATACCCATTTTATAATTTCTGTTTATAGCAATAAGCCATCTGTATATTATGTACATACCCAACTTCAAATTACTTTCCATACTAACTTATTTATTTAAGCAATACTGAATACTATTGCACTTCGTGTTAGACCTAAACTGCATAGATTAGACTGTACATTTCATTGCATTGTACAATGCAATGAAATGTACAGTCTAATCTAATCTAATCTACAGAAACCTTATTCAGAACTGCTTTCTAAAACAGCATTCACTTGGTTGTGGTTAGTTTGTCATTGTTAAATAATGTTCTTTTTTATCTGTGTCTTTGTCAAAGGTAACTATGAAGGCCCATCACCTACCTCGATTGACTGAACTTTATCTTGAGGCTGGTGCCGCTATGCTTATGGCGCAGCGGACTGCAGATTGCATTTCATTGTGTGATGAAGTAATTAACACAACACTGGATCTGCTGCCGGAAAGGTTGGTGTTGGAGGCTGTACCCACCAATTTGAGTGTGGACCGTGATGACAAGGGGGTCATGATTTTGTGGACTGGGGCTGCTTATCTCCTCCAGGGTCACTGCCACACTTTACTAAAAGACTGGAAACAAGCTGTAACTCATTACACAAGGTTAGCATTTTCTCTCTCTCTCTCTCTCTCTCTCTCTCTCTCTCTCTCTCTCTCTCTCTCTCTCTCTCTCTCTCTCTCTCTCATTGTTTATTGTTTAATTTTAAATTATAACATTCTGTTTTACAGGTGTGTAAATCTGCTAGTCAAGGTCTGCTTTAAAAAGAAAGGTGAATAAAATTTAATCACCTAATCTAATCAAGAAGTCATTGTTTTACACATTCCCTAACAAATGCCTTATTTATATGGATTTCCTACCACAGGACTTCCGCCACAGATCCCAAGTCCAAACATGGTTGATAAAGAAGAAACAGAACTGTTTATTCTCCAGAGGCTAAAGGGACTATCACTTGCTGGTAGAGGGATCTGCTTTGCTCAGACAGATCAGTTGAGAGAGGCTCTAAGAGACCTTCATCTCGGTTTGCATGCATTCCCAGGTAAAGTTTATTTATGTATTTATAAATCCTGCCCCCTTAAAGATACAATGGAGTGTAAAAAAAGTTCATTGTTTTTATTACATTGCTGCAAGGTTTTTTATTAATTCAGTTGCCATCTATGTATATACTTTCTTTTCATTCTACATTTGCTGTCAGAGTGTGTGGGCGCTGGGTTATGGTGTGGTGAAGTACTGTGGAGGCTTGGCCGGAGACAAGAGGCAGCTGGTTGCTGGAAAAAAACATGGAGTTTCAACCCACAGTCTCCCAAAGTGTAAGACATTTCTAATAGTTCATCAAGTGTTTAGTGTAGAGTTTACATAAATAGTACCCTAGCTCTAAAGAGACTCTTGAAGAGTGCTATGGCACTGAAACAAATTGTGGAATACAAATACACAGTCCACATATGGAATATCCTTTTTTTATTGTTGCAGGAGTGTTTGTGTGTACCTACTGGAACCTCCAACAGACCATTTGATTGACCCCACAGAGCTTCGCCTCAGAATGCAGGAATCTGGTTCGGTCTGAAAAGGATAAAAATATATATATATATATTCTATCATGATGATGTCAATAAACTAATACCACAACTATCTAAACTTTTCATCATGTATCATATAGAGAAAAATATAGTACTTTAAATACTTTAAATATTAGGATGTATATAGTTTAGTTTAGTTTATTGTTTTTTTTGATAGGGACCATGTGCAAACACATTCATCTAACAATTGCTTGAACAATTGCTACAGTGAAACCTAACCTAACGTAAAACCTTACAAACTACCATAAACATAATCAGTGCTGACATAACTGGTTTTCTAATAATATTTTTTTAACATTATGAGAAAAGTCTCTCAGGTCAAAGGACAGTTTCAGATTATCTGAAAGATTGTTCCATTGATTAATGGCTTTGAATGAGAAAGCTGTCTGTGCAAAGGCAGAGCTTCTTTTTGGTAATCTACAGGCATTTCGACCCGTGGACCTAGTTGTCTTACAAGTCTGTTCTGAGCAGAGCTGTACAAATTGCTTCAGTGGTGGAGGTGCGGTGTTATTAAGGGTTTTAAAAATTAATTGTACATTTGTGTACACAATCAGATTTTCAAAATTTAGCTTTTTCAACCATTTGTTGAATATGTCTAAAATTTTAAATATTGTATTTCAAAGTATTAGACATTTTTGGTCATGCCTTTTAAATCCAAATATTGGTTCAAAAATTACTTCTAAGCATTTATATTCATCTACTACTTTGATCTTTTTATCCTTTACAAAAATACATAGAAAAGTCATTGCTTTTCTAGATTTTGTGAAATACATTGCCACTGTTTTATTTATGTTCAGTGTAAGGGAAGCAGAGGTAAGCCAATCTGCAATATAGAATGTATGTCATAGACAGATTAATAGTGACAATCATTTATACACACCAGCAGTTGTGTTACTATCAATTCACGCTAGCTACAGTCTCCAAGTAAGCTTTTGAGAAAAACATTTTTTTATTAATATCAACGCGGTGTACACCGATTGGATGACTACATTTTGTTGACAGGGCAATCTGCCCAATAAAAGCTCGCTGTAAAGCAGGCACTGTCCACTTCTTTGTGACTGGCCAAAATTCTTCACTTCTCCCAACGACATGTGAGAGGGGCATTCCCCATTGGCTGAAGAACTTGAGCTGAAGGCTCTGACCAATCAATGTGCGGGATGACTCAAGCTTGTCCAATCAGAGTGGAAAATGGCTCCAGCTCGTGCTATAACTAAAGAAAACCACGGAAACCGTTGCTCTTTCGTCTGAATTCATAGAGAACATCGAGAACCGGTTAAGCTTCTTAAACATTTAGTTAGACCATCGTATTTATTATTATTAAACCAGGTGGACGACCATGGCATCGGGAGGGGAGTAAGTATTCTGTTTTAGTTTGATGCTTATTTCCGTAAGAATTACATTAGTAAATGCCATTTAAATGGCTAGCATCAGTACATAATACGTTAATTTAGCCGTGGAGCTAATGGGGTCAGTTTCAGCCTCCGCACTTTGTTCGTTAGTTGAACGCTTATTATAATAACTCTGTCAGTGGTCTTTGTGGTTGATTGTTGTCAGTAGTTTAGCGGCTGTCATCTAAAAAAAGGGGTCACTGGTCGGCTCTAGAGTTAGCCCACTGCCTGACAGCGTTTGACAAAGCGTAGTCACCGCTACCGTGTCAGAGGCTAATGCTAGCTTAGCAACGCTGTCAAGGCCAAAGCCACCATCATCTTAATAGTTTGGCCTAACTATCGGCAAACATCCTGTATTTGGAACCAATTTGAATGTAAAATGTACTGAAGCGGTCTAGCTCGTACTAGGTAATGGAATATTAACTGTGCCAGACAATGTAGGTAGTCGTTCTAGCCGGCAATGTTGGCTAACTTGTTAACTGATTCATAGCTAAAACACAGGGCCAGATGCTGCTTGTTTAAATTGAGATTTGTAAAATAAACCAAATATAAATAAAATGTATGAAATAGCTAAGCTAACATTGCTGTGCTTTAGGTTGTCGTTGGTTTACAGCGTTTATTTATGTTGTTTCTTTCAAGCTAACGTCAGCTCATGGAGCTTTTTTTTTTTTTTTATTCTTTTGCTGTGTCATCTCAGTTCTGCTCAGTTAGCAGGTATGCTAGCGCTAGCATGCTACAAAAATGAAAGAGTAACTAAACGCTACAGAGCAACATCAGAAGTATCCCAGAAACGTCTTTATGTTTGGCAACCAAAATTGTCAACCTACAAAGTACACTCTTTGTAGGTAATGTGACTGTAAATCGAGTTGTCGACCTGTTTGCCCGATACGTTCTTAATTATTAATAATTACTTTATATTTACGTATTAATAATGTAGAGATGGGTACACAAGTCATCTCAAAAATGCCCATTTTGCATCAAATGTTATAGTTGAGTATCATAGTTTTATTCGTATTGTTTTAATTTTTTTAATATAATCTCAAGTTTTATAACTTTTTTTTTATTTTGTGGCTTTTATTGCTTTAAACTGATATTTACACAGCATCTAAGGCGGTTTCTGCAAACTCCTTTAGACACTATGGGAGTTTGCAAAACACCTTAAGCATTTTAATGTTGCATTAACATGGTTACTAATCTCAATGTTTTCCCCATTCCTAGATCCAAAAGTGATGATCTAGCTACTGCAATTCTGAAACAGAAAAGCAGGCCCAACAGACTGATTGTTGATGAGTCCATCAATGAAGACAACAGTGTTGTCTCTCTCTCCCAGGTGTGAACACTTGCCTTGTTGTTTTGCAGAAAATTCCAAAATTAAACATAGAAACTAAGTAAATGGTTTGTCTTAGACAAAAATGGATGAGCTGCAGCTTTTCCGTGGGGACACAGTGCTGATGAAGGGGAAGAAAAGACGGGAGACGGTATGCATTGTGCTTTCTGATGACACCTGCTCTGACGAAAAGGTCCGCATGAACAGGGTGGTCCGCAATAACTTAAGGGTTCGATTGGGGGATGTTATCAGGTAAAAGCACTTATTTTATTTATTTTTTTTATACTTTTTAAGAAATAATTCCAAATTTGACACCTTTTCAGCATTCAGCCATGTCCTGATGTGAAATACGGAAAGAGAATTCATGTCCTTCCAATAGATGACACAGTAGAGGGAATTACTGGCAATCTGTTTGAGGTTTACCTCAAGCCATACTTTCTTGAAGCTTACAGGCCAATTCGCAAAGGTAAGTGCAACAATCACTTACAACGGTAGTTTTTAAAAATTCAAACTTTTAGCTGTGTAAGGTAACATTTTCTATTTTAATTTGTGAAGGTGACATCTTCCTGGTCAGAGGAGGCATGCGGGCTGTGGAATTCAAAGTGGTGGAAACAGACCCTTCTCCCTATTGCATTGTTGCCCCTGATACTGTTATTCATTGTGAGGGAGAGCCCATCAGGAGAGAGGTCAGTAGCAGCTACACAATCGGTACAGTACAGCAGAAATGAGTCTTGCTTTTCATTAAATATATTTTTGTCCTTCAGGATGAGGAAGAGTCTCTTAACGAAGTTGGCTATGATGACATTGGAGGTGTGAGGAAGCAGTTGGCGCAAATCAAAGAAATGGTGGAGCTTCCTCTTCGACACCCTGCACTGTTTAAGGCCATTGGTGTCAAGGTGACTAACCGTTTAAGGTTTCCAAAGTGCTTTTTATTATGTTGGAAATCATTAAATTCAAATGATTGCACTATGTTTTTCAGCCTCCTCGTGGAATCCTGCTGTATGGACCTCCTGGAACAGGAAAGACCTTGATTGCCAGAGCTGTGGCCAATGAAACTGGAGCCTTTTTTTTCCTTATTAATGGTGACAACTTGCTATTACTTTTTTAAATTTATAGATGGATATAGGTATAATACTGTATATTTGTGTCAGTAGTTCCAAACCATTTCTTGGAAGGATTTAGTAATTTTAGTAGGATGGGGAAGGGAGGTGTGTGGGCTGGATCTATTTTGCTTGAAAGTAATTCACCTTTTAACTATGGTGAGATTTAAATAAATGGGGGAGCAAGTCATTTGCCCAATGTCACTTGCCCCCTCTCTTGTACTGCTTTCAGGTTACCTATACTGTCAATCTATCAATAAAGGCACCAAAAATCTTTAAGATTATATGAACAATAATGATTTTAATTGTCTCTAAAGGTCCTGAGATCATGAGCAAACTTGCTGGTGAAAGTGAGAGTAACCTGAGAAAAGCCTTTGAGGAAGCGGAAAAGAATGCTCCTGCCATTATCTTCATTGATGAACTTGATGCTATCGCTCCAAAGAGAGAGAAGGTGAGTTTGTAAAAAGACTGTTTTACTAAATAAAGATTGGTTGTAAGTGGGTAAATTTATTAAACCTAATGACACTTGTTTGTCAGATTACAAGGCTAGAGACTGACTGGCTTAAAAGCTCTGACATAAATTTTACATGTAAACAAATGATTCAGGACAAGGAGACTAGTTCAGGTTGGAGCAGGTCTCTGACAATGCCCATTTATAACCAATGGAAGTACAGCAGGAATTACAGATTATAGCATCACTATCTAAAGATGGAGAGAGAGATCAATCTATCTATAAACTACAGTTTACTTTAAGGTAAACAATAGTTTTGTTTGATCTGAAATCTAGAAAGTGCCATCTCTATCTAGATATCTAGATCTAGATAGAGATGGCACTTTCATTAATAAGTTGATGTTGTCTTGGCGTTTCATCTTCCCGGTGCAATAAACTCAAGTTACTACAGTTTTTTTTTTTTTTTTTTTGTTACTCTTAACATAAAGGCAACTAATTTCTAAAATGTGGTCTTTAGGTAGCCAAATGGTAACTACAAAATAATGTTCTTTACAGACTCACGGGGAGGTGGAGAGACGCATTGTTTCTCAGCTGCTGACTTTAATGGATGGCCTAAAACAGAGAGCTCATGTTATTGTCATGGCTGCCACCAACAGACCTAACAGCATTGACCCAGCCCTGAGGAGATTTGGTAACTTAAAATGCATACTATGAAGACAATTTTTATTTCCGCACACTCTGTCTGAACATGTTACCTCCTTCTAGGCCGCTTTGACAGAGAAGTGGACATTGGTATCCCTGATGCCACTGGCAGATTGGAAATCCTTCAGATTCACACTAAAAACATGAAGTTGGCTGATGATGTGGACCTTGAACAGGTTTGTACACACAGTTACAAAACTTTAAAGCTTTTGAAGTTTTACTGCTTGTATCTGATATCTTGGCTTTGTTACAAAAATTTAACTGGTTTTCTTGTTTTGCAGGTAGCCAATGAAACTCATGGCCATGTTGGTGCAGATCTGGCTGCTCTTTGCTCTGAGGCTGCGCTGCAGGCCATCAGAAAGAAAATGGACCTGATTGACCTTGAGGATGAGACTATTGATGCAGAAGTCATGAACTCTCTTGCTGTTACTATGGATGACTTCAAGGTAAACTATAGTTTTGGTTGATCTGAACTAATTAGCTGTAGGGCTGAATACATATATTATATATATTTTTTTATTTATTTATTTTTTGTAGTGGGCCCTGAGCCAGAGCAACCCATCTGCATTGAGGGAGACGGTTGTTGAGGTACCAAACATCACATGGGAGGATATTGGTGGTCTGGAAGATGTGAAAAGAGAGTTGCAGGAGTTGGTGCAGGTAAGAACAGTTTATTTATTTTATTTTTTAAATGAAATGCACAAATTCTACTGATGAGCTGCTTTTTATTTTTACTTTTTTTCTTTTTAAATGGGCACTGTTTTTCTTTTGACATTTAGTATCCAGTGGAGCATCCAGACAAGTTCCTTAAGTTTGGTATGACCCCATCCAAGGGTGTGCTATTCTATGGTCCCCCTGGTTGTGGTAAGACCCTTCTGGCCAAAGCCATTGCTAACGAATGCCAGGCAAACTTCATCTCCATCAAAGGACCTGAGCTGCTGACCATGTGGTTTGGGGAGTCTGAGGCCAATGTTAGAGAGATCTTTGACAAGGCAAGTCTGTTCAGCCTGTCGAAGTTGGTCATTTATTGAGTTTAAGGTTCCCGTTTGTTGGTAATGTCACTGCTAAATTTGGGTATCCTGTCCACAGGCTCGTCAGGCTGCGCCTTGTGTGCTCTTCTTTGATGAGCTGGACTCTATAGCCAAGGCTCGTGGTGGCAATGTAGGAGACGGTGGCGGAGCAGCTGACCGTGTCATTAACCAGATCTTGACTGAGATGGATGGGATGTCTAGCAAGAAGAACGTCTTTATTATTGGAGCAACAAACAGACCAGACATCATTGACCCAGCCATCCTGAGACCTGGCCGTCTGGATCAGCTCATTTATATCCCACTGCCAGATGAGAAGAGTAGGATGAGCATTCTCAAAGCCAACCTTCGCAAAAGCCCCATCAGCAAGGTGACTATTTATTTTGTCATCGTCTATTGAAATCTGTCTGAAATGTATTGTAAATATGACTTGTGTTGTTAGGATGTGGACATAGACTTTCTGGCAAAGATGACCAATGGCTTTTCTGGAGCTGATCTTACAGAAATCTGCCAGCGGGCGTGCAAGTTGGCAATCAGAGAAAGTATTGAGAATGAGATCCGCAGAGAAAGAGAAAGACAGACAAATCCTTCAGCCATGGTCAGTGCCTTACTAACATTACAAGCACTTCAATTGCAGCTTTGGTGTGTTTTTTTTCAAGACTGTCCATGATGCATTTGTAGGAGGTGGAGGAGGATGATCCAGTGCCAGAGATCAGGAAGGACCACTTTGAAGAAGCAATGCGATTTGCTCGTCGCTCCGTCAGTGACAACGACATTCGTAAATATGAGATGTTCGCTCAGACTCTACAGCAGAGCCGCGGCTTTGGCAGCTTCAGGTATGTTTTTTATAAATAAAAAAAAAAAAAAAAAAATTGGAAACATTTCTATAACATATATATATATATATATATATATATATATATATATATATATATATATATATATTTTTAGGTTTCCATCCAGTGCTGCAGGTGGCACCGCTCCAAGCCATGGCTCCGGTGGAACTGGAAGTGGTCCAGTGTACAATGAAGATAACGATGATGACCTTTATGGATAAATGTACACTGACCCGTAGTGGTCAGTACTGGGATCACACTTGTAAAAATTATCACCAGATTCCACATTTTTAGGACTTTGTGCTTCTTTCATGTGTTCCTTTTTATTTTGTATTATTTCCCTTGGAGAAAGCATGTAGCTGCTTGGTTTGCCCTGGCTTTGTTGTGGGTGGGGTTGGGGTATGTTGGAAAGGTGAGCAACTACACATTTTTCAGTGGGGAGGGTTGAGTGGCCTCATTATCAGTATATTAAAACATGAATGGCTTTAGTGATGGGATTCTATGCTAGACTATAAGAAAGAAAATACACATATTGCTAATGACTTCCTCTTTTTTTAAATAAACAGTAGCATAAAATGTATTACAAATTTGTCAAGGTTATGTTGTTGAAAATAAAACTCACAAACTGTTTTACTGTCTTAACATACTTTCTTTAGTACAGAAATTAACATGCTAAATTATCAATGACATACTATAAAGTCAAAATAGTTACATCTACATGAAACCTTTTTTTTTTTTTTTTTTTTTTATTTAGTTTTTTTTTTTTCCCCCCCATGGTTAATCTTCAGGTTCCTGCATGACTCAGTAAGGACCATGGAAGGGGAAGTGAGGATGTTCGGCATCTCTCCAAACTCTCTTTCCTTCTCTCTGTTTAGGGCAAAATATTTTTATTCAAACTTAAATGATACAGCACCACAAAACTGTCTATTCTCAAAACCGGATGTCTGCCATGTACTTTTTTTTTTTTTTTTTTTTTAATTTTATATATATATATATATATATATATATATATATATATGAAAAAACTTAATTACTACTAAATAGGAGTAGTTGCAGTTTGGAATGAAATGGTGAAGCATTTTTTTTCTGAATCACTTAATACTTAATGAATTACCTCAACAGTTGGGACAATGAATCGCTTGTTGCGATTCAAAGAGTTAATAATAGACATGTCTTCCTCTGACAGGGAAAAGTCAAACACTTGCAAATTTTGCGCAATTCTTGTTGGTGTCACACTTTTAGGGATACAAGCCACCCCTCTCTGAACATGCCATCTGCAAAATCAAAGTAAGTAAAGTAGGGGCTCTGGATTTATCCTTGACTTATTGACTCAATAAGCACAAAGCAGCCCTACCTCAGAATAATTTGTGCCGATGACTTCTTGTATCTCTGTGCAATGACTCTCAATTGAGAGTCCTCCAGCAAGGCTGGTTCATTTGGAGATGCCCAGGGTCTATCACCGCTACCCAGAGGGCTGTAGGCTGTCACACAGATCTCCAGTGATCTAGGGTAGAAGTAATTAAGCCATGACTTAAGTTAAAACCCATTACTGTTTTCAGGTGTTGGCTGACAAAGACTGACCGACAGTGAGACAGAAGATCTTGTTGAGACAAAAAAGGATGGCACTCCACCTATTGCACAGTATAAAAAACATTTAATTTATGTTGTAAATGGTACATACATGTAATTATTTGTTAGCTACCTGATTAACCACAGGTTTATGTCTGGCCATGCTGAAAATGTCATCTATCTGCCTGGCATTGAAATTGGACAGCCCTATAGCCATGACAAGTCCCTTATCCACCAAGCTCTCCATTGCGGTCCAGGTATCTCGATAGTGTGTGTCAGAATAACAAACACTCCCATCTTCATGCCGGGGTATCAGCTCTTTACCTCGTCTAAAAATATGAATGCACAGAAACAATATGAACAGAAGGCTGTTTTTACATGGATTCTATCCATCTCTGTGACAACCAGGGGGCGACAAAGTCACTATTTATGACTTTTTGTAGGCAGTCACTATTGTGAGTGTAGGCACTCACTGGAAGGCCATTGGCCAGTGCATGAGATACAAATCCAAATAGGAAAGACCCAAGTCAGTCAGAGTGGTCTGACAGGCTGCTTCAACGTCATCTGGTTCATGTCTGGTGTTCCACAGTTTGGATGTCACAAAAACCTCCTCACGTTGAAAGGCCTAAAGAAGTAAATGGCTACTTAACATCTTTTTTCAGGAATCACAAGTGAATATAGTAGACCAAATAGCAAATTGATAAAATATGATTTTGACAGTGGTGACATTGGACCTATTTTGTAATCTCACCTTCCCAGGGCCGACCTGAAGAGCCAAAGCCTCTCCCACCTCCTGTTCATTGCCATATGCAGTAGCACAGTCAATATGTCTGTACCCACAGGCTAATGCTGCCAGTACTGCCTGCTTCACCTGGAGGACAGAGAGAAACGGATTATTATTCAACTGGTAATAAATCAGCAAATGGTTCTGTTTACACTTTTTGTACCTGTCCTGGAGGACTCTTCCATGTGCCAAGCCCAACCAGGGGCATCATGTGCCCTGTAGACAGCATCAAAAAGCCACTCATGGTCCAACATGCATGTTCTGACTTGAGTAACTGTAAAGTGTTCAGGTTTAGCTTCTTAAGGAGCTGGACTAGTCATCATGACTAAGACACAATACTTAATTCATTAATTTCTACACATTAGCTGGGGTCATGTAGGAGCACATCATTAATAGCTTCAGACTGTCCATATAGATGTGGTCATTACAGTCAAAGGACTGAAAAAATCTGAAGTGAAACAAGATTTAGTGACCTGCTTTTGTAATAGCAAAACTCAGCGATGAAAGCATTGCTTCAGAGGAAATCTAAACCCTGTGTGAACCAAGCCTTATTGCCAGAAATAGCTGATACAGTTATATGGCATTAGTCACAGTTTGGTGTTACTGCAGCATCTCTGAAGGCCTCTTATGCTTCTCTAATTGTCTGTTTATCCTTATCATGTGATACAGAGTCTTTATTAACTTCAGTGAATTTCATATGATCAGATCACATGCTTCAAAAAACAGCAACAACTTTAGCATTAAATTAACATAAACATAAATTTAGCATTAGCTTTATTTTTTAGCTGTGTTTTAAGCTTACCTTGTGTAAGCTTGTGTAGGATCAGGCCATGGATGGATTTGGTAGGTGGACAAGTGAACAGCTGAGGGCAGCTGTTTTGTACCCACAAGCTGGGGTCAAAGTTCACCTGTATTTGTTTTTCTGTAACTCCTAAAAAAAATGTCCAAAGTGTTATCACTCTCTCTCTCCCACTCGCTTTTTTTTTTTTTTTTTTAATCTGTATATGTCATGCCTGACATCTGTCTGCATGCCTGATGATACTCAACAATGAACAATTACAGATCATAAAGAGAGTAGTGGTGGTAAACATCCAGAACACTGTTAAGTTCAAACATTTGGTTTATTTTGTCATTTTGAAAACATTGTAAATAATATTAAATGCACATCAGCAGTGGCAGGCAGTCTTTCAGTAGCAGCACATATTTATTCAGGTTTCAGCCATAGTCCATTGTCTAATAGTTAAGAGGCAGTACACTCACTCTCTTAACTTTTCAGTGTTTTCACCATCTTCACATACATGTCTAATAAAAGCATGTTCGCTTCAGACATTTTCTCGTACACATGATATATATTGTATGACTGTGGGTCATTTAAACAATTCTCAGACACATATTTAATTTGTGCTGCAAGATATACAAACAGAAGAGCTGAAGAGTTTTAGGAACCTCCAACAGCTGCTGCAATAACACAAAACAAAACATTTGAAAAATGTAAATCTATTTTAGTCGCTGGTGAGCATTTATCAAAACACAAAATGAAGACTCAATGAGACTAAACAAACAACCTAAAGGGGCCTATTTTTGGCACCACTCACAGTTGGACCAAGACATGTCCTTCAAATGGTACAAAGATAAGCAGAATATAAACAACAAAAATGCCTTCCCAGAGAATCCCTGTAGATAAGAGTAAGCTTCATGTTGGCACTTTATAGTCCATTTACCTTTAATGAATTTGCAAATAATAATTTTCCATTGCTTTTAAACAGAACAGACTAGTGATAGACTTTATGACAGCTTTTTTTCAGATCCTATAAGTAACACTGTTGTTTGTGTATTTACTATGGCTGGTTGTACAGTGTGATGTATGTCTCCTCAGGTGTGGCATATGACACTGGACTAAGGCACCTGAATGTCCCCCAGACAAAAAGCCAAGGGAAAGCACCTCTGTTAAATGTAGATTGTACTGTTGTTTTAAGGTTTGATTGTCTTTCTTAGATTTTCTGTTGCAGCTGAGATATGCTATAGTACTATTATTAGCAAAACTGTATCGTAAGTGCATTTGCATTGTAGCACAACTGTTTTTGTGGAGACAGATAATTGTAAACGGTCAACAGCCTAGAATTGGAGCATAATGCTTGTATTAATCAAAAACATGAGAAAGAGGTTTTCTGTTTTAAAAATTACATCACATTTCATCCTTTCACAAAAGACAGAGGATTGCATATAAAACTACAGACAAATCTGTAAAAAAAAAAGATGAAAATTGGTTCCTGGTAAAATGTATAACTGTGCTGCTGGTACCCTCAGCAATATCACCTGCCCCTGCCATTCCTGATGGCACTCTTAATTCATTCTCCCAGGTTAAGTACTTACATATAACAGCTGTTGCTTTACTTCAGGGAAAATGAGGGCTAGGTATGAGGAGGATACATTTGAACAATCAGTCAAGAGTGGATAAAAAATGTAATAGTTACTGCGTATTAGATAATGCCTGATAGAAAAGTTATTATGATTGAGGAAGGTGTTGTCTGATTATCTCTTTAGATTGATGAGGGATCCGGTCGGGAAAATGCACAGAGAATTCCACGATAAGGTCACCACGCTGAGATGGATTTTTGGGAAATGGCAGGCCTTCTCCTCTGAGTCGTTTCACTGTCCCAGGCTTAATGATGTCGTGGCAGGGGAGCGAGATGACCCGGTTTTCCAAAGTGGGAATACTAACTGTGCAGCCACACAATGCCTAGAGATATAAAACGAGAGATTGACACGGTTAATGACTTAAGCAGGATTGAAATGCCAAAGCCATGAATATACCACTGACTTAATGTTTCCATGAGCTAAAATTTGAGAAAGTAAATAAATCTAATAAGTGTCTGTGTTTGAGAGAGGTAGAGGCAATAAGTGGGTCTTACAGACAAATAATTTCTGTATCAGCTACAGCACTGTGAGGTCCACAGAGCAGTATTTAGAGCCGGAGAATCTGGAGGACATGACTTGGCAAAGAAAAAGTTTTCTGGTGTTTGTTTTGTGTGCATATATTTGGAAGTGTGTCAGGGATGTGTGTGCTGGGGGGAGGGGGCTACACATTGCACAGGGGACAAATTTAAGCAGCACCATCATAGCTGGGGCTAATGAAGTGAGGCAGAAATTGTCTGGCACTCGTAAATACTTATAAGACTTGTCAGATTGGCTGGTAGGACCCAGTGAGAGACCAAAAACACGCATACATACACTTTAAGCCTCACCATCTTATCACCATGCCTGATGAATCCCGTCAGAGCATAGGAAAAGCTTAACTAAAGGCACACAGGCTTTTACAATGAGCATCACTCACTTCATTCCCTTTGAATAGATTTGAACCCACAACTCTGTGAATGAATACTTTGGTTGTTTAAAAAATTTTCTTGAATACAACTCTCAAAAGAAGCCAAACAATTCAGTGGCTTTTCTTCCTTAAAAGTATAATTCTAATAATTTTGTACTTTTCATATTTTAAATTTGTTGTAAAATCTGGACTATTACATAATCTAATGCTTTTATTAACAGCCATCAGGCAGACGCTACCAGACACCACTAGCCTGCGAAAACATATGTAAGAAATCTTTCATTGTAACTGAAATAACTGTTCTGAATAACATTAACTAAGTTGCACTGTTTTATTAATTATATCTGGTTTTATGATGGGCTTTTAAATGTCTTGAGGTGGATGTACTTGTCCAGAGACAAATTTCAGTTTTTACTTGGAACAAACAAATAAAGTTTTAATTCAATTCAAATTAATAAAATAGAACATTTTTGTGGCTTTCATAGCTTTTCAGAGACGTTAACCTGTAGGTATGTGATAATTGCGGGGTTGGGGAAATATATTTTTGTGAAGTTTTTGAAACATGGTAGATAGACACTTAACGTTACATAGAAGCTGCTTCAAAATAGAGATGTACATTTTTTCAGTTATGACATTATGTTATTTTAACTGACTAAATACATTTAGCTTGTGTGACTACTATAAAAATACTGATTCATTCTCTTGTTATAAACCTTTTCATTCACTAACATGAGTCTTACACACGGGTTGCCATGACATTCAGCACACATTGCCAGCTAATCTTAGAGCTTACCAATTACATAAGCCTTTCAGAAAAACTCATAAACCGATACTAACACGCACAAACATCTTTATTTAGCTCTGATTGTAACAATACTGTATCGACACACTTTGAAGGTACAAATAAAATGCTCAAAAATACAGCATCATGAGATTGAATATGGCTGATGGTTCAATATTCCACTAAATAATGTACATTTCACTGTACACTTGACTTTTTAAATTGTATTAGAGGTGGAGCTGTGCAGAGCTATCCTCTCATCTTTTGGAGCCCACCAGCTACAGTTAACACTTAAGTGTGTTTGAATATGGGCTTTGTCACTGTGCAGTGTTCTGTGGTGACAGGAGCTGCTGAACGTACCAATCACAGCTTTGTGCTGAACAAAGCAGCAAGACTTTTTCTGGGCTGATATAAATAAAACAAGATCAGATGTATTTTACTCTTTCATGGCTCAATTTAAATCAGAGAATAATCGTTACTTGTGGCGCCATAAAAAATGCCTGTTTTTCTGTTTAATTAAATAGTGTACTGTAACTCTTTGCACAATCAATCACAATACCAGAAAAACTTTCTTAATTTAACTTTCTAAAAATTATATGAACAAAATTGTCCTGTATAGAGCTATTGTCATCTGGAATAACATTTCCATTGAAGTGGTTCAGTTTTGTTGTTTGTTGTCATTTAAAAATTGTTTAAAGTGGTGGTGTGTTTAAGTAGGTTTTTATATGCTTTGTAAATGTAAATATAAATTATGTTTGTATGTATGTTGCATGTATGTACTGTAATGGACTGAAACCGTAATTTATATATACTGTACACATTTGAGCACATCTACTGGGATGATTGAAATGTTGTTGTTTCTGTAAAGTACCATTTTAGAATGGACCCCAGGAAAATTAGTTGATTGCACAAGCTTTCAGCAAATAGGATCCACATAACTGTTGGGCCTATAGAGTCAGGTATAGATTCAGGACAGTTTCAGGAAAATCAGTGTGTCAAGCTCTGCAAGGGACTGCTGTCACCATGAAGTTACTGCAAAGCTAGAAAGGTGCCTCTAGCAACATCTCTCTGGAGTTTACAGCATGGTCAAGAAAAACTGACAGACAATGCTAAATGGAAAAGCGCTTTTTTTGAGTGTAACAGCGATTTGGGGCACACCAATGGCACAAACCTAAAATGAGGCAACCAAATACGACACTTAAGAAATAAATGTTGCAATAAAAAAATTGTATTTTACCTGTTTTATTTATGTAACAAATATAAGTGCATAATGTCAGCGCATATGCAAACTGCTACATGGTGCCTTAGGCTAAGGATCCGACTATTACAATTTTAGATCTACAGTAAAAATGTAGATGCTCTGTTTTTTTTTTTTTTACACCTTATTATACATTAGACTTTACTTGTCTATAAGCTGCTGTAACGTGTGAATTTCCCCGCTGTGGGCACTTTTTTTACCCCATGTACTATTTTAGTGTTCTATAGATTATTGGGTTATGTTGTCAGGTCTGCCTCCATAGACAGAGCTTATGTGTGCACCATTGTCACTGCCGCAGGATGGAGATGAGCAGAGCAGTGGAATTTGAGCTCCTATTTGCTTTGGATACTGATTCATCTGACCCACTTCCCTAATATTCCCTGGGTACCAAACCCCCACCTCCCACATTCATCTACTCGCATTGCGTCTTTAGCTGCTTCAGACTTTCGTCTCATCTATAGATGGTGTAACAGAAGAGGACTGGAATGTGGGTGAGCTAAAGAAAAACACTTTAGCTACTTACTTTACAAGCTCATATGTGGACTCATTTACAAGATATTTTGCACTGTGCAGGTACTAACAGTGTCTTATTTCTGTACTCATTAATGTGCGTTAGCAGTGCATTCAAGTGTGCAAGCTTGGCAAGTGCTGAGTAGAAAATGCTCCCTTGACGTTAACTCTCTGAGAACACCTGCTATTAACTAAACTAAAGTTAGGCCAGTAAATGGTGTCGCTGCCAGACACATTGAAGTTTATGTAATTCACAGACAGGCCAGAACTGTGTTGGACCCATTGCCCTTGAAGAAGCAATTAAATGTCCTGCCAGTCACAGTAATAGCAGCCTGCATTGTCTCACCCTGTCACTCTAGACTGTATCTTTAACCAAGTGTGAATGCAAATACACAAACAATAAAAAAGTCTGGTGAAAGACATGTTAATGTGTTTGTGTAGTTATACAGCATGTTAGTCTGCCACAGTGTGTTTTGGCACAACCCCTTCCCAAAAAAAAAAAAAAAAAACTAAACTAAAATATAGACAATGGTTCTAGGTGCTGGTCACACATGGACACCACATTCCTGCTACTTATCTCACACCGCAGTGACAGCACCACTCACTGACATTGTCCTTGAGCAACGCATAAACTGTATATTCATTTTCACTCCTGAATGTTTAATTTAACCACCACTTTAAAGATAAAACTGTCATTAAAATACAGCATTGACTATCTACTATAAATCATTAATTATTCAGGTGATAAGCACGAAGCAATGAAGTGAAAATACAGTATATGTGCAGTGTTTATATATTAATTTAAGCCTCCAGAGCATTAAAACCCTGCACTAGAAATTATGGATTTACTTAGAAGCAAAAGCTTGACAAACTTTCAAGATTCATAGTAAGAAAAGTGGAGAAAGGTGTGATACGCACCTCCTTTAGACTGATCTTGCAATTATAAATGATGTTTGAACCGTCCCTCCTAAAGTGAGCATGGCCCTTGTCTTTAAGCACAAAGGCTATATCAGCAGGAATGTTCTCTGGGGTCTCGTCACCCTCCTTTGGGAAGGTGATTTTAGTTCCCTCCTTCCAGCCCTTCTTGATGACAATGTTAAGGATCTTGTCTTCTGTCCTCATGCTCCTCCCATCTGGATTCAGCCTGCGCCGGGTAATTTTCATCCGCTTGGTGCATCCGTGGAAGATCTCTTCCAGCGAGACCTTCAACTCGTGAACCACTGGGGGGTCTTGTTGCTTGTGACCAGCCCCAAGTCGCTCTGATGGCACACCCCTCCTTCTACGGCCCTCTCCTGGGAAACCATTCTTCATGCCACCTGGAAAACCGAATTGTCTTCCAAAATGAGAAAAGGCTTCATCGTCGTCAATGTCCATGTCCTGATCTCCATCGTTGTTGTGATCGTTGTGAAAAGAGAAACCATTGGAGCGGCTATGGTTACGGTTGGAGCCAAAGAACATATCAAAGGGGTTTGAGCCTCCAAAAAAGGATGCAAATGTGGCGTGAGGATCTCCATGGAAAGTGTAGTGGTATGCTGAGGTGCCAGGTACACCTGATGAGCTGCTTCCTCCTGTTTTTAAACCTAAGAGAAAGGCATGAATGTAACGCCATGTGTTTAGAAACATACACTTAAACACCTACAGACAAAAATGACACAATCTAGTCTCATAGCAGACACAGGGCCTTTAGCTAAATACAGTATATATATATAGAGAGAAGTATCCCACAACATTACTGATCTTTCAACAGCACTGCTGGTAGGGAACTGATAAAAAACAGGTACAAACCAAACATTTGTACAAAAGTAAAGTAGAGTTTACAGGGCATCACAATATGATTTGTAATCGCAGAGGATACAGGCTTCAGTACAGAGTCTTCACAGGCCTCCTCTGCTATATTCTATTGACTGGTTTAATGCCCAAGTATGCGACACATACAGAACACTTTCAGATACAACATCCCTCACCTTCCTCTCCCAGCTGATCGTAGACCACCCGTTTCTTGGGGTCACTGAGGACCTCATAGGCCTCTGCAATCTCCTTAAACTTTTCTTCTGCGTTAGCATCTGTGTTCTTGTCTGGGTGGAAGCGCAATGCCATGCGCCGGTATGCCTTCTTGATTTCCTCCTCATTGGAACCCTTTGGAATACCCAAAGTCTTGTAGTAGTCCTTCCCCATAGCTGGACACAAACATACACTGTTACGTCTGGACAGGACCCCTTCTTCAACTCAGGCCGTGGTCAGTCTCTGGTGGAATACAGACTACTGTTAGTGACCCAGAATAGGTCTAATAACTGTGAGGCACAGACTGACCAGTCTATATTTGTCCCAGAACAGTGCAGAGGGCATTCAAGTGCACTTCTGTAGACTGTACAATGAGGGAGATTTAGGAGATGCTGGAACAACCCGATAGGAAAAGAGAGTGCAGGTTTTTACTAACTGTTGCTATGGAAACACAGCAGCTGATGTAGAGATAGTGCAGTGGGATCCCCATCATCTGCTGAATAGAAGGGCTTCTCTCTGCCAATAAGAGCATGGCAGCTACAGACAATATTTGAAACAGTGTCTTGATTTCTTTCAGCTTTTTGAGCTATATGACTTTATACCTCGACCTGACAAGCAGCAGATAAGCAAAATATGTAATGTTCCCAGCATTAAGCTGTGATGAGCCAGCCGGGCGCAGGGAGCCCCTTCAACCAGACACTGCGGAGCTTTTTTAAGTAGCCTGCCTCTGCCTTCATTTAGGCTACAGCTTATGCCGACACTAACAAAGAGGCGGCGGGGTATCTCTCTCCAAACCCGTTCAATTTATTGAGCAACGCCACCAACACATAGGCTCTATAGTTACACATGCAGGAAGTAAAAAGGAAGATATTTAAATTAATCAATAAAATGGTTGAGACATAAAACAGAATTTAAACAGTGGGACACAGAGAAAGCGCTACACAATAAAATAAAGTGAAACATATAGCAGGCCTAGAGGAGGTGATAAAATAAAAAAAATAAATGGTCAGACTTACAAGTGGTTTAAATTCCAGAGAAAATCACATGAATATGGCCCGGTTTGTGCATTTCTCTCTCTCTTCCTCTCAGCCCGTATATGCTGCCTGCCGCCCGCCACTGCTGCGTCCTTATAAATGACGTCAGGACGCAGCCGTGAGGATCACACGCGCATAAATAGCCGCTGACCAAACGCCTCATCACCAAATGCTCATCTGACGTCTCAGTGGAAAACCTAGGACAACTGCCAAAACAGAAAGTCCTAAAACTATAGCCTATATTTAAATTATTATGTATTATGCTATTATTTAGCATAAGACACACAATTTGTGATAGGAAACATTTCGAAAAGATTGATAAGAAGGAGAGACGAACAAAAATAAAACTTTTAGACAAAACTAGGGGCCTGAATGTAGCCAATTGTTTCCGAAATTACAAATAATAGCCTTATAACAACTTACCCCGTCTTATGCTTTCACGCTGCTCCCGGTGCTGCCTAAAATCCTTCTTCAGTCCAGTCAGCGGTGAAGTGCACTTAGTTCTCACAAAGGGTTAAACGTGGGTTTAAGTTTAAAATTGACCAGTGCCGCTTTATGCCCTCTGAGAGAAAACAAGGCAGGCATGACACATCTGAGCGGCACAGTCTTATTTTGAAAAAGGGAGTCAGAGCACTGATACCGGCAAGAGACACCTCCGTAAAGTTGGGCCCCCACCAGAGACCAGTCGTCTGATGTGGGAGCGTGCATGTGCGCGCATTCATGTGGTGTCGTGCCTAGGTAGAGTTGGTATTAGTGCTGAGTCATGTGATGACTCTACAGACACATCTTATGCACAACAACACATTCAACAAAAATGGCTTAATGGCTCAAATTAACACCACTGCCCACATTTGCACGACACCAGTCACCATTCAAGAGTAGCCTACAGTGAGAATAAACTTGCTTTTTTCCTGTCTGTCCTAGATCTCAATCAGGAGTGTAGACCTCAAAGTATTTGGCATGCAAAATATTGAAGTAGACTATTAAGACCCCAAAATAGTTCCCCTTCAAGATCTGTGAAGAAAACATAATACATGAAAGATACACATACCACACCAGCCAAACATTCTTTCCAGATTTGAACACCATTTAAAAACAACAAGCAGCCTGCTGAACCTAAAAGAATCACAGATTATGCCAACAGTCATTGTGGATAACTTTTAATGTTAACTGAGCAATAATATGTTCGGCAGGTGATGTGCGGCCACACTCTTGGGTCAATCTAACAAAGTAATTAATAAAGAAAAAGGAAAGGCGGTCTCAAAATGCATTCATGTACTTGGCTTCTCACATACATTCCTATGTATTTAGTGGGAGTGTCTTAACAGCCAGTTGCCCCTAAAGAACAACTGGTCAGCACTGAAGTGCTATTCATGAAACCTTTTGCTGTACAGTGACTGACACAAAAAAAAAAACATAGTTTCAGCAACATAGTTACTAATAATTTCCAAAGTTAGTTCCTAAATAATTGTGTATAGTGCCATTAATCAAATACACATAACTGTTCCCCCATGTCCAGGTGTAGTTTATGTATAATGACTAGTTATGGAAGTTGATCTGCAAACAGCTTCAATGCTGAATGTGCACTGAAACAATCATGATTTCAGGAACAACTAATATAGAAATGATGCTGGGTTTCCATGGTTACACGGAACATGCCAGACAATGTGTCTGCCAATGTACTGCCTCAGCAATGGGTTCTCTGTGTGTGAGAAAGAAATATACAGTCAGACCAGTGCTTCAAAATGTCATACAAACATCAACCGTCCTTCACCAGAGTGGTTGATAAAATGGTGGGGACTGATTAAATGGAGCAGGGCAACAGAATACAGAAAAGGGACTTTTTAAAATGTGAAAATAAGTCAGTTATGAGGTATGCCTGTCTTCTTCTACTTCCCCTCCTCTTTCATTTTCTAAAGCCTTAGGACAAGCCGTTCTCTCCACCTCCACTACCCTTCCTGTAACCATAGAGACCACAATTGCCTGTAGATTTTTTTAACCAGACAGCCATAGTGTCAATTAACAAAGGTGGTTCAAGTAAGGTAAAGAGACAAACCAGTGCAATTGAAAAAAGGCTCCTCAAAAAGCATCACATAAAATCTTTATAATTACGCAAATGTATAGACACTTACAAAGGAGCTTGTCTGAACAGGCTCTTGTGAGGCTCTTTTAGACTCCATTAGTGATTATTACAACTCAATTCATAAAGAAGTGACACACTTAGGTTTGCTTTCACCAACATGTTCAGAATTCAGAAAATTCTGGTGCTATATATAGGTCAAGCAGTTTAGTTGGAAGTAGCAATCAACCTTCAATCAGAGTTTTGGTTCATTTGTGAAGTCTTGTTTAGTACCTTAATTACAGCAACCGTTCACACCCATTCCTGATAAATCTCCTCTAGACAAAATGTTAAATATAAAATGTAAATGACACAACCAGAATTCATGGTCAAGAACTTTAAGTAGATGAGCAGACAAAAAATAAATCTCTTTGGCAGAAACAAGGAAAGCACTTTTGGCTCTACATTTACATAACACAAGCAAATGCACTTAACCATCTACAAAGGCAACTACTGTGTTTATATTGTTCCACACATCACATAACATATATATATATATATATATTTTTAGGTCATGTTTGTTAGCTTGGCCATTCATCCAAATTCTAACAAAGTGAATGAGTCTGACTGTCCAGGCTACTAGTGTGTAGATAGATGCAAGCATCAAAATCAAGCCTAAAGATTTGTATAACAAACATCCAGTCTACCAGCTTTCCTGGTATGTCCCCCACCCAATTTTAACATAGAAATACTATAGTTAGAGGCCTATTAGATATGTCCTTGATCATCCTTTAAATTTACTGTGTTCTTTAAAAGAGATTTTACACACAGGTGTAAAACTCGCATAAAGGTCCAGTGTTAATACTGATTCATAAAATGTTATAATAAATGTTGAACAGATGCATTACATTGAAGAGATGCTTTGAGAACCTAACAGTAAAGTTATTAAAAAGGAACATGAGCAATGACAGCAAAGTTTAAAAAAAATGTTGGTTTAACACAAAAGATTAGAAGATAATGGTTTCTATGAATATCTGTAAAACACAGCAATGGCAACTTGAGGCCAGTCTGACTATTTGGCAATGTTGTGCTCCAGTAAGGTTTGTTTTGCAAAAAATGGTTTATTATTAATAACAGAGGGATCCAAGGTCTCCAGCATTACTTTTTGTTATAGTCATAGTTTATGGATTATGTGTAGGTATCTGACGTCAGGATATAGGAGATTGACTAACAGGGCCAGCAGTCGTGGTCCATCTTTAAGACAATGTCCGGGGTAACGGATAAACTGGACAGCTTTACTCACACAGTTCTCAAACTCAGAGTACTGCTTATTGCTTGGCAAAGCCTCCAACACCCCCAATGCCTGTAATCACAAAAATAAATTAAATACACATTAGAAGATTTTAGAAGATAATTGCAAACTGGTCAGTCACATTTGTTGCAATTTATGAAGCCTACTTGTTGTGCTTTTACAGAGAGCTGCATTTCACTAGAGGGTTGAAGTCGAATCTCAGTCTCTGATTGGAGTTGGACTGCGAGGAACGCTGCGAGACATCGTACCACTACTTTAAACCTAGAAAAACAAAAGGAGTTTGGTTATTTTAATAGGTGTGTGTGTGTTACCGTTTTTTCTTTGCTTTTTATTTGCCTTGATTTTATTGTAGACATTAGGTCAACGGGAAACAGGGTGAGAGAGAAATGACAATGGGCAAAAGACCCGAGCGAGAATCAAGTTGGGTCTCCTGCGTACTGTATTTTCTGCGTAATTTCATGTGGACTACCGACTGAGGCACATGTGTTACTTTTGTAATAAATTGAAACATAATGTTAAACTGCATAAACTAATAAAAACTATGTTGGCTTACTTATTAGAAACAGGAGATCTCTTCCCGAGGCCTATAGCGCCCAGTAGTCCAGAGTTTAATCGGTCCTCTCCCATCTGAAGTAGTCTGGTTTGTAGCCTCAAAAGACCCATGACAACACCTGACACCTCACCATTTCCTGCCTGTGGCTGCAGCTGCTCAGCTGAAAGACTGAGTGCCTTTTGCCACCAAAGAAACAGTTTGGCTTCATCACCTGGGCCACTGTTGAACCACAGAATAGTGAACATACAGTAAGTATTATACAGCAGCATAAGCCACAAAAATAAACAGAATCAAGGATCCAACCTCGGGAACACCTGATTGGTCCATGTGTTGATTAAAGCCAGAATCCTTCTCTCATTGGTTGCTGTATATTCACTGTTAAGGCGCTGAAGGATGAAGGCATAGAGTGTCAAGAAGCTGCCTCCTGACTGACTTTCAGAGAGGAAGTCATCTACTGTAAGCTCAGGCACCTGTAAGGATGCCAAGACAGGGCCCCAGCCAACAGATTCCTCCTCAGCTGAAATAAGAGACAGTACAGAATGAGAGAAATAACTAACATCAAACTGGTAAAATTCACAAAAACAATAGCAGATTAAACAAACCATGGTTAAAGTAAGCAGTGATGCAGGCCTCCATAATGCGAGTCATGTGTCGCACTGATGCGAGACAACGGGAGCAGGCGGTGAGAAGAGGTAGAATGGGCAAACCCCTCCCCTTCCTGTCCAGCCACGCAATGACATGGGCAGCTAGGGACTCTCCTGTTGAGACTCCTACGCCATTGAGCAAAGTCAGTGCATCACTAAAGAGATTGCAGAATGCCATGTGCCTCTCCTCCAAACCCGTCTCTGTAGAACAATACAGAGCATTAGCTGATAATAAAAAAAATAAACTCTGAACTTTGAAGTTTTAACTTAAGATTGAGAGGAAATAACCTGGTGGGTTAAATGTGATAATGCCTCCCAACAGTAAGTCTAGCTGGGTTTCGAGGCTGTACAGGTTAATGCTGCCTCCCTGTTCCAGAGTGATTAATGACCGAACACACCAACGTATGTATTCTCCAGCCTTCAGCGTATCCTCCTAACAGAAAGAAGTGTCGGTTGAGTAAATAATTTAACATTAAATGTTAATAGATTAACGGGTAAAAACCTCACCATGTGTGGATCTCCACTGAGGCAGGGGTGGAACCCAGCAGCACTACGCAATAATTTAAGCAGTAGCTGAGGCACAGAATCAGGACTGAGAATGAGAGAAGGAGGGTAGTGGGTGCTGACATAACCCAGAATGCCTTGGTATGAAGACAGATCCAGATGGTGCCAAGGCATGGATGTAGCTTGGACTAACAACGTAAGTAATGGGGAATCCTGGAAGACAAATTAAAAACTATCACAAAAAGGAAAAGGCTGGCCAACTTTCATAATAATATGTACATTATTGACTCACTTGTTGACTTAGAAGCTGCTCCTCTTTTGCAAGAAAAACTAGCATGTAGAGCAGATAGACCGACATGTTGTGTGATTCCTTCGGATCTGCCATGTCAGACGTCAGAGTTGGATGTATTGTTTGTAAGTGTTCACTAAGGACACTGACCCAATTAACTTCACATAACACTTCTCCCATGAATAGAAAGCAACTTTTGGGACTTCCTCTCTCCACCTGTTGGTTCAAGATAAATTATTTGAGCTTTGGGCTGTAAAATGAATATTGTAAAATTAGGATTGCAAATGGAAAAATAAATATCAGTGATTACTTCAAGGTTTTGAGTGTGTATTAGTCCATTTGGGTTTGGAAATGTAAGGCCTAATATGGAGCAGTGTGTTGAAACTATAATTATTAGAAAAGGGTCTAATAAAAGGAACTAGAAGTCATAACTGAGGTCTCAAGTTAACAAGCATCACTACAATATGCTGGTCTAAATCTGCTGAAAGCCAGAGTTTATGTGTCAGTGTCTCACATTGAAAAGTTGCTCCATGAGCTGAGTGTCAGGGTGCAGATATCTCCAAGGAAGGCTGCGGAAGTGTGTGTGATAAAGGTAGAGCAAGTATTCAGGTGTTCGAGGGGCCGTACAGCTCTCACGATACTGCATCATACACAGCCACAGGGCACCTCTTTGTCCAGGGAGTAAACGATCTACAACAGAAACTTGCACAGTAATGAACAGCACTTTTTCTTATAGCTGGAGGTAACACATGACAACTGAGCCCTTACCTCTGAATTTGTGGTGCAAAGTCTCAGTCAGTTGAGTGTAAAGTCCAATCAGACGTCCTGCAACATTTGCATCGGTTTCAAGCCAGGGGTAACACTTGATGTTACTTAAAGAAAGAAAAAAAATTGTGCAATCTTATAAAAAATTTGAGACGTGGCCATACACAGGGCGTTCATTTAATGATGGCTGAACTGTCATTATGTTTGCTTATTAGGTTTGACAAATAAATAATATACAAATTGTAACCAAACAAATTATTGTCTAGTTCTGGCCTGCTTATGCTCAACAAAGCTGTTGTCACTAAAATACTATTCTTACCTGCCATCGCCGATATCCAGTGGAAAAATCCAAGGTTTAAATAATTTCACAATCTTACTGTGCAAATTCTGCAAAGCTGAATGATGAAAATGTGCATGACATTACAATAACAATATATTCAAAAATAAATATATAAATGGTGAAAATATGTAGATTTAATAGATACCTTTCAGTACTTTGCTACTGCCCACTGACTCTCTGGCACAGTTACTGATTTGCACATTGATTAAACAACCAATCAAATGTTCCCAGAAGGACACAACGTCACTGATGTAGGGGGCCCAGGCAGAGTAAAGACCAAAGCTGCGGAGATCGTTTTTACTCAGACGACTTCGTTGAAAATAATCACTTAGCCATTCAACTGTTTCATCCACCTGTAGAGACAGACACACATTTTAGTTTTGACAATATACCAATAAGCAGTAAACTAAAAAAGAAAAAGTTTAATTACAGCCACACAAACATACAATACCTGCTGAGGAGAAAGACTGATTGGGGATCTGTATGGAGCACCTTGATGTCCAACATCACGGCCAGAGGAATCTGAAATGCTTTGGACTTGTTCGACCTTGTTCATATTGCTGTGTAAAGAGGGCAGGCAGCCCAGCACACGCAAAGTCACCTTCCAACACTCTGGACTCAATAACTGGTTTGACGAGCCTACAGAGATTTAGACATAATAAATTCAGTAATCAAGGTTTGTTCATTATGTAGTAGTCTTACATTGAAACACAACAGGCACATCCATTGCACATCTAATGTTATTTCAATAAATTCCATTCAGGCAATTAATAGGTGGAATAAATAATAAAAAAACATTTGCAGGATATTTTCTTGCATGTGCATGAATGTGTGTTATGTAAATAATTTGACTGTTAAAGAATCAATTAATATGTTATTTTTTATCCCATTGCAGCATCTCTTGTGTTTATAAACAGCATATGTGCAATAAAACTCACTTGTCATGAGAAGACGCAGGCAGTCACTGTAATGGTCAGGAAAATGATGGCGTAATAGCCAAGTCCAATGTTTAGTGAAAAGATGAAATGGTATAAGAAGTTCTTCTTCAGGTTCTCGGCCGCAGACACATAGGGCACCATGAACCAACTCCAGCAATCGAGTCCTCTCAGAAAAGATGGGATTTTCTTCATTAAGCCAATGGGTCAGGTCAAACTGCAGGGAACGCAAATTTAATACCGAGTCTGATACTGGTATTCTCACATGAATCAGTGTTGTTTTTTTTGGTGTGGGAACTAACCTTAGTGAGCAGCATAAAAATGACATCAGCACTATTAAGGTGTAGGGATGTCACCACATCTTGGTACAAAATTACAAGCTGATGGGGGGCAGCATTGGGAGTGAAGAATGGAGAAATGAGAGGGCAAAGTCGTCTTTGCTCCAGGATGGTTTTCAGAACGTGGTGACACTCTTCTGCATTGCCCTGGATAAACACCTAGGCACCAAAATGAATGCAACAGACATTCAAGGAAATTAATTATGCATGACAGTGGTGTCGGCACCAAAGGCAGAGACACAATTCTCATATATATTGTCAAGCTTTTTAAATAATAATAGTTATAATAAATAATAATAATAATAAAAATAAAAAATTAATTGTATTTGTCTTTCAATGACACTTTACAAGCAGAACATTAAAAACTGTTTTTGTACTTTAACTTGTCTACTCAGTAAAACAATTTAGATAATAATTTCTAAACCAAATGCAGGTGCCCGTTACTAAAAGTAGCATTATGGCTAGCACAGTGTTAAGAACATTCCCAAGAGTATCGGTTAATTGGCAACTCTAAATTGTCCCTAGTGAATGAATGAAGAGGACCCCCTTGAAAACAAGATGATTCATCTCAAGGGATTAATCCTCACAAAAAATGTGAATAAATAAATAAGAGGCAAATCTAATTAAAAAAAAAAAAAAAAATATATATATATATATATATATATATATATATATATATATATATATATATAAAATTTCCACAGTTAATTGTAAATAAGTGTGTTTGTGTGTTTAGTGTTGCGCACCTGTCCTAGTATCTCCAGACAGGAGGAGAGGTACTGTCGTGTTGGGGGATGCCGCAATGTATCTTCACACACAAAGGAAACCACCTGGTAGAAGGCAGCCACACCAACACCCTGCACAGCTGATGATTTTTGAGCCTTGTACAAATTCACCAAAGCCCTGAACACATTCACCAAAGTCCTTATTAGTAACAACATACTGTATTTAAATTAATCATGTGTTATTTATGTGTGTTTTATCTTACGTGATAAAGTTCTCAGTGTGCACAGCTGCTTGGGCCAAACTCTGAGGAGGTGGAGCCATGGAATCGGTTTGCAACTTCTTAATATCCCGACGCAATGATGCAATCTGAGTCTGTACTGCGTCCTGTTTCAGAAGCTGCTCACACTGTACAGTTTTTACACACACAATACACAAGTTATTTTTACATAAAAAAAATAATTTGCAAGGTTGATGAGATTGGTGCAGTAGAAAAGCAGATATTTAATTGAAACACTAAATAGCGCTGAGAGTGTTCTTACAGTCACAGTGATATTAGCAGGCCCCTGACATGGTTGACCTCCTTTTCCCTTACATTCAAGGGCCATAGTGATTTGCTCTGGTCGGTTTTTGTACAAAAGAGGTAGACTCTCTAATAACTCTTGCTCCAAAGCCACCTGCTGGGTTTCACAGGCCACTGCAATTCTGGCACCAAAGTAATACAAAAATATTTCAGACCAATGCTTGCAGGTATTGGTACAATGTGAGTTCTTGTTAGGATATATGGGATAAGTTGAGGTATACCTGGCTTGATCTTGTAAAATGCTAAGGTCTTGTTGCAGCAGTTTAGCAGCAACTTTAGAGTCTGTAAGACAAGTGGTTGGGACATCAGCCACGGGGACCGTTTGCTGCTGCATCTCTGGAGCTGGACGGGGTATTGGGTGCTTTTGTAAATTTAACAATATCCGTTCCTTGGCTGTAAATCAAGAGGGACACAAATTAACTCACTGTTCGTATATATACTGTGTATATATATTAATAATAATGCATACATAAATAGCGCTTTTCAAGATACCCAAAGACGCTTTACATATCCATTATTCATTCACTCCACAGTCACACACTGGTGGTGATTAGCTAAATCTTTAACCACAACAGCTCTAGGGCAGACTGACATGAGAAGTGGCAGCCATTTTTTGGACTCACATTTCTACAGGCTGAGCCACTGTGCCCCAAAGAAAAAAAAAAAAAAAAAAGAAAAAAAAAAATATATATATATATATATATATATATATATATATATATATATATATATATATATATACACAGCAGATCCCTGGAAGAACACCAGACATCTCGGTCCAAAAAAGTCCAGTACTAGGATACAGCAAAGATACTGCGCAGAACCCTCAATCTCCCAGGACCCGAGCTTGAAGGATGAGACCACCCACGGAGGGTGAAGGACAAAGTTTATATATAAAAAAAACATCAGTGTTGATGAGTAATATATGTGGATATGTAAGGATACATGCTAATAAGGTGCAAAAAGATTCTGTAAGAGTGATCATCAGATAATGTGGAAATAATTAGAAATGCAAGGTGTGGTCAAGGTGAGTAGATTCTCTACTTAATATCAAAATTTTACTGAAATTAATGAATAGCATAATTTTTCCTTCGTACCATTACTGTAGCTTGTGTAGTCAATAAAGCTGTGGGTTTGGGCATGGAGAAAGGTTGGCTCACTTTGCACCTTTTTCCACAAAGCTAGAACTTCCATGTCATCGTACCGCAGGCGCTCTTGGTCCACATACTCCACCCACAACACCTGCAATTAAAAACAACTAAATTACAGATTTTATTACCACGTTACACTTTTGCCACACTAGAACAAATATTACAATTTCAACTTGAAGCAATTTTATTTATTGTAAAAAGTGAAAATACAAACAGCAGATTATACACTCACTTGCTGGCGCTGCATGACTTGTGCCAGTCTGTGGGGTTCATACTCCGGGGGTAGAGTAGGCAAGTAAACCTCCTGCTTTTGCAGTGTCTCATCATCTAGCCACAAAGCAAATACTCCAAACAACCTGTAGGTAACCAGTCAGATTTGAAGTAATCAGCTGTGTTACAATAGTACTTGTCATTATGCAAGAAGTGTCCTACCTGACCAGCTCCGTGTGAAGCTGAGGAGAGGTAAGGTAGGGTGGACGAAGATTGCCTGGACTTTCTTCACCTTGGCTGTCTGATGATGGTGTTTGTGGTGGGGGTACCCTAAGGGCCAGACTGGCAGCATGGTGGAAATCAGATACTTCTTGGATTTTGTGTCTCAAATCTTTGAGTAATGCAGCTTGGGAAGAAGTCTGGAAGAATCTTTGTCCAATACATCCACCCGCAGCCAAACTGGGACAGATTATATATAAAATTGAATACAGTTTAATACTGGTATGACACTTTTACCTAGACACTAACATTCCATCAAACAGAAGCATTACTTGTAGAAGTAATTATTAGAGAGAAGAGAAGCACACACTTTTATCTAAGCACTTAATTTTGTCACTAAATGCATCAATACAGCTCATCATCGTGGAAACATTTTACTGCTAAAGTTTACCAGAAGTGTTTTACATAACAAAATGGAGGGTCAAATATAATTCCATGTAGTCTCTGGAAGTTGCATGTAAAAAAGAGATCCAAGAGCCAAGAGAAGGAGTCATGCGGTCATTTGAGAGAGAAACCCCTGACTCTAGCTAAAAAAATTTAATTGCCTCATACCCATACTCTTGCCCAGGCTGTCGGAGGTAGAGCTGTAGGAACTTTTGCCAGACCAAAGGAAGAAGAGGGTGGTCGGAGGGTGTGGCTAAAGCCTGACTGGCCCAACGGTAAATTTGCATCCGCTGCAATGATGGGGCTACTGGCAACTTCAGCCTCTGCTGCGCCTTCTGGACCAGAAACACACACACATGATTATGCAGTTGCTGTTAAAGTTTATTCAAAGGTTTTTAATATAAATAGTAATGTATACCTTCCAGGCTTGTTCTGGAGAGATGTTGAGGTCTGCAAGAAGCTCATGTTCAACACACTGTCTGAGCTGAGAATCCTCTTCAAACACACCCTCCATATTCAGCACAATCCAAGCAAACCACACCTACATAGACAAACAATGGTAAAGCTGCTTAGAAATGAGTCCACTGGAGTCCACTTAGATAGACATTACCTCTGCACTCAGTGAAGGGCCTTCTATAAAGGAAGGTGTTGCATTTCCAGCAATCCAACCTACTATAGAAGACAGCAGACCTCGATCTCCATGAAAACCTAAGGCATTCTGCAAAAATGCAATTAAAACAAAACTTTTCAGGCCATTTACTACTGTTGTTAGGCATTTTTATTGTGCTGCTAATGTTATGGTGTGCACAGAGTGAAACTCACTTTACAGAGGTATATTCAAGATGCGCTTTTGTGATCCCACTGAGGATTCCTAAATTATGCAAAATCCTGACAATAATAAAAACAATACCTTGTGCTGTTGATACAGCAGTCTCTGAACACACTCTTCCTGGTGGTGTGTGAATGCAGCACAACAGATTTGATCCATGAGGAAAAGAACAGTTTTGTCCCTGTACCACAAATTTTGCTGAGTCAAAATGCCAACCCAAAACTCCAGCACTGCTGCAGAGCCAACACGACCAGGCTGTGAACTTTCTACAACGTGGCTCTGCAAGAAAGTACATTTATTAAAAAAAGACCAATTTCAACTATTGTGGTACATTTCTGTAATTGTTTAAACAACTCAATCTACATACTGTATACGAATTGTGACAAACCTGAATTACACTGTTTAACAGCCGAACATTATCTCCATAGGCTGTTCCAGTGAGCAATGGTGCAACTCTGTGAGTGACCTGCTGTGTCACACCTTGAGGACATACACTGTCATACTGCAAGAACATCTGTAGACAACTTACAAATCTGCAATAAACCCAAGAAAATTAACAACAACCTGGAACTGTAATAAATATTTTCATCGGAATCTTTCATAAATTTGTGAAATTATTTTTACTGGGCATTGTTGAGCAGGTAGAAGCTGAGAGGGTAAGTTGGGGGTAAGATATTGTCAAGCAGATGCACAGCAGCTCTCAAATGGCGCGACTGAATCAGACTTTTCATCAATCCAACTCCATCAGTGCAAAAACTTTCAAGACTATAAAACAACAGATTAGATCACACTATATGCCACATGTATACTGTATAATAATCACCAACTGTCTAAAGACAAACCTATGTCCCACTGTTGTCATGGCAATAGATAGGTAGCATCCAATAGGGAGGCCTGCTTTTACAGCCCTGAGAACAGGGTGCATGCTGGGTGTGTGTGTATGCTCTGGAGGTGGATTTGATGTTAAAGCGGGGACCGACCAGGCTCCTTTAGGATTCTGGGTATTTCCATGAAGTTTTAGTCTTAGCAGCAGTTGCCATGCCCATTGACTGAAAGATGCCTCAGGGGACACACCTAAACGAAGGACACTCGCAAGATAAGACACCTGAAGGAAAGAGACGGAAAAAAAAAAAAGAATGAATGTTGGATGTAGTCAGAGGGCTTTGTACTATGTCAAAAGAAAACATCTCAAAGTGGCACCTGTTTTATCCCTTCTGATATGAGGCCACTATATGGTTTATCTGTAAGGTACTTCTGATAGGCTTCTGCCACCAACAGAGCCACTTCACAATGAAGAGTTGAAGGCAAAGCCAACAATCCGTCCTGCAACAGAAAAATGCTTAAACATGCAACTACTATAACACTGTTGTAAACATACCCTTAATGCAGACATGACTACCTGTGTGTAACCCCAGTTAAGACCTTCTAGTATGACACAGGCCAAACGATTCTCAACAGCTGAGAGGGGATGTTGTAGCAGCCAGGCCCCAATGACACAAATCTCCTTTGGACAAGGCTGCCATAGGCTTAGGGGCAGCTCTTTACATAAATACAATGCCACCTTAAACACATAACAACACATAAACACACAGGAAAACAGAATTGAAGTCAGTGCCTTATACATTATTATATGAAAGAGAATGTACCAACCATTCCTACTGCTTGTATGGTCTCTCTTAATCTCTCCAGGAGCACAGAGATAATAAAGGGGTGTGCTGTGGCTATGGCTGCAAGCAACTCTCGTCCCACTTTGGAATAAATTTCTCGAGTAGACATGCTTACATAAGACACCTAAATGAGAATTTTGAGGAAAAAACTTTAGTTATATATTGTATTTTAAAACAAAGAAAATTGAGTTCCTGTGATTTTTTTGCTTCGTATACATCCCATATAAATCTTTAAGCAGTTAATCCAAAAATTTTGTTCATAGTCTAATTTAATTTTATCAACCATTACTACCTGGTAAATAAGTAGAGCTATGGTTGTGATGAAGGCAGGATCAATATGGTGCATGGGTGTGGCCATATGTGCTAGTGCAGTGAGAAGGGAGATGCCATCTGAGCTGTTGACTTCACAAAGCCACTGCTCAAACCTCTCCTGGTGCTTTGGATCTATATTAGAAACGACGGATGTGTTAGAATGACAAAATGGCAGTTTTAGGTTTTCTTTACGGCAAAGTAGTATACCTCGGAGAGCCTGAATGCAGAGGTTTGTATCTTTTGTACAGCCAAGTGTTTCTTCACCTGCTGTCTCTGCACACTGCATGACATAAAGAACCTTCCATAGCATCGAGCTGGACAGAGTACCATATGGCATCTCAGACATAAACAACCAAATGCCCAGCCTGTGAGAGATTACAAAAACAAATAAGAATGTTTTAGCAAATCCATTCTTATGAAAAGTGAACAAAAAGTAAGAAAAAAAAAAACACCTTTTGTTCCTGAGCACATGTAAAACAGCTCTGAGGAAAACGTGATCATATTCCAGCTGTAATTTCTCCAAAGAAAGTGAATGTACTTGAGAGTTAGGGCCTTCTTCACCAGTAATACTCACATACTGTGCCCAGTGATCACTCACATAACATACTGTCATTCTAAAAAAGAATGAACATAAAAGACATTTACACATATTCTATATTTTTTGCGTATAAATGAGCAAATCTTCACTGACGGTACCTACCGTATTATGTGACCAATTCGTTTAACCAGCTGTCTGTATCGCGCCCTGTTGTAAGTTTGCAACCCAAGAGCCAGTACTTCAATCAGTGAAGAAGCAAAAGCAAACACACGCATCATTTTCTGACTGGAGCAGGCTTGTGGATTATAAACACCTGAAAAGAATGTGTGGTTTGTGTCATTATACAGAACTAACTGCAAACCACCAATCAGAGAAAATGGATAGATACCCATACCCTGTTTACTCATCCCCAACATGTGTGAATAGAGCTGCTGGAAAGGAAACTGGATGAGCAAAGCTATCAGATCCTCTTCACATAACAGCAACCAATTACTCTCTGGGTCCTCATCCTAATAATGAAATTGATAACATTTAGTTACAGAGATATTCAACTCATTCCATTAGTAAAACAACAAGTACCTCTTCTCCTCCTTCATCTACTAGTGTCCAATTGCCAGACTCTGGTCCAGAAGATGCAGAGCTCTGGCTTTCACATGGCTTCATATGGCTCAGAAACTCTTCACGGTGTCTAGAGGAGAGTAAAGAGGCTCTTTAAACAAAAAAACAATACTCTTGAAGTGTCTTATTTGTAACTGTAAAATGTAATTTACCTAGCAGGGGACATAAGAAGGGACAGAGCTTGCATGAAGTCCTGCACTCCACTGGTCTTGCTCCAAACTTGAATCTGTAGCAGGTAATATACAGGTAATATTTTATGCATAGCAATAAAATTACAAAACAGTCATAATAAGTGCTGTCAGACTAACCTGAAGAAAGGGTGCAGCCCACGTTGCCACCCCAGCAGGACAGCACAGCAGATGGCACATCAGATAGAGATTGTCTCCTGACTCGCCGTTATGCAGGAGGACTGCAACCTAGGGGAAAGTGTAAACAATATATAGAATAAATAATGATAGACTAGGAAAAGCATGTCCTAGGGAACAGTATGTTTCATCATGTTTACCAGTCTTTCCAACCAATGGTGAATATCTGACTGAAACTGTGAATCATCCAGAACTCTACGTAGAAAGCAAAACAGGACACTGATGGCTTCTTTCAGAGGTCGGAGAGATAAAGGCTGGGTCTGGCTTCCAGAACATTCTAAAAAAAGAGAAAACACTTGTGCTAATACTGTACATGGTGCTAAAGGCTTACTGTGTGATGCCAATTTTAAAACAAAAGAATTTTGTTGCTAACCTTTTAAAAGGTGATACAAATATGACTCCACCTGGAGGCGGGACAGTAGGGCAGTGTAGGCATGTAGTGCCACCTTCTGATGAAGCAGGTCTCTGCGAGTTTCAAACAGTCTCTTTAGTTCAGCTAGCACGCTTTCATTAAAGTCTGCCTGCTGAAATCGATGGTACCCGCATACTTTAGACTGGTCTGCACACACTCCCTGTGGGAAGGAAAGGTTTATAAGATTAGCAGCTTATAATAGATGCCATAATGCACTACTATTTCCTTCTTTGTTTTACTAAAACAGACCTGAAGAGTGAGCTGTTCATCTCTGAAACTCCAGAGGCGATTCTGTGTGCTTTTGCAATCAGAGGACTGAGTGTGTAGCTGTGCATGTGACTGAGTCAGCTGTTTACGACAACGCAGGTAGTTCTGTAACAGTTCAGTCAATTCGTGGTGTTCTTGTCTAGCGACGGCACAGAACTGGGTTGCACACACTTCCACGCCCTCAATCCATGATCGCAGCCCTCCACCAGGCTCCCAGACACATAGTTGCTCAAGCGAGAAAGGCTGCAGAGATTGTATTGCAAGGGCATCATTTGTTATACAACCAGTTTAGCCCTGAATACATGCCTGACTATATTTATAAATAAAAAAAAATTAATTACCTGAATTTCTGGCGCTGTTTTAGGTAATTCTGGGTAGAGTTTGCTACGAGAGAGCTCTGCTACAGAATCAAAAGGCTGTAGACTTGGAGGAGAGGACTCCTGTTCAGCAAGGGCCAAAACGGCAGGTCCTCTCCCAGATGTTTTTGCTGCTTCTTCACAAAGCGGTATTACATGGTGCTCATCCATTAAAGGTAGAGATGGGTATATTGCAGACACATATGGGGCAGTTGGGATTTGAATCTGTGTCAAAGTACAGGGTTGTTTCAATGATTGGTCAACTTGTCTTATGTGTAGTGTCTTTGGTGTAACTCTAAGCTCAGCACCGCCATCACTCTTATCTTCTTTTTTTGACTCTTTAACAACCGACGTAATCTCTGACTTTTCTACTGATAATTTCACATTTGACTGCGACACTGTTGAGGATAAAGCTTGTGAGAATGACTGCTGGTCAGACCACTCATCTGAAGGCTCATTCTTGGTTTCCAGAGACTGTGTATGCTCCTCTTGTTTGTCTTCTGCCTGACATGGTAGGCTGAGTGGGATGTCGATAAAATCAGAGGTGGAGGCCTCATCAGCAACATTTTGGAGAGCTGTAGCTCTTTTCTCTTCTTCTGCCTGCTTCTGCTTCCAGGCAAGCTAAGAGCAAACACAGTAATTGGAAAATATTCACTTGATATTACTCTTGTAACTTAGTAATATGATTTGTATTATTTAATATATATGTTTTTTAATAAATGGTAAAATATGGTTATGGTTTACCTGACTCTTTCCACTGTTTTTTGTCTTTGTCTTCTTTGGTCTGACGGCCTCCATATTTAGTGTCAGCTGACAGCAGATTTATATCTTTGCTATTACATTGAGATACTAGTCGAAAAGCTTTTGTGACACAAGTTACACCAGTCGAACAAAAACGGTCGTCTTAGGTACGTCTTAGGCAACAAACTTGATAAAATTGCAAGCTATTTATGCGATAGACTGAGAGTGTTCGCCTGTGCTGTCAAGATAAGACAGTCAGCTGTGGTAAACAAACCATCGTGGTCAGTCAGAGGTTGTATATACCAAAAGACAGGACAATTACAGGAACAGCGTCACGAACAGCTACAGCATGGTGCAAACCCAATTTCCAAAACGATGTTTCAGAAAAACAGTCTCTGCTGAGAAATCACCGCTTACACAACAAATAACCAGAAGCTCGATCACAGCTAACTCTTTGCCGTTAGCATGCGCCGTTGTATTTCCACTTTTCAGTTTAATCCCCATCTGCCAATAACACCTTTCTATTTAACTGCTGATTTTGTCTATTAAAAATTTAACAAGAATTTAGATAGGAGGCAGTAAAACCCTCCTCACTGGTCAGCTGTCATTTGTTTTGTTTCCTCCCAGAACTCAGCTATCCAAAACCTGTTCACGTGACTCCTCCACTTCTCAACGGATGCCCAGAGAGTTCAAAAACAAACGTACATTTGTTGCGAATTGCATTTTTTTGGTAATAAATATTACAGACCATTTAGTCCTAGGTCTGTGAGACACTTAATAGACTTAATAATAAACGTAATTTAAAAAACACTGAAGCAATAAAAAGAAATAAAGACAAATTACAGAAGCACTAAAAAAATATTTTTATTTCTACAAAACATTTTTCCTGTAATTTTCTTTGTAATGTTTTGTTCATTTTTCGTATTGCTTATTGTCCAGCTATTATTAAAAACGTAATTCTTTTAATGGTTCGTCCAAGGCACATTGTGAAGGCTGTTCAGAGGTGTGTTTGCTGACGTTTGCTGACTGTTTGCTTTACGTTTTATGGTGAGTTGGTGGCGGGCTGCAGGGTGGAGTTATGTTGACCTCTGTGTCCTGCCTGTAGAAGAATGGTTGTCTGTGACTTGATGCTTGGTTAAAGAATTCAAGTGAGGGGTGTATGTATGCTTGGCTAAGAGCCAAGCTAAGAATCTCTGTTTTTTCTTTGTAAAAGCGCAGTTCTATGCCTCTACGGCGAGCCAACACCAGTTCTCTCTGCGCCATTTGCAACTCCTCTCCAAGTTGTCCAGGGGTCCTCTGCTCTCGGCTGAGCCAGTCCAGAGTCATACTGCTACGCATATATTCATTAAGCCCCCTTTGAGAATAATATGAAATCACACTCTGAAAATTTTGAAAGAAAATGGACAATCAAGAAGATAGTAAAATTATATCACAATGTGCTGTAACAATTATTGTCTTTTACCTGTCGAGAGTACTGCCTTTCCCTTAAAGCCTTAAGTGTCCCATTCCAATGCAACAACTGGAAAATTGTCATCATCTCCTTAAAAGACAAGATTAGAGACAAAAAAAGGGAAGGGGCTAAGTTTATAAAATGCACTGTGACTGAACATATAATATTGACAAGACAAAATAGCCTATTATTAAACTGTTTACTTTCTGTTTCTTATTGTGTATCTGGCCAGTAATTTAGCCAAGCTAAACAACAATACAAACTAACAATAAAGGGATATATTGTAAATGAGTGTGTCAGCTACATGATAGCCCATATGGGTTTTTCTATGTCTCTTTCTTTTGGAAACTGTGTTTTAAAATAAATAATTTCTGCTACAAAGCCCAAGTATGTAGACATGTGTCTTTATTTAGAGTTAGACTCTATGCTTTATACCAGAATGGATAATTTTACTGGGGGTGACTGACTCATATAAAATAAAACACAAAACAGATCAACGTTATATTTGTTGTTATATTAGGCGTGATATTACATATGCAAATATTAATCCTTGCTGGAAATAAATGTTGATAAATCCTGTAAAGCAAATGTGCACTATTTCACACATTTACTATCGTCCATATATTTGTTCTACCTGGAACTGCAGCATGGTTTTCCCAAGAGAAGAGTGGAGCAGCAAACTGTAGGTTCCAATACTGGTGCCTGAATTACTGGCATCCTCGATGGACATCTGGAAAGATATTTGTGCAGGTTTTAAATAAATGTATTCATTTACTATTCTCCACAGACTAATTTCTTTATTGAGCCCTAATAACAAGAGTTAATACAGGATGTTTACATGTTCTTACACTTACAGCGCTGTCAGTGGCTGCCTGCTGCAAACTTTGAGTAATAAAGTGAGAGGTGATATGCCGACATGGCAGCTCATTCACAAGTGAGTTCATTAAGGCAACACGAGCTGCATCCCTTCGGGCCTCAGCCTGTGTGTTACACACCTGCATTTAGGGCAAGGAATAGATGTTTAAAAAGAGGATGTAAATTAGAATAAAATATTTTATTTACATTTTACTACACCAAATCAAATCATCAATGTGATCAAGACAGAGGCATTCAGAGAGTTGTGTCCATCAATGACCCCTTCAAGCCCACACCATTAGACTTTAACTTAACACCTGTTAACACATACACATATAATGCATGACTGTGATATTCAATTGAATAAAGACTCGGAAGTCTTTAGTCAGTTTTATTTAACAAATTATAATTTGAATTCAATAACAGCTCAGGTTTTGCTTCATTGTAAAGAAAAGGGTTTTCAACTTTTCAAGGTGAAGATGTTTCATCCCTTGTCCAAGGGACTTAATCAATTCTGAGGTCAACTGATACCAGAGCTGAAACTTATATTTCTAGAAGGAAGGGTTTGATCTGAAACTGACTCTGATTGGACCAGGCTGTTCTGGTCTCATAGTCGTTGAAAGGGCAGTGTGACTCCTGATGTGAGAGTGGTTACTATCACCGCTCACTTCAGATGTTGTTGTTCTAGAGTTGAAATGGTTTTGATTTAGGTTTCAAAACACGGTTGTAAGTAGTGTAAAATGTACATTCAAAATGTATCTGAGGCTTCCTTCTCTGTTCAGGGAGGGTTATTCACACCTCTCTCGAACTATCTGGCCTCTATGGCCAAAATTTTGAAATCGCTGTCCTTAAAAGAATATCCTTTCTCTTTGAGGTGGAGAGTCATTGTAAAGTTATTTAGCCAAGTTTGTGAATTTCAAGTAATCAGAGTTTCAGTAAACAACTTGTACAGGCATACAGGTAAGTCTAAAAAACAATTAACAGTGTATGTCATGTGGATTAGATAAACACCTTATAGTTACCAAAGCAGCTTCCTCCAGGCAGTGTAACATAGCAGACAAAGGAAGATCCAGGCGAAGTTGCAGACTCATACAGCAGTAGACTGTCTGTGCTGCAGCCTGTTTCTCTTGCTAAACCATCCGATTTAGTGGAGGTACTATTGGATTTGCGTATTTGCTTCTGCTCCCAGAAGTTGTGCAGCATGGCCACAACATTTACTATACACAAAAGCAATGCTAATAAAATATTCTAAAAAACAATTCTTACTAATGTAAATAGTAATGAGCAACAGTAACACAAACAAGAATATATAAAACACATTTCCACTATAAGTTTTCCTATTCCCCACTGTAACAGGAGTGGTATACAAATGACAAGTTGAAAACCATGTTGTTCCAAGTACTTACAGTTATCTGTCTCACTCTGTGACAAATATGTCATGATGTGGTCTTCAACAGTTCCTTTACTCATTCTTCTTTGGCACTTATTTTACAACTGCATCACATTTAGCCCACTTTCCACCAATTCACCTACTTCCTTTTTCCTTTAAATTCAAATATACATAAAACATCTACATCACATGAGAGCACCTTACTGAGGAAATTCAAAATGCGAAAGCCCTTCTGATACTCCTTTCCCTGCCGGTTCTTGCTTCCTTTTGCTGTGTGAACGTCTCACTGGGGTTTCTCTTTTGAAGCAGACAACCTTTTTTGCCTTGCTGCCAATTAGCTTCAAGGGCCCCTTTACTCCTTTTCTGCACACACAAACCCGAGGTGCAGCACTGGAATGCCGCACCCCTCCCCACAAGCTTTACAACTTGCTAATCCTTGAAAAGCCAAATTGTTCCCAACCCAAAAAAAGCTGAACCACATAATAATATAATAATAATAACCACTAAGGACAACACACATCATTTTTCAGCTTACTTCAAAAATAAATATTTTGACATTTTCTGTAATTAACAAATTCCTAAATGTTGAACAAATTTGACTTCACTGAAGGTTTTGAGTCAAAAGGACCCAGATCCTGTTCTTCATTCACCCTCCCGGGCTCCCTTCTGAATGGCCATTGTTGATGTCTGAATCCCCCAAAGCTGTCAAAGTTTTTATCCGCATAGAAAAATAGAGTGTTTTGCATTTCCTCATACTTGACTAGTTCTTTACTCTGAGCTGAAAAGGTTTTAATCCACATGTTCTATAGCTTTTCATTGTGATTGTATTAATGTGCCTATGGAGCATACGTTCCCACGTTTGTATTAACTCTGATTGGCTGCTGCAATGGGATGGCATTTGTAGCAATCCATTCACTTTAACATAACAGTTAATGATCTTTGAACCAAGAGAATTTTAAGTAAAAAGGGTCTCTTTCAACTTGGATTCAGTCTCAGGTCTTGAATTCACATCTCATTAATCACTGTCAGCACTGCAACACCAAATGACCTTGAACCTTACTTCAGACACCAAAAAATATTTAAAGCCTCTTTGTCAAGACATGACTAAAAGTAATTTATTATCAATTATACAGCTCGGCTGTAAAAAACTGTAATTAGTTTGCCTACAACAGACTTCAGAATATTGATGTCTGTTTGTCCAAAGAAAAAACATATGCATGTTTCCACTGTGGTCTACAAAGAGCTAAGAGCTTTCACAGAAATGCATGAAAATAATTGTGGGTCCATTGTATCCTTTCCCTCAATTGTATTATCCCCAGAAGTTCGCAGAATCCATACTAGACTTTATGGTACTTTGTGTTTCTCTTCTCGATTTGGTCACCAAGTTGGCCTCTCCTTTCTGCAGACGTCTTCTCTGAGCTGCCTTCTGCTGCTTGTTGAGCTGCCTCTGCACCTTCTGGCGTACTACCTCCTGCAGCAGACACAATAGCAGCAAATTGTCATCTAGTTACTACAGACAATACACTGTGTAACATTAGGTATGTTGCCGTTTTTATTACCAAGCATTATGAACAATGTGAAAAAAACATTTCCAGAAGTCTTATAACTTAAATCTGGCTATGATGCTTTGCCCATGTGGAAAATATTTATTTGAATTAACTTGTTTCTATACGCACAGGTGGTATGGTGGAACAGCTGCCAGCGCTGCCCATTGTAGCCTCGCTGTCCATCCTTTGTCTCCGGTGTTCTGCAATGTGGAGAAGACTGTCTGGGTCTCTGCACAGCAAAAAGACAACTAAATTATATTAAGCACGGGTAAAATATTGAAGAAACTAATTTAAAAAGTTGTTTCAATGAGTTTTCTTTTAGCAGATATTCGCTTTAAACTTGTCTTAATAATGTTAATAATGTTCGTTAAAATCCTGTTTACCTGAAAGGTTTATATTCTTTGTTGAAAGCAGAAAGCTCTGTCAGCTCTGGACATTCATCATCTGCTTCCTTTAACTCATCCTCTTTATTCCTCTCAGTCTCTTCCTCACTTTTATTACATACAGTCTCAGTGTTTTGTTGTAGTGTTGGCTTTTCACGTTCCTTCTCTGTTACATTATCCTGGTTTTCTACATTTGCGTCACTGACTTTCAGACCCTCAAGTTCCAGCATTAAATGTTTATATTCCTCAAAATCCAAGGTCTCAATTGGTTCTTCTTCGCCACTTTCGTCTTCATCTTCAACATCCTTCTCCTCCTCATCGTCATCTACATCTTCATCTTCACTTTCAGGTCCAGCTGGTTGAAGCAACACACCATCTTTTTGTAGGTCTTTGGTAAAGCCACTGGCCGAGACTTCAACATCAAGAGAATATGATCGTCTAAATAATTAACACCAAAAATAAGGATCAGTGCACAATTTTAAATTTTAATACAATTTTCATAAAAATAATTGGATTTGACCTGATGTGTTTGAAGGTTGGGAAGAGTTCACTCTCATAGTTGTATCGTTTCGCAAAGAAGTCCCTGATACATTTGACATCACGGTCAAAATACCTAAAATTAAAAAGTTTCATAAAAAAAAGTATAAAGCCAAAACAAACCGTAATTTGTTTTAAATACTAAGAATTTTGTGTTTCTCAATTTAATCAAAAGAATTAACCATTCAGCATTAGGATGTGATGTGGACACCATTTGAGGAAAGTCAATCATAGTTATGTGGTCCTGGTCATCCAACATTAGATTAAACTCGTTGAAGTCTCCATGTATTAAGCCATAATTTGCTAGTTTGACTATAAGCTCCATGAACTCATTATACAGGGCTGATGGGTCCTGTAATTTATGAACTTGGCAGCTGTAAGGGATACAAGACACACATTTTAAGCAACTAATAGTCAATCTATTTTCTTTAAAAGCAATAAAGCAACATATTTACATACAGGGGAAATCCATTAATGAGCTCCATCACTACAGCATGCCTGTTATAGTCCACTGGTTTGGGAACAGGAAAACCTCTGTCATACAGTGCCTGCAAAAGAAATATTGTAATAAGGTCAAATATAAAATTTATAAAATAACAAATAAATAAAAAACTCTCACTTACTTTCATGTAGGCAAATTCTTTCATGGCAGAGAGCCGGGAAAGGTAGAGCCAGGACATATTCTTCCTGTGCTTGTGGTAATCTCTTTTGTTTTTCAGATTTCTGAAAGATGTTCGACCCAATCTATGAAGCTTCATGGCATACTGCTCCCCATTTGGACCCGCCACAATATAAATATCTAGACAATCAAAGACATGGCGTTATTTTAGCATGTGCTAAAGTATAATGTTCCTGTATCGCTCTAAATATATATAATTTTACGCTAAACCACTTACTAGACATACATTTTCATACTACAAGTATAAATGTAGAGTTATAGGCACAATGGGAAACGGTAAATGCATTACCCGATTCTTTGCCCACACCCATCTGGTTTCCGACTGAGACGACCACTTCTCGGGCGCTCAAGGTTTTCAGGGCGAGATAATCATATCCTCCGTTGTTCAGTCTGTATCCCTGTCCCGCTAGAATATCCAAGCATACAAAACATTAATAGACATAATCTTTCCCCACACCGCCATGTCTGCGTATTCTTACTCTTGGTGCGCTCAAAGACCACCAGCTTATGTTTCACGAGCTCCCGGAGAATCTTGTTACAGCCGCCGTGTTTTAGACTAGCGATGGAGGAGAGGAGACTCACTGGGACGATCTCGTGGTTTTTCATTCCCATTTCCACCTGTGTGAAGGCAATAGGATCAAACTGACCTCTTCTTAAAACATGCTAACACCTCTGAACCGAAATGTAAATGTGTTAAACATACCGCTGTCAGAACACGGAAGTCATCGCGGGATAAGTATCTCAAAATTACCACGTTTAGTTTTCCCATGTTTCTGCTTCTGAAAAAACACCTACAGCATGAAAAACGACCTCTAGCCCTACTTCTTATGACAATAATGTCTACATTAAATGTAAACACACGTGCAAGGCGGAAGATCGGCCGGAACAGCTTCTTCTTCTTTGTGATTAAACGGCATGTGGCATCTATGTCTTGCTTTGCTGCCACCTTCAGGCTTGCGTTACACTTGCTTCACTGATTGCTGTCTAATGAGTTCAGATTTGCTTGTAGAGTAGTGTTATTGTTAAAAATACTTTCCTTCTCTTGTATCTGTTTGCTCCAGCTGTCTCCAGTATTGGTCACAACTAACCAGAATCACAAATGTGTGCTCTAAAATTATAGGCCTGTCTGTCAGATCACTTCCTGCCTGGCCCTTGTGTGACCAACAGTTTCTTAGCTCATAGGATTCTCAGGGATCCTTCTCATATTTTGTACCCTGTGTTTGAGTGGCAGTCTTCAGGGCATATATTGCACTGTGTCGGCTGTAGGACACAGACAAGGAAGGCTAGCTTTGTTCATCCCGCTCCTCAACTCTGAGCCTTCCCTCCCCAGTTCTGTAACATTACAGCACTTTCAAGGTGCTCACCATGCAAAGTGCCTGTTTGTTTGTTTGTTTGTGTGTGTATGTGGTTGTGTTTGAGATTTATTTATTTATTTATGATTGTTCTGTGTCTATGCTACTCTCTGTGCCCTTTGATCGCACTTTGGGTATAAGAAAAATGGTTAAAAAGTTTATGATTTCTTTCCTCCTCTGGGCGCACTTTGCACACTCAGTGTTCTCCTCACCCGCCCCACTTCCCTAAGATGGCTCATCATCATCTTGAATGTATTTTGTACATGACACAAGTAGCCTACATGCTCTATTGACAGATATCCCATTATCCCATTGGCTGTTTTCCTATTTTGTGCAGTGTGTTGTGAAAGCTGCTGTTGTCCTATTCTTATCCTGCTCAATAGCTTATTTCCCCTACTTAGGTAGTTGGACCCTGCTCTGTACAGAGTATAGATGTCTACATTTGGCTTCAGTCTCCCATATCTGTTGCCATTGCTGTAATGTTTTTCTCCAGACTATGCTTTTGCCCTCTCATCTTGATCTTTCTCCACTGCTTACTTGACAGCCTATCCTATTTATTGAATGTTTTTTATTTAATTCATTTATTGAAAGTATTTTTGAAATCACTTGTTTGTTTTTGTTTTATGCATATTTTTGTCAAAAATATTATTTGTATTAAGTCATTTTATAAACAATATGTTGAGACCCACAATTTCCTATGCACCACACCTTCTTTGTTTAATTGATTAATACGTTGTTAGTAATTTGTTGTTATTATTTATTAAATAGGACCTACAAATAATAATTTGTTTTGGAACAATGTCAATCATCTACAATTAGTTTTGTGTGCATAAAAATCAAGGTTGCATTAAAAAATATGAATGCTAGGTGGCACTGTGACACAGGTGTAGTCCAGTGAGATGGAGTCCTTTGTCTCAGGGGCTATTGTTCAGATTATTTTTTATCTGTCTTTTTCTATAAACGTAGAGAGAATAAGTGAGTTTTGACTAGCCAGAAAAACACAATTTTCTTTTGTCTTGTTAATAACAGTAAAACGTACATGGCACGGAAACTTATTTGTGGGGCATTAGCTCAAAATTGATGCTGTGTGACAATAAATACCTGATGAAGGCAGATAGCTTGGTCCATGGTATCTAGGAATCATAGGTGTGGTCAGAAAGGCAAGACACCCCTTAAGCAGAGTGACTGAAGGTGGTGTATAGAGAACATTTTGAAATATTGCTATTGTATGTAAATTGTAGTTCAAACATCTTCTGGAGAGAAGTGTTATAGTGGGAGTGTGTTATAACTACATCTTCCATCGCCAAAGGCAAATGAGAGCACATGATATCACTCATTGGTACTTGTAATACTTTCATTAGATTATCAGATCAAAATTTAACTCAATATCTAATAATAGAAGTAGCCATAATATTTTGTTCCTCGAATAGCAGGACTGCACTGTTTTACAGCATTTGAATCGGCTTGCTGTACAACTCAAACACTGTTGATACAGGATTGATTAAACAGAATGTGTGTTATTTTATTTTTACATAATGTTTTTTTCACATGAAACCCATCAGCTTGCTGTTTCTGCACGCTGAGGGAATGTGTCCCATTAAAGACACTATGACAGACAGCAGCAGTGGTCCGTTTCACACCATTAGACATTTACACATGCATTGACCAGAGTGACCGGTGAGGGCTGCTTCAGTCAGGCTAGAAGTTTGGAGGGAATGTGTGGGATAATCTGGAACAAGGTGGAACAGCCATTCCAGCATGTGCATGCACAAAAAGCACACAGCCACACAGTGAGGCAGTGTTTTTCTCCAGATGTTTGTGAAGGACCATTCAGCCACACAAAGTGGCTTTATTTCTTGCATTAACTCTGAATGAACTGAGTTAGATAGTTGCATGTTCCACATTTATACAAACTCTTATGTATGTCCACTATGATGTTTAGATGTGTGGTTTAGAAATCTGATGACTGTATCTAGTTTTCTGTTTTTAGAGTGATGAACAATCTCCTGTAATAAATCAGGATCTTTTGATTAGGAATTAATGAGGCTACCGTTAGTGTAAGATGAAAGTGAGAGCTGATAGGTCAATGTGATGAAAGAACCTTTACAGCACAGTGCAGTTTGATGTACACTGAGTGCTGGAAAGCTATCAACCCCTCCCCCTATTATCCCACTCACAGGAAGAAAGACATGACTTATGATGCTTTAATTATGCATGGAAGTAGTAAAACAAAATTATAATATCATCAAGATCTTTTACAAGCTAGAAAGGAAAAATCACATGTCTTAAATCAAACATATATGGACTAAATTTATGTAAATAAGAGAGAATAATGCTTGTAGATGTGAGAGAGTTTCATTGTAGGAAATATGAGGAAGCCAATCAGACCACTAAACATCTGCTCCAAAACAGACATGAGCAGTTTAATAGGCCAAATACACACCCTTGCACAATGCCAACATCAAGTTTTTTCCTTGTTTCATTGTAAAGCTTAAAGTGGGGAAAATGAAACTGAGACAGAAATTGGATAAGATTAGAAATGAGTGCAGCAACAAGCATGGACATTGTTTTCAGGATACCACAACAGCTTTGTGTTTGGAAAGCATCAAGTGTGGTTAGATCTAAGCAGTAATCAACAAAGACTGACACAATCATCACAGTTTTCATTTGAACATATGTGTATATATTTCATTATTAAATACATTATCATGATGTACATTTTCACCCTTAATTCTATACAACAGAATATGAACTTTATAGCTCCAGCTTGTAACTTTATTATTTATTAAAATGTATGGTGATGTTTTGTAATGAATGTTATAATGAATGATGTTAGTCAGGCAGCACATTAAACAAGGCACTGGACAAACAGGTTTGCATAGTATTAGCTGTTCGCTCATAATGCAGTGGCGCATCATAATTCAAGAAGTGTTATCAGACAACATAATGCAACAGTATACACCTTTTAGAGTTCATTACAACTATTACACCAGGTATCTGGTATGTTTCAACTAGATTTAAATAAAAGCATTTAAGTTAAAACAGTACACATGTTAAACATTTGGTTTGGCTTGACAAGTTTTCTTCTACCTCTGCGTTTCTGTAGGTGTGTGTTCAAATGAGTGGTGTCCTATCTAAGTCACAGTGATAGAGGAAGAGGATGCTGCTGCTAACAGCAGTTCTGAGTTGATCCTCTTTTGTCAGGCTCTGATGGATGACATTAACAGTGCAAATGTGTATTCAGCTGGCAGCCACCCACACTTGTAACACCAAGACTAACCATGGTGGTGTATGACTGAAACAGGAGAGCTTCACTTTAGCCCCGAGTGCGCCGTTATTCAGGCCATCTGATAGCAGCTACATCTTGTCTACATGCATGTGTGTGTTTGAATATGTACACATTTTAGTGTGTGACTGTTTAATAACATTTACTCCTGCAAGCGTGAAATGAGACAGACTCCCTCTATCTGTCTTTAAGAGCTGGGCTGAACGAACAGAGTAGCTAAAATGAATTGGAGTACCATGACGACTCCCTGTCAGATGAGCCTGTTAGCTCTAATAGAAATTGTGCTGTTGTCAGTTAGAGAGACATTTCACATGGACTATAAAATATCCCTACCTGGTCTAAGTGTATTTAGAACAATTTGTCAAGTGTTTTTTTTTTTTTTTTAATGTGGCCTTATTATTAGTAACTCTCAAATAACAAGTAACAAAAGTGTAAAATTGTCTCTCACTGCTGAAAATTGTAAACATGCGTGTGTTAGCTGCTTAATTTAAACACATACTGGGAAAATCTTGGATGTCTTAGCAGAAGCCTTGGCTAAAGCTTAATAAGATTATTGAACATGCAGTCGGGGCAGCCCTGCAGGTCTTTGAGCATGACAGCTGCCAGAAATATCAGACTGTTGTGGAAAATCTGACAAACAGATGCTTTCTTGTCTGCTAGTTTTTTAATGTTTTTCATCTGCCAGTTCTGCATGAGCTGTTACTCCAAGAAAAGTGAAGTGAGACACAAGCACACACTTTACGCACAGGACAGCTCATAGCAATAACAGCTCTGCAAAGGATGCTGGGTAATTTGGTTAAAGATGTCAGAACCGTAAATCACCTCCAATCAGCCGTGCTCTGCTATTGGTCCATCCGGTATCCTCCAGAAGAACTCCACTGGCCACTGTATTTGACAGTCTCTGCTCATGCTGTTGCTCTCTGGGACACACGTTCCACTACAGAAACAGAAACAACAGACAGATAAGATAAGTTCAAAAGGGGTTTTAGGAGTGCACAGTAAAAGAAATACCACCCTGTTAAATATGTGTATGTGCTTTGGTACCACCTGTATGCTCAAGTGGAATGAAAAAGTAAGAGCTACAAAGTACAAATTTGAAATAAATGTTATGTTTTGCATTAACTTCACACGAAAATTCTCCTTTCACCAAAATAAAACAAGGACCAGTTTCAGGCTAGCAAGGTTCAACTTATAAACCTGTGAAAAAGCACATCATGAACACAGGACAAGAATCATCATCAAACTTTATTACAGATTGAAAGACAGAACAACACACAAAAAAAAATACATATACACATATACAGATACCTAACACTAACAACTGTACAATTGCCTGCAAAGCTGGGACTGGTAACGTGTCGCACTGAGTCTAATATTAGTCAGGATCATGATTACTGTATTATCAGAGTCATTGAGCTGACAAATAAAATTATACATTAGATTCCTTAAAACAGCCTGAAAGGTTTTTACTCCTGTTGTCAAGCACTTGACTTTTCAATAAAATCCTTGTACTATCATTGAGTGCCATGTGAAGTCTACGTAAACTAGCCTTTTTAAAGCTTGCATGTAAGTGTGCAGTTGTAAAGCTGTAAAGTGTAAAGTGGTGTACAGTATCCCATTCACCTCATCTGTACACACACCAAACCTACGGATGAGTATATTAGCTTGTGCGTATAATAACTATAATAACTCCAGCATTGCCCTAGTCATCCTTTAGCGCCAAAGTGGTTTTGGTATTGTTTTGTTTTAGATGTTAACAAGCAACTGTTTTCACAATTCACCATAATTCACCACTAAAAAAGATAAAAAAAAAATAAAATAAATAATAATCACCTGCAAGTGTTGTTGCTGCTACTTTAAGAATCTCTTTTCATAAAACAGTGTGCAAGGTATACAACAAACCATTGGTGGTGTTAACTATTCTTGTCTCTCCTGTAGCAGAATTGTAGAGTCTCGTCACCTATTCTCACACAACCAATGTATAGAATTTCGGAGCTTTGATTTTTCTTCCCTCACCTCAGTTTGCGATACAGGGTAGACAGCTCAAGATCTTCAAACAATACGTGGAGCACCCTCTGACACCCCCACTGCATATCTAGTGCTAATGATTACTTGTTAAGCACATCACACACCTGTACACTCACTAGGCTTGCACTTGATGATTCTGAACACTGCATGTCTCCGAGCCTGCTCCGTTTGCTCGCTTTCCCTCAGGCAAGGACCTTGATCACAACACACACCACTGATTGGTATGCTACAAACATCCAGCATTTAAACATGAATTAAATGCTTTTAATGAAAGGATGGTGCACAGGTAGAAGTATTTAGTAGAGTTGTACTGTGCACGATGTGAGAGTCAAACAGTGACAGTGAGTGTTTGGTTTCTGGGGCGGCCGGACTGATGGACAGTGAACAGGGGCATACAAATGAACAGCCACCCACAGGGAAAGTCATCCCACCTTGAATGTTTACTGCACAGGGAGCGCTCTATGCAAGACTGCGGTTCTCTGTAAATATTCTCGGTATGTGAGTGTGGTGGGGTACTCTCAGGAGGGGGTGCCGTGTGGAGAGGTGCAAAATCTTTGGGAGAAAAGGTTCTGTGTGAGTCTGATCCAGGTGGATGTATTTGAGGCCGTTTGTCAGAGCCCAGACCAGATCAATGTGGCTCTGATCTACGGCACTGTGATGTGATTGATTACCTCATATCCCGAGGTCCGGCACAGACCTCCACTGGTTGGATGGGTGCACACACACACACACACACACACACACACACACACACACATACATACGCGTACAAGCACAAATACAAACTCCAATCAGTTCACCCAAGCAAAAGAATTGATTGGTATGACATGAAACAAGAGTAGATTTGTTTGGTTGGGCACAAGGCTGGACAGGCTATCCTACAAGATCAGGAAAGATGATGGGAGTAAAAAAGGTTCACTAATGCCATAATTTTGTAACTTTTTTTCTTCATCTTGACAGAATGAGCTATATCTTTTCCATGTTTCAAACCCTTGTCAGCCTTGGTACTGATGTCATGCACATTGTTGGCAAAATGTTTGTTTGGTAAATCATGAAAGCATAACTGAGATAAAATTAGCTGTTGGAGGAATTCAGTTTATCTACTTGCACCCACAGTGGGGTATGTGCAGGTTTCCATGTTTGAAATGTTAATAACACCTGTAGGCTGTGTTATTATGAACCCACTGATGAGCAAATGAAATAAGATACAGACAGTGTAACGACTGTGTATTTGCTGATAAATTATACATTTTTTACATGTAATTGTGTCTGTTATTTCTGTCTGTGTGTGCTTTGTGTGTGTTTGGTTGTTTTGACACATTTGCAACACAGGTTCTGCTCACATGCATCAGAAAACTCTTGTTGTTGCCTTATACTGTCCACATACAAAAAGTCATCATGCTTTCATTCTTATTTCAACACTGTAGTATAAAAACATGTCAACTATTTAAACATTTTGGTGAAGGCATTATATCCTCAGGCAGACTATATTGGATTTCCAATCAGAATAATGTGAATGCTCACTGAGTGGCAATCCGCCTCATTCTGCAAAAGCCAGTGTAAATCTGTGTTTGGCTTTCCTTGCTGGTGGGATTCCAAAAGAATATCTATCTTGTTAGTCTTGCAGCTAAAAAGCTTGACTTTAAATCCAACTGGGATGATTAAAAAAATATACTTAAAATAGTATTATCAAGTACACAAGTTTGTGGTTTGGTCCAATAAAGATTTAACCAGTGAATTGTAAGTCTCCAGCTAAATAAAATGATCTTGGCTCTATCAAATTCAAAGTCAGCCTTTCTGAGTATACCCAGTTGGACCTAAAACCAAGCAGCACAGAATTATTCACAAGATCGTGTCAGCACAGGCAAAAAGGCCTACGCAATAAGAGAACACTGAAAAAGCTACTGTCTTGAATTTATTACAGCTAAATTTCACTTGGCAGCATGTCCCTATCCATCTTCCCCTCTTTTATCTGTGACTGTCCTCTTCAGCCTTTAGACCTGCTGTCATGCCTCTATATTGCTGTTTTATCTTTCTCCCATTTCCCCCTTCCCATCCGTCACCCCAATGCACCATGGGATGAGAAAGATGTCCCTTTATGTCGTGCCCAGGATTGCCTCTCTGAAGTAGTGGGTTTGTGTGCTTCTGTGCCCAAGAAAGAGAGAGGGATCATTTAAAAACGCCATTACGGAGCAGGTGGTCCTCCATCTGTGTTGATCATGGTTAACTTTTCCTCTTTTCACTTTATGTCACAGACATACAGTCCAGACAGACACCTTCTGCTACACCAAAAACAATTAGGGCAAAACTATTTCGACAGGGCAGCAGGACATTAGGCCACCCACAGAAAATGACAAAGTGCATGATGGCGTCAAAAATGCTCAAAGAAAAAAAGGTTTGCAGCATCTTAAGAGCAAAGAGGACATAAGCCCTATGCACCAGCTTTCTTTTTTTTTTTTTTTACACACTAAGGCCTTTTATTATTGGAAAATGTAAATTAGCTGGAGTCAGTAAGGCGTCAAACAGGATGCCTTCTGCCACACAGACACTAATCCCATGTGGACCCACTCTCTGCCAGGTGTATAACCAAAGGCCAAAAGCAGGAGGTAAGCCTTATTAATAATTATTTTATAGATATTTAGAAATTATACCCACCACACTTTAGCACACTGTGCTGCTGCTAGCTGTAAGTCCTCAGAACTTGCTAACTCTGTAAGTAAATCCAGTGGCTTTATTAAAAAACACAAATAAGACTGTAACTCACTGTTCTGTCTTAAAATTCAATTATACAGGACAGACATTATGGAAGACAGGGAAATATTTGGAGTAACTGTAAATCTGGATCTTGTGTATTTGCTTGTGGGCTATAGAGACATTAATGTTGGTTCAGACTCCAGCAGACTATGCTCACATATGCTGCACGAAAGAACATTTTCCCGTTTTCCTGTCTTGGATTAGTGACTAGACACCCACAAAATGTAACTGGCACAATCTTGTCTTGTAACTTTTCCCATTGGTACGCTTGACCTCTCTAATGCGTTCCTAAATGTGACAGTTTATTGCTGTGGCCTCGATGCTGCGCAACGCCATGGTGGACTTATCATGGACCCTTTCTCTTTTTTTTCACTTTCGTGTTTTTTTTTTTTCTGTGCTTAGACTGTACTGAGCTGTGTTTGTTTGTTCATGTGTTCTTTGTATCCTGTTCATTTGTGTTTTTCTTGTTCAAAAAAGTAAAAAAAAAAATATATATATATATATTTTTTTTGCGGAAAAAAATAACAATGAAACTATTTTTTTTTAAATAAACTCGGGCCACAGTTTTTAGGTGTAAATGCAAAAAGTAGCATTTGAATTAGAAAATGCTGTGTAATATTAACAGTAAGGCCAAAAGAAAATGTGCTGTGTTACTGAGGTTTTTTGTCCCATGCAACATATTTTCGATCAGTGTTTGAAGCGGGGCCATAGTTCAGAAGCACCATTAAAACATGTCTGAAGGCAGGAGAAAGCAGCTGTGGCTCTCCCAGAGGAACTGACATTGTTCCCCACATGGACCAGCTATGTATGAACCAGGTGTTAGATATTTCAATACAGAAACTCTAGAATGACAGACTCCACAGTGTGTTGCTTATTACGCCCAAATGTTCACATCCAAAACGATAATAAAACTTAAATTTTTTAAGCAGGAAAAGATTAAAAACATTTGAGCCTGACTCAGTAAAAGGACTGTTTTTCAGCAGGACTCTCTGCGGAACATGAAGACAGTAGACTCATACAAAAACACAGACCCGCACAGACACAGAGAGAAGAAGCATTAGGAGGAGGCTATGGGGCCATCTCACTGGTCACAGCTAGATTTGTCTGTTACATGGTGAGCAAAAGTCTTTTTAAATAGTCCTGTTATACCCCTGATATACTGTGGGATCTTATTCCAGGCTTTAGTGATCTCTGTCCATGGCACCTCCTAAAGAGACCCTTTGTAACAGGTCTAGTAGTGCGCTCGGATGTTGATTTGAGTTTTGGTAACAAAGGAAGACTGTTATGGATCTTGTAGGCTCTGTTATAGAGCCTTGCTATTGGTTGGTGGATGCAATAGAGAGCGCTTGGTTGGAGAAGGTGATGGGATTGGATTTGAATAAATGAGTCCTTGATGAATAAAAGTACATACATTCTGTTTTCTTAATATTAACTATTATATGATTATTTTCAGAATCAGAATTACTTTTATTCATCCCCAAGGGGAAATTATTTTAGTTACAAACATGCAACCGACCAGTGCAGGAAATATACATTTCTTTTAAAAGTAGATATAACTTAACTATAATCTATAAACTATAAACTATAAACTATAAACTATGATATCCCTAACAAACAATAAACAATCTATTTACATTTTCACATTTTACCTATTCACATTATGTACAGTTTTTGCATCCAATCATGTAAATGCTATAAATCTGTGTTAAGTTTGTGGTTAATGATGTCAGTGTTTGGGCCAGATACAAGAATAACTGTGTCATCAGCATATAACAAAGAACAAGAAAAATTAACATAACCTTTTATAAATATTGGGGAGGGCATACAAACAATAACACCACAAAAATGTCCTTCATCTTAGAGTTGTTTTTGACAGAAACTGTCAGAAATATCCAGTAAGACTGTGTTTCTCTGGGGCAATATTCAACATCTCTTTCTGCTGATGCACTAGAAAACCATTTTCACCCAGCATGTTCTTTCATCAATTGCAATAAACATAAAGCTACAGCTCTGCCTCCACAATTAGATGTAGAATGCATTTTTCCCTTTTAACTAAGCACCAATAAAACCACAATAAAGTATAAAATGCTATTTTAGTTTTATGATATAATAATGACTTTTTACATGGATATAATAGAATAATAATGTTGTGTTCCTGGTTGGTATTACAGAGCTAAATAAACAGCACATTCAATCATTCACAGACACAATACAACTCCTGTATAAATGCCAGTTTTATTGACAGTGATAATGAGGTAATTTGAAATAACATATTGAAGTTATTTATAGCCAGCTCATCCTGCATGACATTTGTGTCTCAGTTGTCAGATGTGTCAGATAAATCCACTGCAGTGTATTGATGGCCTTTGCCTCAGCAGATTTAACTGAAAGCGTCCCGTTAGCTTTTGTTGAAAAATCTTTGGTGTTTGTCCAAGAGGTTAATATAAATGTCGAAGTTGATGTAGCCTTTGCATTTTGTGGTATGTGTGTTAAACCCATTTGAATGGGTGTATCAGCTTGTAACTGTGTCACCCGTGTTGTGAAGTCTGCACATGGACTGTGCTTGAAGCAGCAGTGGGACATTTTACTGAGGCTAACAAATCTCCTTCAATAAATTTATAATGACATTCAACAGAGACAAAGAATGGTGAGACGGAAGCCATATGTGAATATAGCCATGTGCTTGCCCCACTTTCTTGCACATCTGGAGGTGAAACAGTCGCTGTGCTACTTTTTTCTCACAATCATATTTGATATCACAAGTCTCCCAGGCCTCTAGGTCACCCAGAGGCTACCCAATCAGAGAGCTTGTAGTAAAATCTTCTCCAGACCCCCCTGGCAGAGCTATCCTGAATAACAGTCTACCATCTTATTAAAGATAGACATCTGGAGTGGAGTAAGGATGAATGATGTAAATATCTGAAATGGTTATAACCAACAAAAATCAGTGCATTCTGAATGATTACACACAAGATAAAATCATAGTCAAGCCCAGGCCATTTTCCTTTGGGGTGATTTAAGGAAACCAGCAGCACATAAGGCCCTGAGCTCTGAATGTATCAGCTCAACCATGCATGTCTGTTTAGTGTGCATTTCTGTGTGTTTGTTCCTCTGTGTGTTTAATGAATGTGTAATTCAGTGTGATGTACTATAGCAGACACCTACTGGTGCACTTTTATGGGTCTGACCTCACAGAGCCACTCTCGCTGTGCTCTAGAAGCATGTTTAATGCACTAAGTGTGTTGGTGCTGTTGGTGAAATGGAAAAATGGTCCACTCAGCCTTGAGAAAGCACAGTTTAATTGCCAATAGTGCAAACAGGTTCTGTGAATAAATGGTGTTACTGGAACTAGTTGTTATATTTGGTTGTTACATTTAATGTGGATTATTTTGTAAGTTTGCAGAGTCACTTAATTCTTATAGTTTTTTTTATATAGTTTGCTGACATTTGAGTAAAAACAATATAAAAAACAATGATAATTACAAAAAAAAATCTCAGACAGTTTTTTAAATATCTGACTGCAATGCAATACACTTAAACTCATTTATATTGTGGAATTCAACACTTATGTCCAATTGTGATAGAGCTAGTGATTTTTTAAACATTATTTCTAGCATTTAGCATAACAGCCATATTGTTTGTGCCCATGGTTAATATTAAAATTATATGCTAGTTTTAAAGGATGTTATATTAAGATTAATTGAGATAAAATCACAAATATCACTGTAATGATGTAATCCTTGTATGCTTTAAGTTCTAAAGTTTTTTGCTTAATGTTTGAAAAAGCTTTTCTATTATGGATTCCCTACTTCTTTAAAACTCTTTCTATGTTTCATCTCCACCTCATTTTACTCTTTCTCCCCCAAAACACACATAGCAGTCTATTATACCTAGATGGCCTCATGTAGTTTCATTACCTCCGCAAATGGAGGATGACTGCATTTATCAGTCTGTTGTGTTCTTTTGTGCCGATAGATTTGTTTGAAAAAACAAAACACAAGTGCTGAAAGTCTCTACCCTCTGTGTATGTGTAAATCTCTCTAGACTTTCTGCAGCCACAGCACCCATTCCACCGGTCTCCGTAATATCTCAGTAACAGCAGTAATAGTTAATGGTAGACCAACCACCTCATGACTGTGTAATGTTTAGTTAATGGCTTTATTAGATTATACCATTACGCCGTTCTGTATTTTGCAGTTACAGCATAATAGTGTTATTTTTCTTTTTGTCACTGTGTGTTGTTACCAATTTTTCAGACTTCTCTTTATATTATATTACTCTGCTGAAAAGGCTATTACCCCATCCCCAAGTCTGATAGAGTTCTTGGTGAAACTCCTAGTACTGCTTCAAAAACAGATATGTCATTTTTAGAGACTGTTCTATAGCCTCTGTGTATCTTTGGAGCAGAGTGTGTAAAGCTTTCCAGGTCTATTTTGCGTCTATATTCATTAAACACATCTTAAAGCTAGAATTGAAGTTTTTGACTCTAAGGGTTTGCACTGTTTTAGCATATTTTTAGATAGGGTCATTTATTGCCATTTAAGCATCTGCTGCAAACTCTTTGGAATTACTTGCATTTTAAAAACATTACAGTTTACTTGGGCTATACACATTAAGGCTTGGTATAGAGGAGCCTAACATCTGCCAACAGTGGTTTATATGTTTAGACAGAGCTCTGAGCAGGTATGTGTTTTTTTTTTATGAAACATCAAGGTTTTTATTTCTGAAGGGAATGCGTTGCACTGCAGTAACCAGAAAAGGCTAATTATGTATGTGAATTCATCAACCCATGAAGCCTCAGTGCAGTTTTATGCACCTTTACTTTGCATCATCACACACCCATGTCTCCAATATAAACAAACTGTTAAAGTTAACTATCCTTCCCCAGGGAGTCATCTGTCACAAGGTGCTAAAACATATTTCAGGTTTCTGGCCTCTAAGCTGTCGGTAGGCTGCTTTTACTGTAAACCACACAGTTTCACTGTAAGATCAAGGACCAGGCACAAAGACATAGAAGGATTCATTCTGGGAGATTTAAAATTTATTTTACGACAAGCAAGTTTAGACTTCACCCTGTCACTACATCACTTAGCTTTTTATTTAATTAAAGGGTTGGACACCTACTTTTACCACTTCACTTTTTTGCCGCATTGCCTCCAGAGATGAGACCTGCCCTATTCTAATGTAGTGTTAGCAGGTTGATATGCTGTGTGCCAGGTGGGGAGAGGACCAGTTGAATACAAGCGGATGATTATTTGTCCTCTGAGCACCTGCTTTAACATACACACACACTCACATGTGGCTGTGGATGAATTCCCAGTCCTACGTTTGAGCTGAATTACAAATGCATACGTGGTGGTTAAAGGAGCACTGGGCTGCTTTCATATGGAGATGTGTCTGATGAAACTGGGCTCTGACCTGCCCCTACCTATCTGATACAGCATCACGCCCACAGCTGTCCCCTACTGACTACCATACATCTCTTGTCCCATTCTCTTCCTCTCTTAGGCTCTTTTCCTCCTGTTTCCTCTGTCTGTTCCTGCTCTACATATGATAATAACCCCCTACAATATGCACGGCAGAGGAACTTCTATTAATAGTAATGACAGTAAATCTGTCCCAGTTGTTTGCCTTTGTTGGTAGCCTAGATACTAAATTAATGATTCTAAATGTGAGACATTGAAAAAAGCTGCCTGCTTAAAGAGAGAAATGTTAATGCATGGCACAGTGAGAATAAGAAGAAAGGATCTCTGAGAATGCAACATAACCAAGTTTTTTTTTCTGCCTGCCAGAAGATAAATATGATGGAGATGATTGTCAGTGGGGCTCTTTGTTCGTCAGCCGTGGGAGGTGTAGGGAGCTCATCATGTATGTCAGCGTGTTTTGTTGGTTGGGAAGTGAATGTGCGTTTGCTAATTATATGCTCTGAGCATCCGTCTGAGTTGAATGTCTCTACTCACCTTTGTCTAGGATAGCAAGAACAACAGAGAGGCAGAATGGGAACAAGTAACAAAACTGAGTAACAAGGATTAAAAGAGAAAAAAAAACTTCAAGAGAAACCTTTTGTTAAAAAAAAGCATGAGGCTGTATTTTTTGTTTGACAAACCCAGAGCCAGGGAAGTAGTGCTCAGCAGGTGTGGTCTGACATGCCATACTTTTCATCTCTCTTTTCTCTCCTCTGTGTGATCGAAGCTCTTGTATGAAATGCAATTCTTCTGCTGCTTCTTATCTTAACAGTGCATCGAGACATGTCATATTTACTGTCACATCCTTTTACCGCCACATCATGTACACTGCACAGTAAACACGCTGTAGTGTACTGAAATACTGACATGTCAACATGCAACTTCTCCTGGGGCTGCACAATCTAGCATCAATATAATATATCAATGTGTACAGAATTCTTTAATTGCAATGAATGTTCTGTGTCTGCCATTCATGCAATGTACTATACATGTCCAGTCAGATGGAGCTGACTTAAAGCAGAGAATAATCAACACTGTATTTATTTATTTAATTTAACTTAAATTATATTATCTACAAAGCTGATATGTTTTATGTCAAGCTATAATGTCATCACAGCATTCAATAGCACTTATTGCATGAATGATCTTTCATTCTGTATCTACCATCTGATACAGCTCCATACATAATCAATATGTCTATTTCACTTTAACCCCTACTCCCACCATTACATATTTAAAGATCACTCATTGATCTTTCCTCACGCCCCTGCCTGGCCAATTATCTCCCTAATTATTCACAATCTATCTTCAGCTCAGCAGGGCATGCACCAGGCAGCAGGGTGTCCTTGCATGTTACTTTGTTTCTGCCCATGTTAAAGTTTGTGAGGATGTGTCATTTTGGTGGGACAGGTACTCTTTCTTTAATTGGTCAAAGAAAACGACAGGCAACCTGCTCATGCTGACATTTGCTTGCACCTTGCAAATAGCAGTCTGTGTAAATCAGACGGCAGTGTATGCACAGGCCTCGCTGCGAGACGTGTACACACAGCCTGCAGTACACAAGCCCAGCTCCACCCCATGGATAATATGTCAAGCCTGTCATATTTAGGAGGCTATTAAGGAAGAGTCAGCACCCTGGCTCCTATTAATGATGTCACAGCGGACAGTATGTTGTATTAATGATGTCACTGTGAGAAGTGAGCGAGAGCAGTGGCTGTTTATCTGTCCGTGTGCGTGTGTGCGAGGGTCATGGTCCGACCTTGGTGCTTGGGAATGAGCAATGGGGGAGGGGAGCAGTATTGAGGAGGGGGTGTGGGGGTGGGGGGGCAGAGGTGTAACATCTCTTTGCCATCACTCTTGTCCTGTGGTTTTCTACTTTGCTCCCTGATGCTCATCCTCACTTTGTGTACATGTGTCTAAGCCCATGTCCTATGCTTTCCCAGCCTGCCTTGTGTATACAGACTCAGTCACCAGAACAACACCGGAGCATTCCTCTAGCCTGACCAGCCTGACCGGGATTATACCATGCAGTCATGCAGAGCCAAAAGAAGACAGACAAAGACAGAAAAGTCTGCAGCTTTCTATACTAGCTGCTGACTTTACAAATGTATGCCACAATAACAACTAAGCGGCAAAAGGTGGTGTTTATATTATAGCAATACAAACAGTGATTTTAAATATTACAAAAAAAGCTGACGTCTGAGATTTTGTGAAGCCAGGGTCAATACACAGGAGTTGGAGATGAGAGGTCAGGTTTCCAAGTATAAATATATATGTGCACTTGTGAGTCTGTGTCATAGATGCTGACTGCACTGTTTCATGGCTACCCCAAGGTTGAGTTAATGTGAACAAACACAATTTATAGAGATTCATGTCTTGACTCCTGAGGACAAGGTTACAGGAAGTTCTCCCAGGTGGCTTCATTTTGCAGACAATACATGTGCACACAAAGTTCTCTCACTTCTGCCTCTGATACATCTTTTTTGTTTTGGAAACTTTATGTTTGGTGTCTGGATTTAAGTGAATGTGTGTGTTTTAATGACTAATGGTTTTGACCAGCTCTTTGTCTTGAAACAAAGAGGTGCTTATGGCCATGCTGCACACTTATCCAAGGGGCCGCTCTGTGTGAGTGCTTTAGGCAGCTGGGCCTATGTTGAGGACTCTTCATTGAAATGCATTGAAATAATTTGAAATGTGTGTCTGAAGTATCTCTTTAAACAGTAGCAGCAATTGGCAAATTATTTTTAGCCTGAGCCTGTGTGTGGATTGTGGTTAGTTCCGGCATGTCATATCAATAAGTGATCTCTGAGAGAACAAACATATTTTCAGGTAATTATCTTCTTTGTGCAGGTTTGTAAAGCAAAACAGATAAAAAAATACTATTTGGATAATGCAAGAATTAAACCCAAACTGAACAAAATCCAAATCGGGACTAATAATGGGATAGCTTTAATCATATCCCAAGACTGATTTACTCCTTGTAAGATTCTTTATTTCAAAAGGGGAGTAGTTTAACATTAATTTTGGTATGCAACTTAAAGTAGAAGCCACTTTGAAATGTGACTGTCCATACACTGTCTACCATTTTACCCCCATTTGTTCATGAACAATCTGTACCAAGTGGTTGTGAAATTAATTCTAATGACTTCTAAATTCTAATGACTTCTCAGAAATTAGAGGAACTTCCTTCGAAAGCACTAAACCCCATTTTCAATGGACCATGTACTTTTCCAGCTGTGAACGCTATGTTGGGTGCTAGTTTGGTGCCGCTGGGTGCAAAGGGGTCCTAAGCGCAAATAATCATCTTCAAAGCAGACACAGATACACACTCACATGTGCAGTTTACACTACTGGGTTTAACTAGTGTTATCTGAAATCCCAGATGTGCAGCTATCTGCCAAAATCCCCAGAAACTACCTCCTTAACTGTGAGTGTTGTGTGTGTATGTGTGTGTATATCTTAACTTAAGTCTCTCTTCGTTTTTGTCTGCTGTGGACAAAATGTGTTGCTGAGTGCTGGACATCAACTCTGCACAAATGTGTTGGTGTCTATATTGTAACCCAGGGATATATGAGAAAGGATTAGGACAGCTTTAGACAGGCTTTGTTTAATAAACAGCACAACGACTGTTCCAGAATGAAAACAAGCTAGTTAAAAATGAGCTAAAAAAACACACAGATACTGAGGTAATTTCAGAGCTGAGCCTAAGGCCTTTTTGTGGTGAAAGTAACTCTGTGGTTAACTGAGTCATATTTGTAAACTGATGTAGTCAAGCAGAGAGAATCAAAAATTTTGCAAGGCTGATAGATTGGTTCATTCAGGTTTATTACGAATCCTGGTTCAGACACCGACAAGCAGAATCTGACCACGGGTACAAAAAGACCATTCCATAATTACCCCCTACTGAACAATATCTGTTTACGTCACCGTCGACCTTATCCTCATGTAGAGAGGGAGGCCCCTGTTACCACCCGAGACAATCACACAGGAGGAGAGTCCATGTAGCAAGATCCCCCACTAAGCATGCATTCACTAATGACATAAAAATAACATGATCTCAATGGATGTCTTTATTATAGAAGATAGTTTGAATACTTGAATACTGTTGTAGTGTTTTGCAGCTGAAAATGTGTGTGTTTGAGGTTCTGTGGATTGGGGTCTCGGCTGTGGTAATTGGGACCGATGGAGCTGAAAGCAGGGGATGAACCAGGGGATAAAGGATGGATAAAGGAGAGGATGGAACAGTGCACACTGGCTAAGGAGCGCTGCACTGATTGGTTTACGCTGACCTTATGCATGCACATGCCTCGTGTGCGTGTGTGCATAAATATGTGTCTATGTATTGCTGCAGATGCATGAACAGCTTAACCAATTTCTCCGTGGACCAATTATATGAAGAGAGTTTGGTCCCAGGTGTGAAAGCCTCCTTCTGGTAATAGAAGCTTGATTAGTAGGTTTATTAACTGCATTTTGGCCTATGTGAATGTGCGCCTGCTTTAGTGGGTGCTCAAGGAGAGAAACAGATTAACTTTTTTGTGGGTGTCTCAGTGAAGTAGTCTAATTTAAAAACAGGCAGCTCTATAGTGAAAGCACTTAATCCCTTTCCTCTTTTTCAAGATCCCGACTGTGCTCATCATATCGGAGTTTATTCTTTAAACATTGTTTTCCCAACTAGGTCAGATCAGACCGACAGAGATTTGGAGCTGTGTGATGTATGTATAGTGCACAAAGGCATCCTGTTCAAGGCTGCTGTAATGCTAAAAGGAAAAAAGTAGAAAATATATGCAAAGAAGAGGAGAATGATAGAGACACAGAGGCCAAAAGGAGAGGGGTGAGGTCTGAATATCCGCACCACTCCTGGGAGACTAAATGCTTCCTCATCAGTAAACAGTGAATAATTCATCTAGTTACCACAGAGAGCACACACACAGCAAAAAACATATTCAAGTCACAGACGAGCCATTTTTAAAGCAGACAGTCTGCTCCGTTATGTGTGTGGAGCTTTTATTATTCACAAGCTTATGAACTCCATGGGACCCTTCACTTTTTGACTGTCTCCACGTGTGTGTACCGAACAAAGGAGGACAAGAAGTGAGGCACGCAACATACCCCCATCCATAACCCCAAGGCGTGCACAAAAAAAAGACCCAAGTGGAAATTGCCTGAGCAGATGATGTTCAGGTTTATTCCACAAAAAAGACATGCAACACAGTTCTCATTTTCTCTTTTCCATTATCCAAGCACACATGTCCTGTGTATGCAAATGCGAGTCCTCTTGTATAGGTATTGCTTTTCACAAACAGTAAAGACCCCATGTTAAGTGTAACTGCTCCTGTGGTTGTGGACTTCCATTTGACTTCATATTATTGTCCTCTATTCAGATTTGTCATCTGTAATAACTGCATGTTTTGCAGAAAAGTGCTCTGTGCTGCAGAATAAAAGAGAAATATTTAACTGCATTTCCATAACTTCAGCCCAAGAATTGTTATTATGTTAATGTTATTGTGGAGCCATCTCTGCTCTTTGAAGGTGGCAGCCTCTCTTTTTATAAACTGAGAAGAAAACACAGTGAAACGCAATAAGCAGCATAGTAATCAATGATAAAACTGTTTACAAAAGCGGTGCGGGTTGGCTCTCATTATTTGATCAAGTATTTCAAAGATGCAGGCAGATATTATGAGAAGACGGTGACATGGTAATGAAGTACAAATGGCGGAAATGGGTTTTGTCTTCCAGTAATCTCTCCTCTGTCTGTGTGTGTGTTAGTGACGGACATGCCTGACCACAGCCTCTGCCCCAGAATGCTTGGACACCTGTCTTCCCACGCAGGATCCAGGACGCTCCAGTTCTGTGCAGGCCTGATTTATTAGACCCCCAGGGCCCCTCTCTCCTGCGTTTTTGGTTTCTGTCATACATTTTTTTCTATCACACACCCGTACAAACACACAGGCTCCTATATAATTCTGAAGGGCCATCGAGAGGAAGAGAGAAATAGCCCTTGTCATTTTTTCTCTTTTAACTGGGGTCTTGCTGTGGTTTTTGTCACCGAGCCACCCGAGGGGAGAACATCAAACAAAGGAAAAACCTTTCACACTTTATTGTCTTTTACCACAGAGAGCTCATATCTCTATTCTCCCTCCCTCACTCTGTCTTTTTTAGATTCTCTCATATTTCCTCAATTCATCTTCCTCTGCAGCTGTACAGCTATATCTATATTTCATAAAGTTTGACGTTTTGACAATGTCCTTTGAGGACGCTAGCTTGTCACATATACATAGAAGTCAATGGGGAAAGTACTGAGGAGACAGACACTGCACATTTAAGCAGACGTCTGTTTGAGCTGGAGAGAGCAGAGATGGAGAGCTGCTTAAAATCTCAAGTGCAGAGTCAAACCAGAGAGCAGTTGAATAACAATACTACTCAAATAAAATAAAGACGGAATTTTACTGTATATTATTAAACCCATAACGATAAAAGTGCTTTATTCTTCACCAAACAATGCAATATACCCATCCAAACAATGTGCCTCCTTCCTCTTAAATTTCCCACTAACTTTTGGCCAGGATATTCATCAATATCTCATCTCTGCTCTTATGAACGTGTTGCATCTGGGATTAAATATTTCATAGCCACTAAGGAAATAAGAAAGGATTTTCAAATACATGTGTTTTTTTCTACATTTGAAAGTCTGGTTCAAATATCAACAGGGAGTTATTTATTTATTTTTAATGTGGGATGTCATTCTGCCAAAGTATAGTTTTTTAGACAGAAATAGAAGACCAGACTCCCTGTTGTAAATTATACTTGCTGTTTTTCTTCTACCAGTGATAAAATTTAGGTTTGATATTGCTTTACCCTTCTGAAATTCAGTTATTCTCAAAAGCAGTTACAATGTTGTGGCTGTGAGGAGTTTTAGAATTTAGAGCAATCATTTTCACACTAACACATATAGCAATGTGCACACATATGACAGGGGCAGAGGTTAAAGCAAATGTCTTAGAGGAAGCTGTTTCCCTGTGGATTTTCTGCCCTTTAGCAGCCAACAGATTTTTGAAAATAAGTGGCTTGCAGCGTCATTATTTTCATCTTGAATGTGGGAGACAAAATGCTTCAGGAAGTAAATGGCTTGACACAGCTGGTATCTTCTGGGCTGAGTTGGGGGGTAGGCTGATCAATACCATTGAGAAAGATCAATGCCGCTGCGCTGTCCTTACACCGTCTGTATGTTGGGATTTGTGGGTTTGTGAGTGTCATTTCCCAAGTGGTCACGATGTTGTTGCTGTTGTGGGACCTAATGGGAGACCTCTCGTCTGTGAGACCAAACATAACAGTATGTATGTTTTTTTATGTCTGTGACTGCACTGTGCTGTAAATGTACTGTATGTGTGTACATGTTTAGAGTCTGTGCATGGACCCAGGTGCACAGCCTGGAGGTTTGTCGAGGTTGTGTGTTTATGCAAGTCTGTCTATGTGGAAGACATGGCAGTGCATAGCAAGAAGATTGCTTTCACACCAAATAAATACAAATAAAAAGGTATTTTTTTTAATATGGTGCCTGGAAACATACAATAAAGCTGTAATGTTATATGAAATATTATAAAACTAATTTTAAATGTGAAACACTGGTCGACACTAGTTTTAGGGTAATAATAATGACTGACCTGCAGCTAGTGTTTTAGATTTGACAGTAATGTTTAGCAAACATATTACAACAAATTAAACATGCAACAAAATATAACTAAAGGCCGTGTATATGAACCAAAGTGACTGAGACAAAGGGAGCTGGAGGTGTTCCCTCACCCTCCCTGTCTCTGTTATTCCTTCAGGCCTCTAGTGTCTGCACAACACACTCACAAATAGTGACACAACACATGCTCACGCAACATGTGCAGACACAATACTGTCTGAATATTTGTCAGCACTGCTTGGGCAAAGCAGAATAAATCATGTGCACAAATAGTTGGTGGTGTTGCATTCATTTGAATAACTAACTGGAAGAGAGAGTCACATGTGATGGTTTGCTATGTTTTTTTTTGTGTCGGTTTTTTAAGCATTTCAAAAATAAATAGAATAAACTGTAGTATTTGGCCGAAATGTGATTTTTTGACATGCTTGATATTTTAAAGAGAAACAATTATGAGATTGCACTAATGTGGTTTTTTGACAAATGGCCTACCGTTAATGCTAATGGATATTTTTTTTTATAGTTTTGAATGAACAATTAGTCTGGAGGACTTTCTTTCTTGATAAATAATATTTTATCAAGAATATTTTATCAAACCATTTGCTAAATCCATTCAACCAAACTGCTTTAATTCATACAATGAAACTGATACTATATATATATATATATATATATATATATATATATACATATATATATATATATATATATATATATATATATATAGTGTAAGACATTTTTTATTTTACAGACATTAATTTTAGCTTTTTAGTGTTTATGTCACAAAAGAAAACACTGACCTACATAATAGAGCTGTTCCTCACAGTTGTAGCTGTGGCAGTCAATTTGCAGAGTTTTGGCGCAGCAGCGGCCCCGTCCTGGGTGGGCTTGTCGGTGGGGTGCCAGGTGCCGTGTCTGTGGTCAGCCATGTGAATTGGCTTGCTGTTTAAAAATGAATCTGTCTAAATTATTCAGTCTGTTATTTTAGTGTCAGTCTACAGTGATGATGTCTGGTTGTCACAGAAACATATAGTCCCATGATTTCAAGCCCACAGCTGAGTCTGCTTTACACTTAGACCAGCCTAATCAGTTTCACAGTTAAATGTCACTCTGCGTCCAAACAGGGAAAAGAGGAATAAAGGGCCATTAACTCATTACTGCAAATACAGGTCATTGTCCTACTGTTGGAAAAACATACATTCTGTCACTTCTTTTTCTGTCCCTCACTGTTACAGAGGACGTGTTGTCAATATTCACAGATCTCCACTGGGACAGGAACACTGAACAATCATTGAGGTCCAGCTGCTGTACTTTCTCTTCACACTGAGGTCTTCCTTTGATGACAGGATGTAACCGGGGCTGCCACTTGACTCATTGGACATGTGGCTGGGAACACAACTTTTATTCATTAAACCCTCCTTGTGCATTTGTCAGCAAGCCTCAGAGGCTGGCTTTAGTAGTATACAGTGTATGTTTGTATGATGTCTTTGTGTGTGTACTGTAAGCATTTCTCTGTAAACGATTGGGCTGGCAAGGCAGAATAACGGCTGTGAGAACAGCTGGGAAATGAGATGGTGATTCTTCCGCTTCAACACTGGGATTTACACAGAACCCAAAACCCAGACACACAGACAGCACGACTTTGCCAAGAAGGACATGCATATGCATGCAATGATAAACACACAGGGCTTCCTCTTGCACAGATTGCATCATGCATTTCAGCTCATTTCATCATGTGTTAGTAATTGTATCTTAAGCTTTTAACCTTAAACAAACAACGATAAAACATTAATTGGTTTATAGAGACACAGAGTGACAAAAACAGTCTCTTGTGCACAAATTGGTTTGCCTTCATTTTAAACACAGGTAACATGCACCGTGCTGAATCAGTTCATTACATTCTCAATCATTTTAAGCCCCGTTTATTGGGATCACACATGGTACATACCCAGGACTAAACAGATAAACTGGGAAGTCGAGGAGCACACACTATTAGCTGACTTTTAGTGTCACTTTGCAAATTTTGCAAAATATGTAAAAAAATTGTTATAAGTACATGAGTATTTCCTCATCATTTAAGAAGGTGTGTGTGCTGTGAAACAGACAGGATTTGTTAATTCCCACCGAGGTCTTTTGTAGACATAGGCTACAACCTGTTGTCTTCTGAGTGTGCCTCCAAATCCCACCATCCCAACTGCTCTTTCATCCCTACCTGTCAGCAGATGAGAACTCTATACACCTGCGGCCACCTGCATCTGAATTTGTATGTTTGAGCATGTTTGTGTGTTCCCACTGAGAGGTTCGTTGTACAAGGAGTTTTACAGTCAGAATTTTTCACAAGCCTAATGAATCTCTGAAGAACCGAGCCAGCTCACTCCTGTTACGTCTTGTCCGCATTGTTTTGTGTCTTTATGGTTCCCTTCTTCCTGCTACCTCCCTCAGTGTGTGTCAGCCTAAAACACTCTCCTCCCAGCTGGTTACTGAAAATTGGTAAGTTGTTCTTTGTTCTGGGGGTGCATTAATATTATTTAAATCAAATGACATAAACCTTTAACTCTTAATTGAGAAGATGTTGTGACTAACCTCTCTCCCATGCATGCTTCATTGTTCAGCTTTCGCCTTGTGAGGGAGACACCCATCTAGAGAGCAGGCTTTAATTATACTTAACCATGCTATATTAGTTATGCTTCAGCTCTGCTTATCTATCCAAAAACCCATTACCATTCCTGGGGAGGTCTTGTTAGTTTACAATTGAATGCTAATTATACAACATTATGATATATAGGCCTTATCTTGTTTTAATAACTGTAATTAGTCAAACAAAGTCTGTCTACATTAGTATGGAGGAACCAGGACAAAAGATTACAACTGAGTGGGTCTAGTTTCCACCTTAAACGTCACACACACGTAAACACATGCATTAATGTGAGTGCACATTGACACGTGTCAGAAAGTTGTAGCTGCTTCACTGATCTGTTGCCTTTCTTGGATCCATGGGGGAGTGCGCACACAGAGGATGAGTAATGAAACGCTTCACACTCACACTTAGCTTTTGCACTTCAAATGAGATTGGCACAGCACAGCGTCTAAAACACAACCATTAGATCTATAATGACTCCACAGTCGACTCCCTGCGGACCCGACTGCACACACAAACACACACACCCAGCCCCCCCAAAAGTGTCCATGTATTATGCATTCCACCCATCTGCCACTCTCTGTGAGCGCTCTATCCCAGGGGTAAGAGAGGGGGAGGACCAGAGAGGGAGCCACTCACAGCTGGATGCTGGTGGAAGCCAGGCAGGGGCTTTTTTCACCTCCTATCCCCTCTCCTTTTCCCTTTTCCCATTTGTGTGTGTCAGGTTGCAGGAATGTCAGGGGCCCACCTGTGTTCAGGATTCTTCCTCAGACAGGTATGAGCTTACGGCTGTGGTGTATGACAGATTTATAGATTCCCATGCCTTCACGTGACATGTGTGAGTACAGAGACTTGTACTTACAGTGAGGATGCACATAACCCACCTAACCCAGCAGAAGATGTAATATCCAGATGAGAAACAACTAACCTGCTTATGTGAGTAAAAATGTGAGAAAATACACAAGCTTTAAATGTTTCTAGGATTATGATGTGATACACTGAGAAAAGATGTAAGGCTTGTGGACATCAAAAAAACAAACTACAAGTATCACAAGGCTTCTATGTAAAAATGAGTCCAAGCTAGAGGCGAGAGTGGAGTTCAAATAGCGCTTCTTTGTCTCGCAGCTGCCAAACATTCACCCTGACCCAAACTAAACTGCAACCCCATGATCCTCATCTGCCCTATTACATCCCTCAGCTGTTTCCGTCTTAATGCTCTGTGTGGCAGCGTCTGTCTGTGCGTGCAGGATGTGTGTGTTTGCCCAGAGAAAACAGAGGGACCGTTGTCGCTGCTCGGTTCCATGCAGCTGTGTGTGCTTCAGATGTTTTAACACAAAAGATGAAATGACATTTGAGCAAGAGAAAGAGAAAGAAGAAGGACAAACTTAATGGACAAAATTGATGTGTTTTGCATTTTAAGTGTTTGCTTTCCTCCTTTTAAATGCCCAAGCTAAAACCAATTGCAGTTTACAAATTTTAGAAGCCCATTTCAGATAATACGGTGAGAGTTAGTAGAGTAAAATGCAGTGGGGGAAAGAAAAGCATGAAACTGAGCAGCAAAATCACTAGAAATGTGTGTTCATTTAGCAGATGTTGTTCAGAAAGCTTTTGTGGTCAATCAGCACAGATCCACACTGGTCTGGGAAAAAGACTGGGCTGTAAGGCGAGAAGGATCAGTGCGATAATCTTTTCCCCATAGTCTGTGTTAAAGAAATCCTGTCCCAGTATAATCACTGAGCTGACTTCTCTGATGACGCCTCATTCCTGTTTAGCATTTGCATAGCATACTCTTCCCGCTGCACTCTATTCTTTGTGCTGCTGACACTTTTTGCATGGAAGTACCTGAAACCTCAGCCTCTCTGCTTTCATTGGAAGTGAATGTGCAGACACAGGACGTCTGATAAGGCCAACTCGGGTAAAACACAACATGAGTTTGGCTGTGGAGAAAAACGGCAATCAAACAAGGCTATTATAGGATTGGATTTCCTCTAGTATTACACAAGACTTTGATACTTGAGTTTTATCTTGTATGTTATCACCTCACATCAGAAATACAAACACACACACACATAGACACACATACATGCAGGCCCTTCTTTCTTTTACCTCACACCTGTGAGTCAGACTCATGGGTGAACTAAACACACAGTATTTCACTGGGTTTTCAACACTGATTAAAAAAGTGGTAAAAAACAAAACAAAACAAAAAAGAAACGGCAGAATTAAGAACCTTACAATTCTCCGATCAAAAATGAATTACTTTATTTACGTACTTATCCTTGTCCATGACCTAAATGCATAATGACACATAAAAATAGTAAACATTAAATGTGTTTATGTGCACCTGCCATAAGGAGAACCATTTCTTCTCATTTACACAGTATTTAGTAACAATGCAGACTGTAAACACTCTCCTTAACGTGCAGTGCATTCTCATATGCAGGTTTACTAGCTGCTGGTTGTTGAATGATGGCTTGTTCCGAGTTGTGGCGGGTTGAATAGAGATGTGGAGAGCTGGAAGTGCAGGAGGGAGGCAGAGGTGTGAAGGTGAAGACAAGCCGGACACTCAAAAACAGCCTTTGTGCCTGAGGCGCACTGTGTGAACGTGCATTGAACAAAACCATGCACAAAAACAGGTCTCAGCTGTGTCTTAATTGATTAAATCTGTATGAAATATCAAATTGAACTCAATGAACAGTGTCATACATAATGCACACCTCCTGTAAGCACATGCATGCACAGGTGATTAATACAAAACAAATTAGTTATGATATATAACAGCATCTGAACATTAGTAATTCAATTAACTACTTTGTGTTATAATCAGTATCACCTAATAAGTCTTATAATGCACAAGATGGCAGGCCAACATCTAATTTACTTTGATTCAGCCTTAAGATAATTGTTACTCAAGTTACCTAGTGCACAATGTTTTTTTATGTATGCTTACTTACATCTTATTATTTTCAATGATTGCTTTTTACCAATCGATTTAAGCAAGCACTAGGCATATACAAAGTCTACAACCTCAACTAAGACATTTTCAATCAAGCACAGACTCACACTTGCTTATTACTGAGATCAGAGGCTTCTGGGACAAACAGGAAGCTAATATAATCTAATATCAGAGCTGCACACATCATCTCCTCTAGCCATACTGTCAAATCCTCATGAAATTTTCACTCACTGTGTGCAAGTTTACTTTACTGACACAAGTGTGGTGGAATGAGCAGCCATGACCAAACGTATGGGTGGCACATTTGTGTGTGCACATTTGAGTCATGTTAGAACAACTATAACACACAGCATTTGAACTATCCGCCACAGAAATGCACTGTTTGGGCAACAGCAAAGCTCACGGTGATCCACAACTGAACATATTTCAAAAGGGAAAAGCACTCAAGAAATTATATGTTTTAGGCTATTTATGTAAGAAAATGGGGAATTCAGTTTCAAATTAAATGCAAAAAAACTTGTTGAGTTAAGATAAGATATTAATTTGTGAATTGGCACAGCATAGTAGTGATAAGCCACATGTTTGTACAGGTTCTTTTGCATACATTGCAAAAAAATATTTTCTGTGTGATTGTTGCTTAGGGCTATTTACACTGTCTCTTGTCTGTCTACCAGGTACATTTGTATTTGAGAGTTGTCAGTTCTAAGCACTTATTTTTACATACATTATTACATAAACAGTGGTGGGTACCTGCAGAAACCCCCAAGCTGTAAAGTAACTGAGTAAACATGGATCATAGTCAAAAGCGTGCATTTTTTTAATTCAAAAAAGAAGATCCAGTTTTGGCCACATGATAATATCCACCAATTAAAATTTCTTTCACGGAGGATCATTTGTTCTGTGGATCAAAGGAAGTGCAGAAAATTGTATGAAAAACTCATATAAAAGTGAGAACTGGTGATACCATTAAAGCTGAGTCTAGCAGTCTTTTTAGCTGAGGTTGAGAGGCCTAAAGGATTTGGGGCTATGGCAGAGACAGGGGTAAAGCTTTTTAGATGTGACAGGATGAGGAGGGTTCTTGGGGCAATGGATGGGTGGGACAGAGACAGGAGTCAGACAGACCATGGAAGTCTGCATGCAGAAGAAGGAATTAGCATAAAAAGGCTTAAACTAACACTTGAGACGTGACCGAATGGGAAACAGCCCGGCAGCATGCTGAGGTTTTAGCTGGGTTTTGATGGCTGAGTACAGAGCTGCAGCTGGTGACCTGTCTCATGTGCACCTGTCCCCTTCGCTTGTAAACATAGCACAAACAGGGAGGACAGAGCGGATGGCAATAAAATTTTGGTTTATATGCACTGCACAACTGTCTGATTGGCTCCTTTTATTTTGTCAAATAAATTGCACTCTCAGCAATGTATTGCCATAATTATTGCTTAAGAGAAAGATTAAAAAGTCCAGGGTTTGACTCCCGGGCTGGACAGGGACCGTGGTTTTTGCTATATGTAGGACAATGGCATATTGTTGAACTTAATTTTAGAAACATTTTCATAAAAAAGTATATGCATGTTGTCAAAGACAAGGGTGATTAGTGAGGTGGTTGTGGTTTGATAAGTCACACCACAAGGGTAACATGTTTTTTTTTTAAAGGTTGTAAGCCATAAATATGGCCATACTTCTAATGAGTTATGTCGTAGCAGAATATAGTAGGCCTGTTTGTTTCTGACATAGGCCTACAAGTAGCTTATGTTTTTTTTTTATAACACATTGTCAAACCTGCCAGCGCTTTACAACTTTTACAATCAGAATTAAGCAAACTGGCTTCTGAGTTTGTGAGTAGCGGAGGCGGGTTTTCCGCCAACAGGGTTTGGTTGATTCTGTATTGATTTGTTGGAGGGACAGAAAGGAAGGAGGAGAAAGTGAAAGGGGAGGAGTAGAGGAGAAACCCCGGCCTGGCGAGGCGAGGGAGTGAGATGTGATTGTGCTTGTTGGGACGAGCTCACAAGTCTGCTCGAAGTGGTCAGAAAACAGCCGAAAGTTCGACGCGCACTTCCTAACACGCGGGGAGTGGATTAGTCCGGGGAAAGTGTCGCTGGATTGACTTGTGGTACTACTTTGTTTTGCGCGTAACCTCCCGCTCCGCCCTTCATTCCGCAGCACACAGCTGCTGTGTTTGAATGCCCCTGCGCACCCGAGGATCAGGGCAAGGAGACCAAAGTGAGGCAGAAGAGGCAGAAGAAGAGGAAGGCGTAAGGAGGCCTGGACAAAACCCGTCCTCGCCTTACGGAGCTCTGTCCACTCTCCCCTCCTGGCCCTGCATGGACAGGGATGGGGAGAGCCGGATGCCGCGGGGCTGAGCGCCTCGCCTCCCCGTCCACAGTGCGCCGCTTCCGGCCAGTCTTGCTGCTGGTCACCGCTCTCGTCTGCGCTGCACAGCACATTGGTAACTAACTAATTTTGTTGTTCTGCTTCTTCTTTCACTGCATGTGGTGAAATAACATAACTAGTCTACACCCAGGTTAATGTTTAGGCTACTTTCAGTCTGTTGCATAAGCCAGAGAAACATTATTATTTATTAATCCGTAATTATGTGTGTTTCGCTGATCGGTGTGTTGGGCCTGATAATGGCCCTCTCACCAGCGGCAGTGCAGCAGTCGAAGCACAGATCGAGTTTCTCTCTCCTGGGCCGTCATACTCCTGTCTGCCCCTTAATGGCTCATGAAGCTGGAGAGGAGTGGGTATAGCGTTATCTCAGCTCTTGCGCACAAAGGACGCTAGAAGTTTAGTTTACATGGTTAAAATAATGTATTACTCTCCAAGCTCAATAATCACGAGAAACCTCTTTTATGGAAGGTTGTGTTCATTTAGTTACACAGGTCACTCTAGACTGTCATGACATAGTGTATCAAAGTGATTTAAGTGACATAAAGTAGCTAGTCATATTTAAATGAAGTTGTCCCATGGTGCTTTATTTAAGGGCAGTGACTGTGTGACAAACAAAGAACTAAAGTCACTTATTGTCAAGAATATTTTGAGATTTTGCACCCAGGCTCCAGGTTTTATTAAAATCAATGTGGATAAAATAAGTTAAATCTTTGTGTTTGGAACAAAAAAGCTGAGTGCTGCCTGCTTCTATAAAAGCCTTTGTGCATTTGTGCTGTTTTGCTGTGTACTATGGGGGTCGACTGTAGAGTTGCGGCTGTTTTTTAAACAGTCACACCTCCAGTAATTAGTTTAACACAAGAGTTGGACAGAACTGAGTCTGCACTCTGCTCATGGGAACAGAGACACACTTTCAAGTAACACCCTCTGTTACATGTGTCACCTGTGAATTATTATTATTAGGACGCATAGAGCAAATGTTTTGTAACAAGACCATCTAGCAGTTATGTTTGTTTAGACTTTTAGACAAGAATGAATTCTTGTCGACACATCGGCATGTTGAGGAGTCTGATGTGAGCTTCTTTAAAGCTTTGTATCTCCAACTTAGAGAGACGTTTGTGCCATTTGAGTTCAGTGTGGGAGTGCACAACAACATGATCAATAAGCACTTTCAAAAGCCATTCCCTCGCACGGGATTATCCCACTAGATCCTAGAACTTCTGTGCGAAGACAAAGAACAGCCGGGTGGAAAGGGAAAAACCTAGCTGCTGGTGCTTTTGACCTTTGTGTCTGATCATAAAGATAGTGCCTCCAGAGCACAGTGCAGGGAAAAAGAGAGATGGCCAGAGGGTGACTGTATAAAGGGCTTCACCAAGACAATGGAGATTGTGATAGGGCTTAAGGCTGAAGAGTGATTGTGCTGATGGCAAAAAATGATGAAAAACAACAAATAGACTTGCACAGTATTGAGGTGTTTGAAAAAAAAAGGGGAAGATTGTGGCGGGACAAGATGTGCCTTTGGCTGACTTTATTGAGTCAATATTATCCCAAAGATGGAAAACCACACTCTGTATAATCAACAGCCCTACTTCTGTCTTCAAAAAGTCCCCATTCTTTTTTTATTATCATCTTATTACAAATATTTCTTACCTGGCTTTTTTTTTTTTGCGAGTTTAGTCCTGTCTCAATGTCATCCTGCTAAAAAAATGCTGTGAATGAGTGCTGTTGTGTGAATCATCTTATGATTCTGATACCCTCGGAGAGAATATAAACACAGTCTGATTAGATTGGGCGCTGTATTAGGGAACAGTGGGCAGACTTATGGAGAGTAGAACCAAGAGACAATGTGTCTTCACTATTCAGAGCCTCTGTACAGCGGCACTTGGCCTGGCAGGCAGCCTGTGTGCCTCTGTGTCAGTGTCAGTATTTAACAGACAGGAGTGAGATTCTGAAGTGCAGTGTGAGAGAGGTCTGTGTCTGCTCCCTCTTTCCAAAAATCAGACCACTACTGCCCCCAGATGGTTGAATAAGCCTCAAACACAGACCAAAATCAATTACAATAACCCCTCAAAAGAAGGGAAGGTTGTGATGTGAATTCACTGTTCAGTGGATGCTATCTTGATTTTGTTGGATTTCAATAAAAGTGATATATTTTCAGTGATATAGGTTTCCAATAGAAGATTATACTACCATTTGAAAATCACTTGATTTTAACAATATTGGAACCAGCATTCTTTATAATATAGCTGTTTTGTTTGTGTGTGTGATAGTGTGCAGCTACACTGCAGAGCCTCTCTCTGGCCTAATCTAATAGGAGCATGCTGTGACTGATGCATTAGGTCTGGCCGCTAATCTCTCTTGTACTCTAACACGCTCTCTCTCTGATCTATGATATAAAAGGCTGCTCTGACCTTTGTTACGTTCAGAAAAGTAATGGGTGCGTAGACACTGTAATCCATCTTTTCATGCAACTAGTATAATGTATTAGTATAAGGCCTAAACTCTCTCTTCTCTGGTGCTTACAGTTGAAACAATAATACAGTCAAAGTGTAAATTGGCATGTTTTTGAAAAAAAAAACACAAAAAAAACATAATGCAAAGATAAATGCTACAATGTTCTGTGTGCCATAAATCTTGTGCATCTTTTTCTTTACTCTAGCTATATAAACAGTTTTATCTCTCACATGGATAACAGGTTTTTATCTTTCCTGAGTGGCCGCCCTTTGGTTTATTACACATAAAGTTTATTACTCTCACAATATCACTGCAGTTTTGTTCAGTTTGTTATCCAGAGGTTTGCTTTATTTGAGTTGTATTATGTTTGATTGTAACATATTAACAGCATTGAGTGATCAAAGCATTTTCCCTGTATTGCAACCTTATTTGTCCTCTATTATAGTTTGATCTAGTGTTTAGTATCTTCTTTAATAGACTTTGTGCTGTTATATTGCAGGTGCATTGACTAGTGTTGCTCTGTGACAGTATTATTATTACACCTTCTGTGTCTCCTACAGGTCAGTGTCAAGTAGCCACTCCTCAGTGTCGCATCCAGAAGTGCACTACAGACTTTGTCTCCTTGACCTCTCACCTCACGCCAGCTGTGGATGGCTTTCACATTGAATTCTGCAAAGCTTTGCGAGCCTATTCAGCCTGTACACAGAGGACAGCCAAGTCCTGTCGGGGAAACCTGGTCTTTCACTCAGCCGTGCTTGGCATTTCGGATCTCATGACCCAGAGGAACTGTTCAAGAGATGGCCCTACTTCATCTACACACCCTGAGGCCCACCATGAACCCTGCAACTACCACAGCCACAGCCAGAATGCCCATGCACACTCCCATGCACACCCCCATACACATTCTCATACTCACAACCATGGCCAAGGCCACTTCCAGCCTGGCTACTTGTTCTGTGGGCTGTTTGGGGACCCCCATCTCAGGACATTCAAGGACAGCTTTCAGACTTGTAAAGTGGAAGGAGCCTGGCCTCTCATTGATAATGACTATCTGTCAGTACAGGTTACTAATGTTCCAGTGGTTACCGGCTCCAGTGCTACTGCAACCAATAAGGTGAGCTCTCTTTTTTGGTAGACAGAGAGAAAGTGGCTTTTTGAAAGCTTATTTTATGCTATTTTGGCAGCAGCACTTTCTTAAGTGAGAGCAGATGGTACATTATAATCTAGTTTACTTCTTTGAGAGAGAGTTTAAATTTCCATAATGACTTATAAGTGGCATTTTCTGCTTTGGAACACAAAGAAGATATCACTTTGACTCTAAATAATCACATATCTTCTCTGTTTGTCTCTCGGTCTCTTTTAATGTGTCCCGCTTTGCCTTGAACTGTCAAGAAAACAACCCATCTTGTGACTGTCTCTTGTGACTGTAACAGTGTTGGAAAGCTAGTAGTCAATCGCTGCATTAAGCCCGGCCTCTAATAACATGGAATTAGAAAGATGTGAAAGGTCCCACTGTTTACTTATGTGTGTGTTGAATACTTGCTCATAGAAGCTAATAGCTGCAGTTACCAGGGCTCTGTCTTGAGTGAAAAGCTCTTATCCCTGTAAGAAACACACACCTTAATGAATGTATGAGGAGCCACACATAATCTTTGTGTTGTTAAAGACACTTATGTTGATGTTCTTCTCAATAAACTGCCCTCCAGAATGGTCAGTCCCTTAAATTGTTAAAACACACCCATGTACAACCTGGCACATACATACACACATACAGAAGCAATAGGCTAGTTGTTATACTGTGGAGCTAAAGATTTGACCTTGTGTCAGAGGTGGGGCAAGTTATTAGTCATGATTATTAGAGACACACACTCTCACACATTAGAGACACACACTCACACACATTAACAGCCCCCCAGGCTTAATGGCCTGCCAGGCCTCATTCCTCAAGGCTGTCATGTGAACAAAGCAGCCATTCACCGGAACTATGATGCTAGAGCTAACCGTAATGCTCACACCACACCCTGTATACAGCCCTGCCACTACAAGATCCCACTTTGTGTTTGTATAGCTGTGTCAAATTACACCTTGTTAAAAAGTCATTTAGTAATTTCTCAAATGTAGCACGTGGTGTGATGAATGTCAATAACGCACGTATTGAGGGAAGCAGTAAGTAATATGATTGAGAAATATTGTTTATAATTTTAGGGGTGTATTTATGGGAAAACAAAGGTGATGTTGCAACATGATACTATATTTTTTTATTTTCATCTGTAGATTACTATTATCTTCAAGCCCTTTGAAGGATGCACAGACCAGAGAGTGTACCAGGCTGTCACAGACAACCTCCCTGCTGCCTTTGACGACGGCACTGTGAGCAGTGGGGATCCCATTCACTCTTCTGCTGCTACAGAGGGCGGGATGGGGAAGGTCCGGGCGCTGTGGATCTCTGAGCGCAGCCCAGGGCACCATGTGGAGCTGCATGCTGGCTACATGGGAGTGACAGTGATTGTTCGCCAGCTGGGCCGGTACCTGACTTTGGCAATCCGGATTCCAGAGGAGTTTGCTCAGGCCTATGATGCCACTCAAGACTTACAGCTATGCCTTAATGGTTGTCCCAACAGTGAGCGCATTGACCAGAAAGGACATCTGCCCCTGTCCCCTCCAGCACTCGGCCTGCAGCTTCAGCAGCTCCGCAAACCCAGCTATTCTTCATTGACACAAGCCTCCCCATACAGCAGCCCACATCCTTTCAGTGTGGACGGCGCAAAAGAACACTGCCGGGAGCAGCTTGAGGTGCACGACATTTACTTCCACTCATGCGTGTTTGACCTCTTGACCACTGGAGATGCAAACTTCACTGTGGCAGCATACAGTGCACAGAAGGACATGGAAAGTCTTCACCCACACCGGGACAGATGGAGGATCTATCCCCGTGGTGCTGCCACCTCCACCGTACACACCGATTCACAGCAGACAAAGTTCTTTTGTCTACTCATGCTGTGTGCTTTGAGCATAGCACTGGTTTAACAGCTAATAAGCAGTAAGCCATTGACATATTGAGGTGTGCTTCTGTGAGTTGAAGGTGTGTGTTTGCACTAGAAAGAAAGTTTTTTTTATTTTTGGGTGAGTATTGATTCTGAGCACTGAGTCCTTTCTTGGTTCGTGCCCTGAAAGAATATGGCCATATATTGTTGTTTCTAGGCAGCCCCAATGGCAGGAGTAAAACTTTCTTGATGTTAGGATCAGCCCATTAGAAAAACATGGTTTTTGGCTTTTATGTAATTGACATTGTTTGAACAGAGTGTACAGATCAACACTCCAGTCTGTAAATATATTATTTTATGTTTAATGCGCAGTGCATAGTTTTTGTGCTTAGATGTAATTTTTCTTTAATACCTCAGAACGAGGATGTTTGTTTAAAACAAAAGCACTTTATTTATTTTTTACAATCCACATCAGTGTTCAATGTCTTCTACCAAAAATAATCAACCTGTAGTTTTGCAAGTTTAAAATACAAGGAGCTGCCATTTTGTTCAAATGTTTTCCTGTAGCAGCTTTACTCAGTAACCTGTTCAAGTCAATGTGAGTTGTTGTCTTTTGAATGTATTATGGATATTGTCAAAGCCAATGCCATCTCTTTTGTTGCTGTTGTTTTTATTCTGTGTTTATTACAATGCGTGTGTGAGTGATTTATTAAGTTTGTGAGTTTGGAAGAATTTTATCTGCTGAACAATTGTAAAAAAGGCCTTTTCTTATTTGGCTCACTGTATTCATGATAGTGTTAAATTGAGCCAACGACAAACGGAGTTTTGCCAGAGGAACAATGAATACAGAAATGTCTATGAAGCCAGCACCCCACTCCCTGAATGTTTCAACATTTGCTACTGTAGTTGTTTTACTCCTACTGAGAGAACTTACAAGCTGCTCCTGAGTGGGAAAACAAAACACTTGAAAACCTCACTTTTAGCTTCTTCATTTGCATTGTGTGAGAAATGTAAGACATTGAGCCTTTAAGATCTGTAACATTTTGTCGATTGTCCTATTTAATTGGTCAATTACAATTAAGCTTTGTTTATAGCATTTATATCTCTTACATCATGTGTGAATGCCAGTTTAGTGAAGAGTCACTGGTCAGTGTTGAGAAACTTATTTATGATCGTAGTATCCCGTAGAGGAAGGTAAGTTCTGTATTCTTGCTATTGGATAATAATTTAAAAATTGTCAGATGTGATTGTACTTCCACCTAGTGGTACTCTGTTGCTATGTCAGTGTGACTCAATGCGCTCAACAAGGAAAAAAAAAAAGACCAAAAAATAATTTGTGCAAGTGTTTTATTAAAAAAAACAACAACAATAAAGCAAAATGACTCTGATTTTTCCTTTTTTTGTTTTTCCTTTAATATTTATGTTAATCCAAAAAAATAGTATTTATTTTGACATTTTCAAGTTGACTAATAAAAATATTTACAAATCAAAAGTGTTTCAAAAGTGAGTTTTAGAAAGTTAGGTACTTATATCAAGGTTTCTTCACTAACCCATCTGTGTGAGTTTTCATTTTAATCAGATATATGGTGTTGCCATCTGTGACTGTTTTCAACTGTCAGACTGCAACACCTGTGAGTCGAGAGGAACGCGCCAAACAAGACCTGCTTCTGCTGAGCGTGTGCCCAATCCTCACGAATCAACTGCCACGACTAGTCACACGCCTTATTTTCTGAAAATGTTGTCACAGTGCCGACTTAAACATATTCTTCCTTTTTAATTGGACTTTCGGCCTCCATTCCATCTGAAATGATCAGAGCAAACAAATGCATTGTAGGGACACTTGTACTATTTAGTATTCAGATCTAAACAGAATTCTTTTACATTACTGCATTCAGAACTACAAATCTTATCTCAATCTAACGCTAGGGTTAACAAAGTAAAAACATGCTATTACCACTTAATAACAGCATAAATCGACAGAAGGGTATTAAAGATGACGATCTTCAGCAAAAGCAACCTCGCAGTGAGCAGAATCACTGTGTTTGTCCAGACATCATAACCTGCAATCAAACACAGAGCCTCAAAATAATCTACATTCAGTACATACTACTACATACATTCTTGCAACACATTACATTACCTCTTTCCTCATCATCATAACAAGTTGTTGCTTCATCACCTGAAATTGGAAACATTTTAAGGGCATTAAAAAAATAGGACCGAGTACATACTTTTGACTAAATTTTTACACTCACACTTACACACTTACCTGAAGAACTAATCAGGCGCCCCTTGGTCACTTTGGGGCGTCGCTTGTGATTCACTGAGCAGCGGTACGCAGGCCAGTCATTGGTGGCCACAGTGATGATTGCCACGGGGCTGTGACCTTGGGGACTGCTGTTTACTATAACACTAAATGGCGACTCTGACATGTAGCCTCCTGATGGAAACTTCCACCTGACTTCTAGGTGTCCTCTTCTGACATCACTCACCATACAAATCAGCAGGGTCCAGCCCAGCCTGTCCCCTGACAAATGGACTGGAGGAGCTAAAGCAGTGAACATATTGCCCTTAACCCCTGCAAACACAAAGAGGAAAAGTCATACTGGCAGAATAAGCATTTTCATACACATTGTCAAATATATCAACTCAATTGTTTAGATTTACTTCTATACTACTATATTGCAGAATGCACACAAAGTAGCAAAATATGTCAATTATATAGATAGGGTATAACTAAAAATAATATTTATTTGTATAGCACTTTTCTTAAAATAGTTACAATGTTTCATTGCAACATGAATAAAAAAACACATAAAAAGACCTTTCAAAGTAAAGGACAATAAAACAATAAAACAAATTGAGACAAACAGATAATATAGACACATAAAAGAGTAAATAATAAATAATAAAAGAGTAAAATCAGCAATAAAAAAATAACAGAAATAAAAACAGTAGTAATAAATAAAACACAAACAAAGCAATTTCAAAGGCTTTTAGTATTTTGATCTGCCTGAGGTCAGGGACAGGATGTTCCAGGGGGAGGGAACACCTGATCACCTCTAGTGGCCCACGTTATGGGGATAATGGGGACGTATGAAGTGAAGGGGTCAGGTAAATAATATGCAGCGAAACCATTAAGGGCTTTAAAAGTCAGAAAGTCAGCTGCATTTTGAACTAGTGTGAGGCCACATATCAGGTGTTACAATAATACAAATAAAAAAAACATAAATAACCTTTTCTAAATCAGAATGAGTTAAAATTATTTGATTGAGTTTCAAATAAAAAAATAAAATTAAAACATGTTTTAACCACATTGCTTATCTCACTGTATAAATAACAACATTATTGTAACATTTTGTTTATCCAAAAACATTTTCTGTTTACCAAAACTAAAACAGTTTATCATAGATATTAGAGCGACCAATTAAAATTACTTCCAATTTACAATTGTTAAAATTGAGGTAGTTTTGAGTCCTGTGTCTAGTCTGTGGTAAAATGGATTAGGACATTTAAATGTGTGTCATTTGCACAAAAAAAAAATATAAAACTAATTATGGGAATCTAATAAAGTGCCAAGCGGGTAAGGTAAATAAAATTATTTTTTTAGTTGTAAGTAGGAATAACAAGCAGGATAATAACCTTGAGATAAAAACAGGACACAATAAAGTGTAGAGATATCCCGGTTCTTACCTGTCCACAGATATATGATGGGAAGGTAAAGAAGACCCTTTGATGGCTCCGTCATTTTGGCTTTAGTAAAGTGACTTTAATGCTGTGTGATCTCTCTCCTGTCGGTGTGCATGCAAACGTGTGTTAAACTAGGGACACTGTTTGACTCTGCAGGAGCACCGCATTATGGCATCATATTTCAGTGATGATGATCCTCTCTCACACACACAGGCACCATGTCACGACTGTTAAATCTGAGGTGAGCCACTGATCATATCTACTCTATCCCAGTGCATTAGAGTACATCTGCTGTGTCTTTTCAAGAAAACTAATTGACATCAGAACTGAATGTCAAACCTTAACATGATTTTGACCTTCACTCATAAACCAAGACTAATTCATACAAATTCATAATCCTAACATTTGTAGCAGGCAAATACTAAAAATGGCCACACTTCCTATGTAAAATACTTTATTCAGGCCAGGGGCTGTGTAGCAATATGAAGAATATAACCTGCCTGTTTTGCATCTAAAGTAGGGTGAGCTGAAAAGAGAAAGTGAAAGTAAATGATATTCAGGAAGAGTCAAGCTGAAATGAATGAGGTAAAATATTTTTTTGCTATAGCATTTTTTCTTATTTTAAATCTTAAAAGACACTACAACATTATAGTAGTAGTTTAGTCAAATGTTTGGTAAACCCCTAAGCAACGAGTCTTCGTTTTAGCCTGTGTCTGTGTAGTCTTATCTCTAAGGAAGCCACACTTTTGCAGCCGTTGTTACTGTGCAAGTGCTACAATGAAAATGAAGCTTGTTGCTTTCTGTTTCCTTCAATGCAAGACATATTGTGACCTAAGAATTTATGTGAAATGTTCATATAGTGCATTAAGATAGAAAAATACAAGCAATATAGTAGTTTAAATGATAGCCTACATATAGGCCTACCTCCAATGCATAAGGGAAGAAAAGTTTAGACAGCATTTTGTTTTGTGTAGAAAGCAAGTAAGTTAGCTCTGATGCTAATGGTAAAAGTTTTGCACGCTCTGTTGTCTTAATTCCTTCAATCTACTTTTCTGGCTCATGGCAGATCGTGATAACTTGCCTCATGCTTGCTTGCCAAACTGGCAGTGTTGTGACAACTGGACAAACAAACTCAGCAGGTATTCAACACTCACATCAGGTGGCTTGTTTGGACGTGACAGGAGACTTTAATATCAGCTGTCAGATCACCATTGGGGGCTATTCTGTGAGAGCCTGAAGGACATTTGCCCTACAATGGCCTTATTGAAGCTGTGTGTACTGTCTGCACTACTTCTGCTCCTGGTTTGGTGCCATCCCGCCAAGAGTTCACAACAGGATTCAAGCTCTTTTGCTGCCACAGGAAAACAACCTGCTTTGAGTTCGAGCAATCTGTCCTTCCCCTGGAGCCGTCTACGCCTGCCAAGGTATGACAGATTTTTGCATTCGCTTTGTCTTAATTCTTGAAAAAGAAATTGTTTTTTCAAAACATTTCTCTCACATCTCTGAACAGTTAGTGTGGCAGTCACAATTTCATTTTTATCAGGGTAGTTGTCATTGTTTTGTGAGTTGTGTTATAAGTACATTCATGGACCAATCACACCAAAAAGTGTAACAGAAAATATTATTTTTAGAGCAAATCAAATCAAGGTGTTTCTGAATTTTAGGTACATCATTCCTGTTCACTACCATATTCTTGTTCACCCCAACCTCACAAGTGGTAGTTTCACTGGCTCAGTGCAGATTGAGATTGATGTCCAGAACAATACAAACTGGGCTGTACTACACAGCAAGGGTCTACAGATCACTAAGGCCACTGTTTTGGGCCAGAACCTTACTCATCTCTCTGACCAGGTAATGCTTTCTAATGACCTTTCTTAACTTATGCACATCAATTACTCTGTATATTTGTATTCATCTAAAGCTTTTTCTCTGTTTAGGATCTTCCTGTTCTTTATAACCCTATCCATGAGCAGGTGGGTATATTCTCTCAAAGGGTGCTTAGCACTGGACACAAGTACTTCCTGCATATTGAGTTCATCGCAGAACTTTCTGAAGGGTTTTATGGATTTTACAAGAGCACTTACAAAACAAGCTCTGGAGAAACAAGGTAAGCTCAAACATATTTACTTCTCTTATTAAATAGCATCTTTTTAATGTGGCAAACTGTTTTGATTTAGAACATTAGCTTCAACTCACTTTGAGCCGACCAGTGCTCGCATGGCTTTCCCTTGTTTTGATGAGCCGAGCTTCAAAGCCAACTTCACTATGAGGCTCAGAAGGAGCCAGGAGTTCATTTCTCTGTCCAATATGCCTTTAGTAAGTATGGGATGAGTGCATTTATTTCCCTATGTACTTTTTGATAAAGCCTTTATTTTGATGGATTTTAGGTAAGCACAAGTGAAGTGAGTGGTGGCCTGCTTGAAGACCTGTTTGAGCCGAGTGTAAAGATGAGCACATACCTTCTAGCTTTTGTCATCTGTGACTTTAAATCTGTCACTGCAAAAACATCTTCTGGCATTCAGGTAAGACTCAGAAATCTATTATTATTATTTTTTTATATATATATTTCTAATTTGTGTTTATCTGTGGGTCATCGACTGCAGGTGTCCATCTATGCTGCTCCTGAGAAATGGCAACAAACACACTATGCCCTGGAGGTTGCTGTCAAAATGCTGAACTTTTATGAAGATTATTTTAACATTCGCTATCCTCTACCCAAACAAGGTATTTTTTTGGTGACTGAACATTTTTATTTTCATTCAACACATATTGATTTTAATTACATGCATATTATATACCTCCCAGATTTGATAGCTATTCCAGATTTCCAGTCAGGAGCCATGGAGAACTGGGGTCTGACTACATATAGAGAGACGAGCCTCCTCTTTGACCCACTCACATCCTCTATTTCTGATAAAGTCTGGGTTTCTATGGTGATTGGGCATGAGCTTGCACATCAGGTTAGAAAAACACTGTCTACTCACGTCATTGTGTGCAGTAGTTCATAAGTGATCTTCTTTTCAGTGGTTTGGTAATTTGGTGACTATGGAGTGGTGGAATGATATCTGGCTGAATGAAGGATTTGCCAGATACATGGAGTTCATCTCAGTAGAGGCCACCTACCCTGAATTCAAAGTGGTACATTGTTATAGTAATATAAGCAGCTTTATATTTTACAATCATTTTAGTGAGAGCTAGAAATTGTTTCATGTATTGTCCACAATCTTGCAGGATGAGTATCTGCTCTACACGTGCTTTGCAGCAGTTGGCTACGATTCTTTGAACTCTTCTCGGCCAATTTCAAGTGCAGCAGAGAATCCCACTCAGATCAAAGAGATGTTTGACACGGTCTCCTATGACAAAGTATGTTTCCAGTCATAAATAAATTTTCAATCACATTTTATCAATTATGCTCATGAGTTCAGATTGGTCTGCCTATGTTTGAAACTGGGGGAAAGACCAGTAACATAAAATGATCTTTGTTGCAATTCAAACATTTTCACTTTTTTCTGTCCTGCCAGGGAGCATGTGTGCTGCATATGCTTCGCCACTTTCTGACAGATAATGTGTTCCAGAGTGGAATAGTGAGATATCTTCGCAAATACAGCTATAAAAATGCAAAGAACCAAGACCTGTGGGACAGCCTGTCCAGTGTAATGAAATATTTTAAAAATTCTTTATATAGTTTGTCCATCTTAACAAATTTAATATTTATTTTATTATTATCTTTTTTTGTTTATATTGTGACATATTACTTTTTGTTCAGACATGCTCAGAAGGGGACTTTATTTCTGGAAAACACTGTTACAGCAGCAACCAGGCATTCAAGAATGCTGTGAGTTAAATTGCTTGTGGTCACACTGGGGATGGCTCTCTGAAATTTGGATTTAATAGTAATTCTCATGGTTTTGTGTCTGTGTGTCTTGCAGTACTTGTTTGCAGGTGAACACCTGGACCTGACAGCTATGATGAACACATGGACTTTGCAGAAAGGTATTCCTCTTGTTACTATAACAAGGAATGGACCTTATCTGCTGCTGAGACAGGACAGGTTCCTGAAAACAGTGATGCCCTCCGACCCCCTCTGGTCCACATTTCAACAAGGGTAGAACTAGACTTCATAAAATAATCCACAATTTTGCTCTAATATATTGACTTTTATGTGAATACTTTGACATAATTTATATATTCTAATACTTCCTTCCCTAGTTACATTTGGCACATTCCCCTCACATACAAGACTGATGCCTCCAACACAGTATATAAACATCTGATGACTTCTCAGACAGGTAAAAAAGACAAACTTCCATTGCATGCCTCTTTGCTTCCTATTTTAATGCCCTTTTTACTATCATGTGTCATTTAGACAGTGTATATATAGGGGAAGAGGTCAACTGGGTAAAGGTAAACACTGACATGACTGGCTATTATGTGGTTCATTATGCGGACGGAGGTTGGGAAAAGATGACCAAACTACTCAGGGAAAACCACACAGCTCTGAGCTACCAAGACAGGACTCACATGATACATAATGCATTTCAGTTGGTCACGTAAGTAGACAAGTCTGGGCTAGTTATGTTTGTTATAATACATTTCACACCATAAACCTTTGTATATTCCCACAGGGCTGGTCTTTTGCCGCTCAATCAAGCCTTAGATCTGATCACTTATTTAACATTAGAAGTACATACAGTGCCTCTCCTCCAAGGACTGGGTTATTTGGAGAGCTTTTACCGGATGATTGAGAGAAGGAATGACCATGAATTAACACAGAAGCTGGGGGTAATGGATTAAAGCTATACCATGTGCCAGAAAAAACTATTCTTCATAAATATCTGTACCTTTTGTGTTACCTCTTTTAGATGCACATCCTAAAGTTTTTCCGCGGAGTCATTGACCAGCAAACATGGAGTGACAATGGTTCTGTGTCAGAGCGCAGACTGAGATCAGAGGTCCTCTCACTGGCTTGTCATCTCAATGACCCACCTTGTCTGAAGCAAGCTCAGCAAAGCTTCAATGACTGGTTAAAATCCAATGGAACACTTAGGTCTGCCTGTTTATATAATTTAGCTAAATAATAAAGTTAGATAGCATAATTTAATTGAATGTCTCCAATAAATGCGTGTATATGATTTACTCTAGTCTTCCTACTGATGTGGCAGAGACAGCATATTCAGTTGGAGCTAAAGACGAACATGGCTGGTCCTCACTTTTCTACACCTATACCACCTCTCTCTCTGCAGCACAAAAGCAACAAATTATGCATGCTTTGACCAGCACCAAAAATGTCACCAAACTACAGGGGTAACATACAGTTATTTTGCTGCATCTTGTTTCCATATGCTGCCACCATGTGGCAAAATATTGCTATGAAATGCCAAATAATGCCATAAAAACTACAGACTTACTAAATGTTTGTGTTGTAGACTGCTAGAGCTAGGTCTTGAAGGGAAGGTGATTAAAACCCAGGATCTATCTGGCGTCATCTACATGGTTGCCAAGAACCCGCTGGGCCATGGACTTGCCTGGGACTTTGTGAAGAAGCATTGGAGAACCCTGGTTCAAAAGTACAAAGTGCACAGTGACATTAGACCAAAATTAAATTTGTTTTAATTATGAATTGATTAGTTTTAGGTAAACAAATGCTTATATTCTGTTTCTTTTTGTTTTGCAGGTTTCAGTTAGGCTCATTTTGTATCAGAAACATCCTCATTGGTACATCAAGCCAGTTTACAACTACTGAAGAACTTGCCGATGTAAACATGAATTTGTTCTATTTAGTGTGTTTAGGAGATATAGCCACACTGTATGCATAATTCAAATGTTTGTGTGTTTATCTCTGACTTACAGATCCAGTTGTTTTTTGAGTCCATCAAAGACGAGGCATCTCAGCTAAGAGCCACTAAGTTGGCATTGGACAATGTGAAGAAAAATGTTGACTGGGTGCAGAGAAACCTTGAATCTTTAAGAAACTGGCTTAATGAACAAATAAAATGAAAGACAACAGAATAAGTGGTGAAAAGAAAAAAGTGCAATGCAAAAAATATTGTGTTTTAATTTATCAATTCATCAACATAATAAAGCTAAGATAGTACAAGGGTTACCTGGCTTTCTGTCCATCTACAATCCAAACTCTTATGATGGACTTGCCACTGTAAGATTTGACGTGCCTTGTACACATGCACGATACAGTATGTTCCCATTTGTAAAGATAAACCTGACAGGAAATTCTTGCAGAGGGTAGTGTGTGTGTGTGTGTGTGTGTGTGTGTGTGTGTGTGTGTGTGTGTGTGTGTGTGTTTCCATTGGTGTCAGACATACTAAATTTTAGAATTATGTATATGAGTATGGCTGTAATCTCACATAAAAATCTCTGTATAGTATCCTAAATTACCTGGCGCTAATAATACAAAATTAAAAAACAAGGAAGCAAAAATATTAAATTAATTTAGATGAGGTTTTGTAAGAGATGATTGCAAGAGACTGACTGATTATTTTTTATCAACTACATATTAATAACCTAGCCGACATGGTGAGTGCATATGGCCATGTGACCACGCCCTTGACAGTGTCAGCCAATAGTTTTCCAGCAAATGAGAGCGTGTCAACAACTGGTCTAAGACTGTTTGGCCGTGGTTTATTTTGCCGAGCTTTTAGCTTTACAGTACTAGGTTTACTTACAGGCTTAAACATTTGTGAACCATAGCTTTATAACTATGGATTAGACTGGTGAGTTGATTTGCGATACAAACTAACTAATGTAAGCGAGGTAAATGTCTTTCAGTCAGATACAGTTGTCAGAAGTTGGCTAGTTCTGAGCTAGCCTTACGTACCCAGTAGACCATTGGAAAGAAGCTTTTTAGTATTTATTGAAACGGTCTGAAAACTTGTGGTGGGTTGTGCTCAGCTGTAAAACCAGACAGTTCAGTAAAGCAGAGGTTGTCCTGGACTTAACCAACGATGGATCCGTTTGACAGCCGCAATTCAGGTAAGAAAATAAGGTGATGGCAGTATTATGAAGCTAACAGCTGCGGGCCGGCTAATGACCAACATTAGCTACAGCTTGACTGGACGTGACATTCATACGAGGACACAGTCTGTTGATGGGGTTTAACTATTACTGTTACTATTACTAATTCAGCATATTCAATAGTTGTTGCTGTCTTTTTTTTAATCATGGTGTCCACTCTCATGCTTTAAGATTTTACAGACATTGTACATACATACATTGTCAATTACATTTTATCTTTGCTGTCTTTATTGTTTCGTTTTAGCAGTGAAAGTGAAACACTGTTTATGCTCAGGATGTTTATCACAACAGCAGCAATGTTTGCCAAGTGTGAGACTTTTTTTTGTCAATAATGGCTCATTGTAAGAGCGGGCAAGTCATATATTTGTTTGACTAGCAGCCAACCACTTTACAATCTCTGTAGCTCTAGGACGCCAGGGTTTTAATCAGAGCAAACATAAATGCATTGCTTCATAACTTACGCAAAGTTCAAATTAAAAGAGGAACAAGCAGTCACTAAATCAAAGTAGCCTTATAACTTCCTGGTTTTATACGCAGTTTACATATGCTTTAAATCCAGACATTAACTCCTGTTTTTGGACTTGGTTAGATGGCACTCAGACTAAAATATGTAGACAATTTGTTTTAGTAAACAGTGGAGGACTCAAAAGATGTTAAAGTGTGTCATATTTATGCAGTGATCTCCCAAAAAAAGTGTGAAGACAAGAATGTGTGTCTGAATTGTACTACAACTGCAAACTCAGAAAGCCTCGATCATTTAAAACGTGATTTTAATCAGGAAGTGTAAGTGAAGACATGCTCAACATCCACATATTTTATTCTTATCATTATTAAATTAGACGGTTAAATGCAACACAGGTTGTCTCAGCTGCAAATTCTTGCAGGAGACTCACATGTTTAGTTGCACAAAAGAACTCTTCTTCCTGTTTCTAGCCCAGGTTGAGGAATTGCCACTACTTAACCGTACAAGCCATGCTCTAGTAAATCTAGTAAATCCTGTGTTTTCCATAATATAAGGCAGTTTTGAAGTAGATTTCTGAATGTTTTTTAAGGGTTGAATGTAAGAGACTTTGACAGACATTTATAACGTTTAAAAAAATGTGTATTATTTGGATGTTTGAGAACCCCTACAGACCAGTCTTTGTTTTAATTGTAATAGTTAATGCAGGTAAAAAAAAATGTTCGGTTTGCTGGAAAAACTTTTGTATGAGATACCAGTAAACACTTTTTGGAGATATTTTACTAACCAGAATATCCTGATGAAAGTTCTCTTTGTTATATGCTTCTCATGTTTTCTGCAGTGACCATAAGTAGTATTAAAGTTTTCGTGTGGCCTTTTGGTCTTTGACCAGGATGTTTTCATATTCAATGTATTACCTGCATACAGTTGACTATATGAGTGGCCCAAATAACAACTTGATTTTTGTTTTGTGCCTTATAACCCTTATTGAAAAACTTTATTTTTTACAGAGCGAGTAAACCTGCCAAGGAACATGATTGAGAACAGCATGTTTGAAGAGGAGCCTGACGTTGTTGACTTGGCCAAAGACACCACATCTTTTCCTGTATGCTATGGTTTCTGTTTATAAATAATTTTATGGTTTCAACAACCTACCTCTGGTAGTTGTGTTTTTTGTGGCATGGTTATCACTGTAGACTGTTTTTTTATGCATTAATGTGTAATCATTTTAAATCTGAAGATTATTGTGATGGCTATAGGAGAAAAAAATAAGTTTTTTTTTTTTTAGAGAAAACATTTGATATGGAAACTAAACATATTTTTATAATGTCATTTACAAAATTGTTGTAAATTGTACTGTGGCCATTCTGAATGACCATATAAATGGGCACCTTTTGTGCATGCCACTTAAAGTATTCAGATTATTTTTATGAAGTGACTAGATTGGAAACCTGTAGATGGACTGTTTTGTGTCCAGTTTGCATACTGGCTTTTTATATTGAAAAGAAATCTTCACATCCAATGTTTCTAATTGTTGTGACATGTTAACCCTGTTAAATGTTGTTTATAACATGTTAAATGTTGCTTATATAATTGTAAAAATGACTGTTTATGCTTTCTGCAGAGTTTTCCACCTCTTGACCCAGAAGAGGTTGTGTATGAGCCTCGTAGCTCACGTCTGCTAGTGCGAGGACTTGGAGAAAATGACATGGATGAAGATGAGGAAGACTGCGAGTCTTCAGCCCGACTCCTTGGCATGTCCTTTATGAACCGTAGCTCAGCTCATAGGACCACCTCCTCCCCTTACACCAGGCAGTCTCTAGCTAGGTAATACAGCAAACACTTTACTGGTCAAAGATGTGATTTTATTTTTTTATTTTTCATGTGTTAATGGCATAAAAAAGTATAATGTTATTCTCCTTCCTCTTAGGTCATGTTCCAGACCTTCAGCTCGCACAATGGTTGTATGTGTGCTGTTTTTGGTTTTAGTGGTTTCTATGACCATGGTAATATACTTGTTACCTGGATGTACTTTTACAAAGGTAGGAAAAAGACCAAATCAGTACGTACATAAGTGGTAGAGTTTTTTATCATTAGGTTATGTTGTGTCAGCAGCTCACACAACCTCTTCTTGCTCTTCAGACAGGTTGCCGTAAACAAGACAAAACCACTCCCTTAGAGCCAGTTTATCCAATTTCCACTAACGGTGAAATGTTCCCCTGGGCACGGCTTCGACTGCCACAGAGCATACAACCACTAAGTTATGACCTCACCTTGTACCCTGACCTTGACAACATGACATTTAGTGGAAAGACAGTCATCAATATGTTTGTACGCCATAACACCACACACATTGTTTTGCATAGCATGAATCTCAACATTACCAAAGCTACCTTTATGGTAAGTCTGTACACTGGGTCTATTCAAACTTAGTGTTCATGTAACTACTGAGATATTTAAACTTTATTGTTTTACTTGGCAGCTAGGTGATGGGGAGCCTACTGCTGTGACTGTACTTGAGTATAAACCAAGACAACAAATAGCTGTTAAGTTTCCGGAGGAACTAAAGGCTGGCCAACATTGTGTTTTGACTCTGGATTACTTTGCCAACCTCTCTTACACCTATGATGGTTTTTACAAAAGCTCATACATTGACAAAGATAACAATAAAAGGTATTTTAATTGTTTATAGTTTTTTAGTAATTTACCTATTTGTAGTGTAAAAATAACGAGCTTCATCTCATGTCCATATCATTCTCAGAGTGCTAGCTGCCACTCAGTTTGAACCTCTGTCAGCGAGGAAGGCTTTCCCATGCTTTGATGAACCATCATTTAAAGCCACCTATCTCATTAAAATCAGCCGAAAACCAGACTATATCACTCTCTCCAACATGCCCAAGGTACTTCAAAATAAACAGTAACTTTTCCAGTTGTAATGTCCTTCCACATGGTCTTTATTTTAATTTTCTGGTACATGTGTCGTAAGAAATAACTTTTAAATCCAGCAGCTTTTGTGTGGCTACATTAAGAAAATTCCCCTTTTTTGTTTTTCAGGCTAAAACAGAAACGCTTCCAAATGGCCTATTGCTGGATGAATTTGAGAAGACAAGCGTGAACATGAGCACATACCTTGTTGCTTTTATTGTGGCTAACTTCAAGCCTATTAGCAGAAATGTCTCTGAAACATTGGTAGGTTTTACTAACCTGTTTGATTTAAAGCCACTCTACTTCACTTTGAGCCAGTAGAGGGTTTAGATCCCTTTCTGTTGAACCCATGGATAGTGGTTGCTATATTTATTTACAAGTGACAACGTTTAAGGCTGCAAGTTTGGAAGAAAAAACATTTCTTCTGAAATGGTCGAGTCATTGCACTGTGTTTTACAAATGGGACTCTGCTAGGGTTCAGTGTATTGGCCTCATTTTTCTATGCTTTTGCTTTAACCTTTTCTATTTTAAAAAAAATCACATTTCATTACTGGTATAAAGGCAAAGTAAAAAACCTAAATAAGCAAAGTGCAATAGTTAACTTTTATCTTTATTGTAGGTATCCGTTTACTCTGTGCCAGAGAAAACGGAGCACACCAGCTACGCTCTGGATGTAGCCTCCAAACTTCTAAAGTTCTACAATGACTTCTTTGAGATTGACTTCCCCCTCAAAAAACTGGGTGGGCAAACAGATTAACTTGACCACACATTTCTCTGTTAAATTAAATTATAAAGATATGTTTGCTTTACTCACAGTAACTCACTTTTTTTCTATGTTTTTTTTTCTTGTCAGACTTGGTTGCTATCCCAGACTTCCTGGCAGGTGCGATGGAGAACTGGGGTTTGATCACCTTCAGGGAAACAAGCCTTTTGGTGGGCACAAATTTCTCTGCACTAGAAAAACAAGTGGTTGCCTCAGTTGTGGCTCATGAACTTGCCCATCAAGTAGGTGTTTGCTTTATGTTAATGTGAAATTTATACATCAAGCTATATGTACAGTGCATTTTTCTTATCTAGCCTTATGTTGTGTTTTGTCTTAGTGGTTTGGAAACCTGGTAACCATGAGCTGGTGGAATGACCTTTGGCTTAATGAAGGCTTTGCCACTTACATGCAATACCTTTCAATACAGACTGTTTTGCCTCAACTGGACATTGTAGGATCACACACAGCTCAGTGTTTTATGTTGTATTGTAAAACTAAACTGTAGTATTTGATTGATGATGTTTCCATTTGCAGGGTAATTTGTTCCTTGATGTGCGTTTAAGAGCTTTGGACAAAGATGCACTAAACTCTTCTCATGCAGTTTCGACAGAGGTCAATACACCAGAACAGGTGGAAGAGATGTTTGACTCGGTCTCCTATGAGAAGGTATACTTTTATTAACAGTTTAAGTGGGTAAAAGCAGTGGTGACCATTACTAGAGATGTGCGAAATTATTTTTTTTTAGGGTGCATCTATTCTCCTGATGCTGAAGGCCACGCTCCCAGGAGACCAGCAGTTCAAAAAAGGGATCATACATTACCTAAAGCAGTTCAGAGGACTAAACACAGACACAAATGACCTCTGGAACTGCCTTACTCAGGTATTGAACATTCACTTCCTGTAAGACTATTCTCGTTGTCTTCAATTTGTATTTCTAAACATAATACCAAACATGATAGGTTGGTAAACCCAATGTATTTCTGTATCTGGCTAACACTGTATATACTCCAAGTCAACTTTCCTGCTTAAGACAGAGGGCAGACAGTAAGTTGCATAATAACTGACAAGAGGGCTTGAACCCGATGCCCTGAAATTGACTGTCCGTCAGCACCTCATTACATCCCTCTGTTGGTACTTGGATGTAGAGGATTCTCTTGTTCAATAAAACTCTTTTTAAGGGCATACATGTTCACATTTAAAAAGAAACATTTTATCAATGTTGTGGTGGGTTTCCATCAAATAATTTCCCTCATTTTAGCTGCAGTTTATACCACAACTTCTGTGGAAATGAATTGAATATAACTAGCCAAGATGTTTGAAAAAAAAAAAAATGGATTTGGAAATCCGGATTTTGTGTGGCTTCCTAAGGAGCAGTTGGCAACACAACATCAGAATGTGTCTGAGATGATGACCTCATGGACATCACAGAAGGGCTTCCCACTGATCACAGTAAGCCGCAAAGGAGTTGAAGTAACCCTTACTCAGGAGCACTTCATGCTTACATCTGATAATGACACACATTCTTCCAGGTGGGCCTAATGACAAATATACACATTGTGCTATAAACAGAAGAATCTTATGTTAACTGTATACGTATTCTGTTCTTCTCTCAGTTTGTGGCATATTCCGGTGACCTATGTAAATGACAGCTGTAGTTTGGCCCCTGAGTGCAGACAAGTGTTCACTCTGAAGACAAAGTCAGGTAAAAGGAAAACATCTACTGGCTTCATGAGCTTTGTTTCATCAACTTAACTCTAATAACTATTGGGTTTTATGTTTTTGTCAGGAACACTAAAGTTGCCAGGAAATGTGAACTGGTTAAAGTTAAACTACAAAAATACAGGCTTTTACATTGTTGACTATGGAAATGAAGGCTGGGCTGATCTTAGAGATGCCTTGAATAAGGATTACCAGGTACTTTCAAGTGAAGATCGAACCTCTCTGATACACAACATTTTTGCTCTTTCGAGGTGAGATGACGTTTGTTAACTAACTTAGAATTGTTATTTTCTTTAAATATATGCCAACCACTTTTCTGCTCTTGTTAACAGACTGGGGCGTGTGTCTTTTGAGCAAGTTCATCATCTCTTAAATTACTTGTCGAAGGAAACTGAGACTACTCCTGTGATAGAAGCATTGTTACAGCTCAACACTATTTACAGACTCCTCGACAAGCACCATGAGAATGAACTTGTGGCCCGTATGACGGTTAGATCTGAAAAATTTTTTTGTTTGTTTGTTTCAGTGTTGTAAATTAATATTTAGATTTAGTAATATCTGATCTTTGGTTTGTATACTTCAGAATTATCTGCTTAGACTTTTTGGGTCTTTAATTATAACCCAAACATGGGATGAAGTGAACAGTGTATCTGAACAAGAACTACGCTCAGCCCTGCTAGAAACAGCCTGTAGCCTCAATGAAAAAAATTGCACACAGAAAGCCAAAGCCATGTTTAAGCGCTATGTTGAATCCAATGGGACTGTACGGTGAGCCAAAATCATATTATTTCTACAAGAGAGAATTGAAATAGTATACTGAAACACTGACTCACCTTTCTATTTGTAGTTAATAATCTGTGTGTTTTTTAGAATCCCTGGAGATTTGCAGCAAGTTGTTTTCAATGTGGCTGCGCAGTCAAATGAAGATTGGGCTACTCTGTTGACTCTGTATGCAAATGCCAGCTACGATTCAGAAAAAAGAAAAATGCTAAAGGGCCTGGCCTCTTCTCAGGACACACGGCATATTGTGTGGTCAGTAAATGTGGACATCAAATTATTGTGTCATTTCACTGTTGACAGCATTACACTGTTTGCTACTACCGATAATACTAAAGGTAAAGTAATTAAGTTTTGCTGTGGTTTCAGGATATTAAAGGAAGGGTTGAGAGGACAAATCATCCAGACACAGGAGCTGCCTTTAGTCATTGGCACTGTGTGTAATGGCTTTGCTGGCTACTTGTTTGCTTGGGATTTTATCCAGGAAAACTGGGATAAATTAATAGAAAAGTAAGTGGCTCATTTTAAGTTAATATGTTTTTAGTAACATTAACCAATACATTATCCTTTTGGTTGTAGGTTTCCTCTTGGATCATTTGCAATTCAGAGAATTATCAAGTCTGCAACCTCTCAGTTTTCCACCAAGGCACACCTTGACCAAGTATGTTTTGTATATCCTTAATATCTCTGCACATATCTGTTGTCCATTGTCAAATATTTAGGGTCTTTAATCTAATCTCACCCAGACCACTATATTGTTTGTGTTTTTTAGGTGCAGAATTTCTTTTCCAGCCTAAAGGAGCGTGGCTCAAACATGAGAAGTGTACAGGAGGCTTTGGAAATCATCAAGCTTAACCAGCGCTGGATAGACACAAACCTTGCTTCCCTTAGACAATGGCTTTAGTATACACACCCCATCCAGGGCATAGCAACATTTGCACTATTAAAGGCCAATGTCTCAGAACACCTTTTTACCCAGGCCGAAAAAATAACCAAAGCAAAAGTTAACACTGTCTCAATTTAAAGAAGGTTTTTGACGTTGGCCCTTTGAGTTCTAGATTTTTTTTAGCTCAGGGTGGCCCGTGATTGTGTGTCTGATGGGTGTCAGATGCAATTTACACTCCTCACACCTCACTCTATGCTGTTGACCAAACCTCTCTTGTGTTAATCTCATCTGAACATGTCTGAGCAGACAATCACTTTTAAAATGCGCTTTACCCACACTCCTCAGACAACTTTCATGCACTAAATTACAATCTCAATGAGACGTATAATAACTTCTTCAGAAAAGGTAAGCATTACGGTGCAAGTAGGTAACCTTTAGACTAGTCTAGTCAGTCCTTAATGTCTGAATCTGTGGAGTGATCATTTAATAATGAGAAGGTAAAATTAAAAGGTACATAGAAAATCTTCACAAAAATATACAGTATTGACTTGCATAGTGGCTGATTGGTACTTTTTTATTTTAACATGAAGCATTTATTACCTAATTGGTTGTGTGGAAATAAAATATGTAAGCCTAATATACCAACCTTGGGTTGGCATCAGGTGAATGTATTAAAAACCATCCACTGTGCAGTGGAGTGGGTTTTGGCTACCGTTGTGTCTTAGCGCATGTGGTGCACAAGAATTGTGTTGTAAATCCCGGTGTAGCATTAGAATCAAACATGTTTTATTTGGTCTGCCTAGAGCGGGCAGCCACTGTACAGACTTTATTGCTATTAAAGTCTAAACATAGGGTTAATGTAAATACTGAACAAAGACACCCCCTTTTGGTTGTACAAAGAGTGTCAAGGGAAGAGTCTACATACGAGTGGATCAAGGGTCTTGGTCAAATACTTTTTACTCTTTTAATTAAAACTACTACAGGGAGCCCATTTGCAGATGAATGTTTTGAGTGTTTTTGTTATAATTGGACTAATCTGAAAAGCAATTTACAGATGCTTAATTATTTATTTTGTATTTTCATTTTCTAATAGGTGTTTACTGCTTGTGCACTCCTATAGTACAGTATAGTAGTATGTCTTTCTTTTGGGATCCTGTTTTTATCATTTGGTATTGCCACACTGGAATTTAGCTTTAAAATGTTTTTACATGTATAAAATATTGCTTTTACACTCAGTGTCCCACAGTGTTTATATGCACCGATCACATGCTTGTTGCTGCAAGAGTTTTATTTGGGTACTATATTGTAGAGTATATGTTTATGGTATCACATTTAATATGAAATTAAAAAATTACGACCTTTTAAAAATCTTTAATTGGCAGCATTAAACACATTTTAACAATTAAGAATTGGTCCATTTAATAATCTTATCATGTGCCTATGTTACTGATTCTTATACTTTAGTTTCTGAAGTTTAAAAAATCTTGGAGTAGTTGACCCATTTAAGGGATTGTGTTAAAGAAAATGCTACAGATGCTTGTTTAAGAGTTGCTCTTAATGTGAAAGATTTTAAATAAAAAGAATTTGGGAAGAACTTTGTTTTCTCTTCATTGTGACCTCGAGACCCCGCATATGGCCCTCCTTTACGTGAGTGTGTCAATGCATCAAAAACTGAAGCTTATAGTTAAGAATTATCTCCAATAATAAATAAAACTAATAAATGTATTCTTGGGCTCCTCCTGTCTTACCTCTGCACATACATGCATAAAAACCAACAACAGTATGCTCCACGTTCTCAGAACATACTGATGGTGGTTCCTAGATTCAGAACAGAGATGGATAAGACAGCATTTTCACCCCCTGTGCTTTGAAGGACCTGCAAAATTACTTCAATCTATCTGAATGTGTTACTTTAGAATTCAAATCTATACTAAAGAAGCTTCAAATCAATGAGCTTGGTAAATGTAACTGTTTTTGAAGAGAGGATATCGCCTGGTTAAAATATATATATATATATATATATATATATATATATATATATATATATACACACTATACAATGTTTCTTGCTGCAGTTGAAGTGTTTTTACCTAGTTCTGCCACCAGATGTCTTTCTTTTTTATTTTATTGTTTGTTCATGTGGAAGGTTCAGAGGAGAAATTTGTTCTCATGAAATGATAGTGTGCCCTGTCTCTGAGTTACACCGTAAACTATCTGTCAAAGCAGGCACGGTTTTTCATAAAAATTTTTTTTTTTTTTTTTTGAAATTCAAATTTCAATTCAAAATGAATTCAAGTCTATGTTTTAATCATTTTCACTCTAACCTTCTAAGGTTAAAAGTTACACAAAGTCGCTCAGAGAATTTGAACAACTTCAAGTACGTGCTCTTGGAACAAGTTTTATGTTGTTCATGTAATTGTCTCTTAACAGTATTGATGCATTAGTTCAATCATTTACCCAAGACCACACACAGACCAGTAAAGGCCTGAGGTGTAAGTCATTAGTCACCCCAGCATCTCTCGAGACTGCTGTACACGTAAAAGTTGTGTAAATCTGTGGATGTGTCATAAATTTTAATTTCTACTGACGTGCTTTAAATACAACAGAAGTCATACCAGGACCACTGCCTTGGTTCTCAAAACTCTTTCTTTTATTATTTCATAGAAAAGTTATTAAAGACCATAGAACAGGATGGTTAAATGTAACTGTTTCATTCATTCATTAAATGCACTTGTGTATCTTTCACGTAAATGATACAAATTATACATCACTAATTCATCTGGTGACAAAGTGAATAAAAATAGGAAGGTTTCTGTGGAAAAGTTTTTTGGTAAAGATATGCTGTGGGGACAAATTCAAAGCAATGGCACAAGTGAATAGCATGCCTGAAAACACTGAGTCAAGCCTTCCTCATTCCACAAAAGATTCCCCACTTAAAATGTGATGATAAAAATCTGTCCAAAAGTTTTGTCTATCATGTGAACATGTGAGACTTTCTCGAAGCTTCTCTCTTGAAGGTGTTATGGTAATTATGTCACACTACTGATTTTTAAACCTGATAGATTGCTTATCAAGTGAAGTTATGAAAGCACTGAAGATATATAAATCAACCAAACCATGGGGCATGGTGGTTGTCACAAAAAGGTCCTGCGTGATCTTGGATCCTGGGCAAAGGCTGACTATTAGGCCATTGGACCAGCTTAAAGCACAACCCTCTTAGTCAATCAATCACTGATGATTTAGTTCTTTGTTGGACACACAACGCAACAACGTGAAGTATGCCACCCTGGTATGGGCAGAGTCAGAATGACTGATGTTATCAGCTCTTTTGTTCACGGTTAAAGATTCCAGCTTCTAGCTCTCTGGCATCTGATTGATCAGTGATGGCATTATATAACCATAACCATTACTAAAGGTAAGTGCCAAAACTATGAATGAGGAGATGGCTGCAAGTGCCCTGCATTACGAAATTATTTTAAGACAGTAACAGCTAGTCTTTTACACCTTAAGCTTCCAGACTATTGCCCATGTGGTGTGATACTTGTTTTCTGGTAAGTGTTTTAATAAATACCCCTCTGCATAAGCTCAAAATCAGAGTTGGCCAGGTAAACGGAACAGACTGAAACCTTGACACTAAAGCTTGAGGATTTGATAGGCTGCTTCCACTGCCTGGAGACTAGCTTGTTCCAAGGGTTGACAATCGTATACTTTCCAGCACCAGGCAAAGAAAAGTCCTCAATGGGTTTAAAAAAGGGAAATAAGGAGGAAAGAGAAGAACCAAAAAACAGGAATGTTTATTAGACCAATTTTGGACAAGAGCAGCATTGGTATAATCTGACAAATTTTGTTTATAATGACCAGGCTCTGATTTCTGTGCAATCCAAACTGGTCAGATGTGTGTCACATGTAAGGTCAGGGTTCAGGCGATTGAAGTTAAAAATATGTTTGGTTGGTAGTGTATAAAAATCTAAAACATTGTTTCACAATTTTGACTGATGTGTGTCTAGAGTTTTGCAAAACTCTTGAAAATGTGCGTGTCAATTACAGTTTGTTTATTGGGTGTCACGTTTTACAATTTTTTCATTTATTTTGACTTCAGAGTCGGAGTCATTGCAAAAAACTGCAAATTACGGGGGAGCACCTAACTCAGTCAAAAGGTCACATGCAAACAAGCAAATACATGGGAGACAGAAAAACAGGAATTTACTCCAAGGTCGGTATACTCCACCAGACCACTTAAAGACCTAAAGTTTTTACAAAAGAATCAAAATTTTATAATAAATACAATTTTAATATACCCATCATTCTTATTAAATCAGACCAGTGTGAATATAAGTCTCATCAATTACATGACTTGTACTCCAACTATATTGCATTTCCATATTAAAAGGTCTAACTGCTTGAACCTAATTTGATGCCTCGTGACTACCTGCGATATGATTTAGTAAGAATTCACTCCTGATATACTAGTGAGTGATTCTTGATTTTGATACAGCCTATTGTTTTTAAGTTGTTATGTAATTTAGAGAGTTGGTGAAACTGCTGGAAACATTTATCATGACAGCTGGCATCACGTTATCTAGATGTACCTAGACTAAGTGTACCTAACTTATCGCCATTCAATCTCACACACCAGAACAACGTGAGCTCGTGAAAAGGTTGCATGGTTTCACTTTTACCTACGGCCTTGGAAGCTAAGACATTATTTGAAGTGAATGGCACAGCCGTGAACTTGCCTCTCGAAGCACTGGAAATGCCATTGCCGTATAACCATTATGCAAGCAAATAGACTAATAATTGATGTGGAAGAGCTTTTAAGGTTTTGTGGCTTTATTTTACTAACCTCTTTGCATTTCACCTGAAGGTCTAACATTGCCGTTCAAGAGAATGAAGCTTCACGGTGACTCCACGGTATGTAATAATTAAGAACAAACCATCTCCTGATATACTGGATTTCTCTTTTTGTATTTTTGTGTGTGAGTAGTTTTTTTGTTTTGTTTTTTGATAATTCTGCAGCACTATGGAGCATATTGTCCATAATCTGCACAATATGTACCAGGCCCTTTATTTAATGACTGAACAGTTTTCTTTTTATTTGTGCATACATTGATTGACAGATACTCAAACGTGAGGAAAAGAACAGTATGTTACAGAATACATTTGTGTCATAAATCATGTTAATTGTGTGTAATTATAATTAATAATAGTAAATTTAGTCTGACATGTTTTAGTCCATTGATTAGATGCACATTTGTTTTTTCTGAATAACGTTCACAATGTGACAGTAAGCATTTATGTAAACCATGGTTCTTGCTGCTATACAAACTAGAGAGCTTAAAGATGGTGTGCACCAAAAATTATGCTTCTACTCCCATGTAAACATACTTTAATAAAGTAGACCAGGGACTGCAGACAAGAAATGTGCAAGGCCCTCCACTGCAGCGAAGAACCAGTTGTCCTTCACTGAAACCTGGACAAGCCCACGTGCCTCGACACACACTGGGTCCTCGTCAGGGCATTAGTCGATGTCAGATACTTTGTATGATATAGATGCCCAATCCTCCAAAAGCACCTGTTCTATTTTATGGCTTTGACACCTTTTCTAAGCATTTGCTTGAGAGCTTTGAGAAGGACGAGTTCTTTTCCAGGTGTAAACCGGGAATTAACACCTGGTCATCTGGTCATGTGACAGTTTATCTCAGACATGTGACACCTATTTCTTTGAAATCCTTCAGTTGTATAGTTTTTACCAGAAATGCATTGATACATTTTTAGAGCCATAAAAGTGAGGGTTTATTTTGTGACCAGCCGGTATGAATAGTTTAATAAACAGTAGACTCATCTTGAATAAATCATTTATTTAAAAAATATATTTCACAAAACACTGTGTTACAAAAGAACTTGTGCAGCATACAATGGAATAAAAAATGTAAAGTGATTCAATATAATGTGATCTGTATAAAAAATAGATTTACAGAATTGAGTCATTATTGCAACATGTTTTATTGGATGGTGCCGTATCATTTTACACATTTTGTTCTGCTTCTGTGTTACTCTGCTTTTGGGGCTCAGTCTCACAGTGTGGCTCATCGTTTTTAACCTCATCGCCTTCCGACATATCCACTTCCATTTGTTCAATTTGAAGCCTCAGTTGCTCTTTCTCATTTTGGATCACTTCATCCTCAATGGCTTTTAGCTTCTCACTCTTTTCTTTCTCCACTTTTTCCATCCTCTCCTGTTTTTTGTGCTTCCAGTAAAAGAGCAGGTTCTTCTCTGGGTAAGTGACTTCAGCCAGAGGCAACTTGAAGATCTTGTTAGTGCCCGTGGTGATGAGAAGGAAAGTCAGAGCAGAAAGACAGAAAGGCCAGGTGCAGGCTGGGAGACCAAACTGAGGGGTGAAAACCACAGCATGTTTAGTTTATCCACTGAGTTTTTAAGATGACATATCACAGAGTCCAGTGTACATATGACGATGATGTGAGAACTTACCCGTGACATGATGTTGGCAATCGCTGAGCCGAGGTATGCACAGAAAAAAGCTGCAGAACAGAAGTGGAACTGTGAGCTGCATGTTTTTGTTTACCAACATACCAGATGATTCTTTTATCTTTATTGATTCACTCACCACAAGTGACAGCAAGTAGATGTACCTGCCAGGTGAGAGCATAAAACATGCCTCCAATAGCTATGCAAGCTAACACACAGTTATATCCCCAGAGACCAAAGTAAATATCACCAAATGGTGCAGCCAGAGCAAGTCCTGCAAAACAATCACACAGCAAGCCATGTCAGACTTCTCAAGAAATATATATAATAGTTTGAAATCCTTTTATAAAGCAATACACTGCACTACAACCACCATAAGCAGCACAATTGTTTGGTTCTCTTACCTGAGACCATGCCCACTGCAGAGCCCAGCACACCGTGAATGCATGTGACAGGGGAAGATATGAAGAGGGCAATAATGAAAATGCCTCCTGTCCAAGGATTGTCACAGCCATAGACCTGTCCTATTCCCACTGGCACCGACATGAACAGCTGTCAACATATTAGCAGAGTACGCTATTAAAGAAATGCTTTGTTGTTTAAGAGAACACAGTACATAATATTTTCAGACTTGTGAGACTTTTAGCATAGCTCTGTTTAACCTTTGCAAATTGAATGCAGTGATGAGTAGTGTTTGGTAACACCGAAAAAAGCCAATACATTTGAGTGAAATTAATAATTTTACTTTTTTTGTAACAGAGACATTTAGCCTGTTTAAAAAAACCTGACATGACACTGACCTTTGACAAATCTATTTCAGCCCATGTGATGTTGGGCAGCTCGGTGCGGGGCTCTATCAGAACCTGGGGGAAGTGTTGGTTGTAGTGGCCAGTGGCGACCATGTGGAGACACACCAGTATGTTAAAAGGAAGGGTGAAAACTGGAAGGTCCCAGCGACTGTTAATAGAAGCTAAGGCACTAGATACAATGGGACTGAAAAAGAAAAAATGAAAAGACATTTAAAATTATAAAACATCCATGCCTTCCCAGCTGATAAGTAGTAGTCGTAGTATTTTTTAGTATAAAACATCAAAGGTTTTTTATTAAAAAGTTCATTGATCTGCTAAGGGGCTAAAAACTTTTGTGAGCTTACCACATCATGGACATGAAGGCGTTAGGCAGCAGGAGCCACCAGTACCAGTCTCCTTTGTTTGAAAACACAGCCATGAGGAGGCCCACCAAGATGCCATTGTAGCCATACAGCCCTGCTGCTATTGCACCCCTGCCAACACAAGCATGCATTACATAATATTTTTCTCTACTTTAAATCACATTTAACAGCTTTACACAATCTCAAAATGTGATCTCTAACCTGTTCTGTTGCAGAAGGAGGGCAGAAATAGTTGCGAAGAGTGTGCCTACAAAGCCATTGAGAGCCCACCAGTAATTTTGAAGAATGAGGCCAGCAAAAATGATAAGGCCACTTAGAGGGTTGTTAACAAACATGACTTGAGCAGCTCCTCGCAAAACCCAGTCGATAAGCTGTAGCAGGATGAATTGCTCTGGACACACAAAGATACAGAACTTGGAACCATTTCTCTGCCACTTCCTAGAACTAGGCCAATCAAAATTATATCTTTATTCTAGTATTATGTAACTAACTTTTCACCTGGCAAAAACATTTCCAGGTAATAGAAGACAGTGTGGTTGTAAACAATTAACAACATCTGTACATATTTAACTAGGATACTCTTGCACTGATTGTGGTGAACATTTGAAGTGATGGGTAAGATTCAAACGTTTTATTTTAAAACATTAACTTGCTTACTTTCCATCCATTTTGCAAATGGTTTCATGTCTCCGGCAAAGTAGGAGAGGAACTTTAAGAAACATGCCCTAGCCCTAGCTCTGGATATTGTGCTGTGTCCTGGAGGCCCCATCTGGACCTGTTGATGGTCAGCGTGATGTTCAGGTAAGGCCATTAGTGGCTGGAGTTCCTAAAAACAGTGAAGCATTAGTTATGTCAATAAACCACATTAGTTACATAAATAAACCACATTAGTTATGTAAATAAACCACAGTAGTTATGTAGATAAACCACATTAGTTATGTAGATAAACTACATTTGTTTTGTAGATAAACTACATTTGTTATGTAGATAAACTACATTTAAGGGACATTTACACATAGCAATGCAAGTTAAGGGCAAAGAAGATCCTCAAACAACCCTGGACACTCACTCAACCCTGCTATCATTTTATCCACTAGCTTGAAAGAACAACCTAATTTATTGTATTAATATCCATATGCACTACCTCTTCAACTTACACTTTAATGTCTATATTGCACATACAGCTTCATTTGTGCATTCATATTTTATAGATCTATATTTTACATTTTCATATTTTGAGGGCTGTTTTTATATTTATACACATATTTTTTATATCTTGTGTGTTTCATTGTGCATTGTACTATGTATAACTCTGCATGTGACAAATAAAGATAATCTTAACTTTTGTATAATTTACACATTTATATTCTGCTTTATTGTTTTGTTAATTTACTCACAGGCAAGCAGTTGTAAGGGGGCACCACTGAAGTAATGATGTTAGTCTCTGGAATGTCCTGCAATTAGAAATGTCGCATAACACACTTCAATGAGAAACAGGCAATACAAAATCTTTTGACATAGACATTACATGTCTCCAGAAGAACTAAGACACAATACCGGAAAAACAATTACAGCACACCATGGATAATGTTTTAAGAAAGCAAAACAAGTGAGGTTTAGACTGATATATATTTTTTTAATAACTAAGAAAATTATTTAAATGCTCAAGAATTGTCATTTATACTTTTAGAAATAAAAATGAATAATTGTTACTGAGTTTGCTGTTGAGATGGGTTTCTGTATATCATGATCAAATTCTAATAAAGCTGATTCCTGTAATCCTCTTTCATTACAACATATAAGCACTGAACTTTGAAAAGCCCCTACCTTAGTGCAGTGTTGTGTAGGCATGTGTCCTCAAATATGCACAGGCTGCCCGGGTTCCTTGGAGCTCCACTCCAACACTTTCTGAGCACTTATATAGCCGAGTGAAGCCAGCCTCCTGTCTGCCTCTTGCTGTTGTTTACAGCATTTCCCTTGCTCATCCTTTGCAGGAATTGTTTCTTGTTCTTTGCTCTGATAATCTTATCACACGCTACTGATGCACATGCACATGCACATGCTTAGACACACCTGCATGCACTTCTTGAACATTGAAATTGAGTAAGAAGGAGATCTAGACAGATTTTGGCTTTGTGTAAAATTTAGTGTTGTCTGTGTTCCCTACATTCAACTTGAGACCATGGTTGAATGACCTGTCCCCTCATTGGGACCTCTATTTCATTAGTTTTCACTGGAGCCTAAAAATGTATGTGTTCTCAGACTTAAACATAAAAAAAAATAAAAAATACAATAGAGCTGAAAGAACTTACTGTAAGTCATCCATGCATACTGTATTAAGTGTACTTCTTGGCTGGGCACTTGGTTTTAAAGTGACATGACACTTTCTTGTTCAGATAACATGCTGCTTTTATCTCCTGTATATAGTTGTACATCTGTTGCATGTACTCTGACCCTACACTGATATGTGTTAAGAATGAAGCCTGCAGAAATGTACTTCTTGTGCAATATTTCATTGTTAATGCACTCTGTGTCAAAACAATAGGACTAGGAGTTTATTCAAATATAAAACCTTTCTAAAAGGCACACATCCCACTTGAGTATAAAATGGTTTTCATACTGTCTATTTAAATCATGTCCAGTCCAGATGCTCTTATCACTGAGACATACTCAAGGGGCAGAGGATGATGTAAGCAATGAGGAGTGTGTTTGTCCCTTCTGCAATTATTCACTCATTAAACACCATTACAGACAAGCAGACATCAAGTCATCGCTGAACGATCAAGTGTCTCAAGGCCCTGAGCTGTCTTCACTTCGGTGTTGTTTTCTCAGTATATGAACGATAAAGATGTACAAAGTATTGAAACTCTGCTAAACTTTCCAACATTTAAACATGTACTATTTTTCTTCAAGGAATACTTTGTGCGTATTTGCAATAGTGTCACGGACCATTTAATTATTTTAGTTTACAAAATATACAAGTGTTGCATTCTTTACGCATAACAGCCAGTTATTATAGAGGTATAACCTGGAGTGTGTTAAGGAAATGTTTTACAACTTAATTAGTTGAAAGTTAATTGCTGTTATTCCTATGTGACGTTAAAGCAACACTACTTCTTAGATTAAAAAGCCTCAAATCTAGATTGTGGGGCAGACCTTGTCACTTGGACACATCTTATAAATACAAGGCACTATACAGTCAGACATAAGAGCACTATGTACCAGTGGGTCACCACAGTGGAGTTCTACTCAGACTAAAATAATAAAATAGATGTATTTTGACATGCTCATGTGTTGCAGGTGTTGTAGATCATTTATGTTTAATACACATCAAAGTTGAGTATTTAAAATCTGCTGGGACAGGGGGCAGAGTAGGTCAACACTGACATCTTGTGGAAAAATCTGAAATTACAGTTTTGTCTAAATTGTTCCCTTCGCCTCATCTATGGAAGAAAAAAAATCCTCTTACTTCAGATTTCTATCTAGGACTGAACTGAATTGTAATAGATATAACCCACAAAAATACATCCATAACCAATGAAGATACCTCTCCCTAAAAAAACAATAAAATTAAATAAAATAATTAGTTCAGACAAGAAGCAGCATTTCAACATTTTTAGCAGCCAAGCCGCCCTCGTGCACCACAGACTAGAATTTACTTCCATATGATTGTTTCTGTGTAATTGTAAAGGGCTGGGGGCAGCAGGGGCTTCTGCCAGAGTCTATGGAACCTGATACTTGATGACTCCCGTCACAAGAATGTGAGTTTCCTTCTCTTGCAGCCTCTGGCCTGACGCCCAGCCACATCTCCATCTGTGTGTAAGTGTGTGTTACTTGTTAGTATTTGCCCCTTTCTCACAATGAGTGGCCTCTTTTAGCACAGCGAGACAGTCTTTGTAAGATGGTCGGTCTGACTTGTTTAAGACTTGCTAACCTGCTGTTACCTTCACATGCAGCTGAAACCTCCTTGGATTGGCGCTGGAGACGCAGGTTTTGTGCAGAAAGTGCCACTGAGAATGTAAACAATTCAACTGCAGCACATGCCAGCGACCACAGTTTTGTCAGCTGTTTATATTCCTATAGCACCAACTTCTGACAAATGTTACCTCAAGGAGCTCTCCAAAACCAATATATATATAAAATCATTAAAAATCATAAAAATCATTAATTAATTCATTTATTAATTAAAAAAAAATCATAATCTCCACAGTTACTTTCTAGATCTTAGAGCTTTTTTTCTCTTAACTATCCCAATATTTTTCAGATGTGTGGGAAACAAGTCTAAATTGGAGATGTATTTGAAAGTCATGTTTTTTTTGGGGGTTTTTTGTCTTTTAATTCCTGACAAACCTATACATTTACATATACAACATTGCTGCACATGTATGTTGTAAAAGGTGATAAATAAATATTTTTTAAATGCTAAATGAATGGGTTCATACTGTGAGCAAATAAGACGGCCACACAAAAAACTTCCTTCCAACACCATCTTTTCATACTGCACTATCAATGTGCTTCAGTTGAAGAACTATACTGTAGCATCAAAGCGTTTGAATTGTGAGCAGCTATACTGATCATTGAACAATTCATCCTAATTAATGTATTTATCTTTCTGAATTTGATTACGTGATGTTCTCCAAGAGCATATTTGAGAAAAGTACACTCATGCACGTGCATGTATAAGAAAGCAGGTATGAGTGACAAAGACAAAGCCTCTCTTGTTCGCTGTGGTGCTTTATCCTCATTACTCTTCTCATTTGTTTATACCTCCCATTGCCTCCAACCTTCATTAACTCCTCATTCATCGACCCTTTGTGTTTCAAGTATGTTACTGTCACTGATCAGTGCCTCGACGGTGGGCAGAAGTTTCATCACTGAATTTGTTGTTTTTGAAAACTGAGATTTAAAAAAAAAAGTGGCTTAACTTAAGGAAAGACATATGAAGACGTTGGAGAAAGAAAAAGAGGGAGCAAAAAAGAGCAAAAGACACAAAGTAATTGGTTCGATGATGGCTTCCAGCTGCATGGCACTTGGCCAACCCAACTCTTCATGTCACGCATTCGCACGCACGCCAGCACCCGCACACTTTCAGTCTGCAGAGTGTCGTGAAGCTGTAGTTTCTGAAATTATTGACAATGTTGTGACTCAGATACACACATACAGTACCTGGTTACAATAAGGATGTATAGGAAGAAATGACAATTAATTCGAGTAGATCTGTCAGCGGTATGCCTGACAACTGAGTTCAACATCACCAGCCCCATGTGAATGTATGTTTATGTGTACATTAATGTTGGAGACATCTGTTCAGGAGATAGTAAATTAGATAGTTTCCCGGCAAGCAACGAGACACGGTGTCAGTCAAATAAATTGCTCACATACACAGCACAGTGTTTATTCTAATCACACAGTCATCACACACTGACGAGCGGAAACGCTGCAAATAACTGTGCCCACATAAACACTTGTCTTCACAATTTGATCATTTGCAAACAATGTCAACAGATTAACGAGCTAAATAAATAATACATAACACAGAAACACAGTCCGGAGTCTTTAGTACAACTTTTTAATTAAAACAGTTATATGATTGGTGAGCAGAATCGCTGTCACAGATGTTCCTACCAAAACTTCACAAAGATGCAGAGACAGGAGTTATAAGTCTTGTCAGCAGAGTTTGCCTGAAATTCTTAATGAGAGAGAAATGGAAGTAAATGTATCGGAATCAGCACACACACAGCTTCTTTTCAGCTGGGGGGCTCAAACTAATGCCTAAAACAGGGTTACAGGGCTAATCCATGTTGGTAAAGCTGTCTGCTGCTCTGTCTAACTCGAGTGGCCTGAAAGCATTAATAAGTCACGTATTGGCTGCCCTGTCCCACCAGTCAATCCCAACAGAAAGCTGATATAATTATGCCTTTTACTGCTAATGTTCATGTATTTATGTTCTTGCTATGACCAAAAGAACGAGTGTTATTAAAGTCTGATAAAGACAAGAGCTCTGTTCGGATCACATGGTACTTGATGTAGGCTGGAAAGTTCAGCCAAAACCCTCTCCCCTTTCTCTTGTGCACTGATGGACGCTCACTGATCAGCTCTTTCACAGATGGTGAAACCATTAGCAGCTGGGCCTTCAGAAAGGAAAAAAAGTCAAATTATTATCTCTGACATTTCAATACTGAGCTTCCAAGAGGCCTTCCAGATCCATTCAAGCTAATCTAAAGCACTTATCAAACAGCTTATCCTTCCTCTCTAAGCCCTTTCAATGGCTGCTCATCCCAATCATCTCAAACCATTTACAATGTGTATACAGCTGTAACATTAAAAGAACTTTGTGTAATGAGATATAAGCCTATAAACAATGTGTATTAGTGACTGTATCATTTGGTGTTTATGCTTTCAGAAGGGGACAGACCAAATCCCAGGCTGGCGTTTGGCAAATGACACACTGCAAAAATCCAGTGTGCTCTGAACATTCACAGCAAAGTGAGCAGCTATCAGGCTCACACAAGAGAGCCTTATTATGCATGGTAGTAAATGACTAATCTTTAATGAGACCCACAGTTAACCTTTTAATGGCTCTTTATTAGACTAACGAGCTATGCCTGTGCATGTGCGGCAGAGGAAATGTATGTGTGCTGATGTTAGAGCGCAGCAGTGAAACACTAATTAAGCTGTCGGATGGTGCAGCAGATTAGGCAGCCCCCCTGCAGAGTCTTCGGCCCCGGTAGGCAAACAGGCCTCATCCCTCAGCCAGCCAACCCAAATACATCCCAGCACGGCAGCCCACCAGGGTCCAGCATTAACTGCACCCAAATATCCCCAGCCCAGTCTGGATCACACAAACTCCAACAGCCAACTGCACACAAGGAATTATTAGCTGTTCTTATCTCGGGTTAGCACATACATGTTGCTCACAAAATGGTGCCAGAAACACATATTTGGGGAGAAAAGGACATGATCTACTGTTACACATAGAGCAACACAGTGTATGCTTCAGAAAACCACAAGATTAGAAACTTCCACCACAGATGGAAAACAAGGAAGCTTAACCATATACACAGAATAAGAAAAATATGTAGCCAGAAAAAGAAAATACCCACTTCTTTCAAATAAAAAATACCTCAAGTACATTAAAGATAAACATCTACACTTAATGTAACACGAGCTTTATCAAAAGCTACACACAACAATTGTGGAAATGCTTAAGCCCCAGGAATGTTGCTGTTTTACTCTGGTAAACACTCTCTGTAAACTCTGGTGTTAATCTTTTTTGTTCCCTTCCAACCTTTACATCATCAAGCATCACCGCATACACTACAATAACTCTCCTGCATCTGTTGTCGGTTTACATAAATAAATGAGGAAGACGCTGTTCTTTTCTTCGGTGTCACTCTTATGTAACATTTCTTTGATGCTGCAGCTCTTCCCATACGCTTTTACGCTTTTACATACGTGTTTGCATCACTTGTATGGATGCGTGTACATTTCTCACAACCAGAGTAATATATACATTTTGAGTCATTTTGCCCTCAAAATGGCCACCTTGAATGCCAATAGAATTCAGCTCCTTTTATTAACACACTACACCTTTGATTAATCTGACCAAATGTGTTCCCCAGCCAATGGTTGACAGCTCGGGGGCCAAAGTGGGGTCCCCAACACACACACACACACACACACACACACAAGTACAGCTAGTGTTGACACAGTCCAGATGTTGGCAGCTCTGTTCCAAATGAAATCGGGGCAGCCGTCCAATAACCTGAACCGCTCTCCCCATCAAATGATATGTTTACAATAATACTGTTCGGGGACTTGGGAGACACACACAGACTCTTAAAGAAAGCGGGGAGAATGAACTAATGGAAAGTGGAGAACCAACTCAGGGCAGAGAAAAGAGAAATACAGGGGTTTGGGGGGGGGGGGTACGCAAGAAGATGCCAAGACGGGACGTGACAAAATCAAATGATCATAAGAGAAGAGGGAGTGATTATCGTTGCCTTGTTTGGATGTGCTTTGTTGGTCTGATGAAAGGGCAGAGGCAGGGGATGGAAAAATAGTAGAGCAGTTATGTAATGTGGCTGGAACAGACAAGGGGAAAAACAGTGGCTAGTTCAGTTCGGAGGTGCAGCAGGTCAGGCTGTACCTACTGTTCTCTATTGGAGCTCTTTATATCCTCTTTAGGATCTTCAATTACTGCACTTCCAGGCGAGCTTCAGCCAATTACCCAACAGCAGACCCCAACATTGATTACATTTTTTTTCTTTATCACCGTGCCATTTAATTTGAATAATTGTTTGCTTGCCCAGGGGAGTAAATACTCATTATTTCCATTTGCTTTGCATTCCAGCAATTAAAATGATTGTAATACCACTCTAGTCATTTGACGTTTAGAGTTAAAACCTTGATACATCTTTCAGTTGTGCTTTGTCTTACACCTCGGAAATAGCGTGATGAGTCTTGTGCGGTTGACAGTGAGGCACAACTGTTCTCAATTAGGAAGAATAAACAGAATAAAAAAAATTTAAAATAAATGAAAATGTTTCTTATGATAATGTCATTTCAGCATAAATTTTTTCCTAATTAGTACTTTATTATTGATTCAAACCTTTTGAAAGGCACCATGAGACATTGCAATATCAATCTGCATAAAAAAAGTATTATAAGTAATAGCTTAATTGAAGTGGTTAAAATGTATCAGTGTTATTGTGGTTTCTAAATTATTCTTGAAAACAGGTGTCCACTGCAGATGACACTGAAATTAATATGAAAAAGCACTTAATACAGAAATGGTGACATTCTAACTTGTGTATTTACCAATGTAGTAATGTTTTACTGGTTAAATTCCTTGTTAGCCACAATTACTATATTATTACCCCTTCATGATTCTCTTATTACCTTTCTACTACTGCTGCTGCTACAAAGGTGTAAATGAAAGTGCATCTGCGTCTTGTGTTATATCCACATGCACAAAACACATTTTTTGGTCCCAGCGTGTTTGTCGTGACTGTCACATAGCGTTAGTCATTAACGCGTACCTGACAGCTTGCTTCCTTCATCATGTGATCACACATGAGAGATTCTTTCGCACAGCCACATGACACATGTAAAAATATTGGATATGCTCAGATAACAAACGTATGTTACAGTAATTTATTGTTCTGGACTCTTTCCTAGAGCATTAATATCAGATTGTGTTGTGAGACCCATGAAGACAAGCTGCTGCAGGCTTCAAAGAACCAGAACAGTCTGATAAAGACCTTAATCCACGCATGTGTCCCAACAAGACTAGACCACAACAGAAGTGAAGAACCCCACTGTGCGCACGGTTTGTCTCAACTCATTAGGAAGACGTTATTAGAATGAAAGTGCATATTAGAGTGTATTTTACTATGCACAAGCCCTCACTGTTAGACCTTTCTAACAGCGCTCAGTATCTCTGAAAGTCTTTGAAACAGTGTATCTCACTGGGTAATTCTATCAGGCTTATGTGGAATAATGATTTGTTTACTGTCACGCAGATAGCAGTTTAATAAACCATAGCTCTCTCCTCATCTGCCTTCACCAGGAAATATGCAAATCAGCAACTATAGTTTTGTATATTGCATCCTTGGATAAACATGCAAAAGGTGATTATGGGGTATTTGTGTCTGACAGAATAGCTAAAGAACCATTTAAAATATGAAAAGAATCACTGGTGTCGGTGAAGCTAAGCTCATTAAATATTAATAATATAGGACATCTGCACAAAAACAACAGGCAAAGTATCTTTGAAAGTAAATAATTGGTTGATATTATCAGCTACAATAAAAAACTAACAATTTTTATTGATGAATTTGTTAGTAGCGCATTACTGAAACAATAGGATACTTGAACAAATTAGTTTGGGATACTTGAGCTTGTGAATTGCTGGCATTGTTGAAACATATGGGATAAATTATGTGCATAACAGTGAGGAAGAAATGTAAAACTCAATAAATGAGCTTTAGTCTTTCATTTAGCAGTTTTGGGTCTTTTGAAAGTGCAGCGTTGTGTTGATAGTGTAATGAAGTGTGGAGTAGCAGTGCCAGCTTCAGCAGAAATGCCTGTGGTGCTGCCTTCCAGCCCAGCACTAACAACACAGCAGACAAACAGTGCACATGAATACAAACCGAGGAGTTGAAATCATTTTTTAACATGGAGGCATGCTCCCAGTGCGTCACATAATCTTATTCACCAAGGGGTGTGTGTGTTCGCTGCAGGGGGTCCATTAATAAAATATGACTGTATCATATAATAGACCAGTCTGCCAAATTACAGGAGACAGAGAGACAGCTTATTAGGAGGATTGAGGGGGAGGTGTGTGTGAAAGAAAGATGGAGCCTGGATAGAGAGATTAAGTGGCCTACTCTCATCAAAGAGCCACATTACCTAAGTGTTGACATCATTAAGAAGAGTGAGGCAGAGCCAAGCAAGTAACAACTGTGAATAAAAACACATCAGATCTGGACAATTAGTTTCACCAGAGCATAACAAAATATTTGTTCTTATTTTTCTGTTGTGTTTTTTTTTTATATTACCATCTCACATTCTAATAATTTATTAAAAGTACATGTATATGTTTATGTATATACAGTATATATTTATTGTCAAACCCACACGCAAATCTCACTGTCACACATATCAGGGCACTGCTCACAATCCGAGTCAAACTGCAGTGAGTCACCCTGTCACCGTGGCAACAGTGGCTCCATGCAGAACACATTCTGTCATATCTCTGACATTATCTTTGAGCCGTGCATAAGTTTCAGCTCTGGTCATTCCTGCACTGATCTCTGGAGTGGATCAATGAATAAAGCATTGAGTTCTACATTTTTAATACTCAAGGTCACAGTTCAGATTTCTATCACTCACATCAGTGGAAAATGCTTCCTCAATGTACTTGGACAGACAAGCCGAGTGATGCTCTCTGTTCTGTGGGTGTGAAAGGAGCCTGGTGCTTTTGAAGACTCTGAGACGCACTGATATGTTCCACCACCAGATGGTGTCTCCCATCCCTGCCATGACTGAGCACTGAAGGCAGGGGGTGGGGGGGGGTGGAGGTTACATGCTGCCTGTCTTATCCATCTTAATAAACACTTGCAACAGTCATCTTCTGAAAACACCAGCAGAGATAAATTCAACCTGGTTGCAGGGCCGTTAGGTGGCTCTGATCTGTTGGTGGTCTGTGGCACTTCAGGCAGTATCGAAAATTTATTTTACATAACAAAATTATCACGTGGCACCAATAGTGATTTTCATGCCTGTCACCAACATAAATGAGCTATTTAACTAGACTGATTGTTGTAATGTTGTTGTGCACAATAAATTCCACTGGCTCACTTTTCCACAGTCAAAACACTGACATGAGGGGATAGGAGGGGTAATACTTCCACAACCTATTCCTTAAAATGCAGCTTATGTAAGATTAGGAATAATAAATTAACAAGCTCCAGCTAGCCACCAGATCTTATAAGTTTCCATCCTTTTGTCCCACCTTCTAAGTTCATGTCTTGGTAAATTGACCTATAGATTTGAACATACACATATTTTATTTAAGCATATTGTATAATTGAATTCATATTTGATTATGATTTCATTATTATGATTTTTATTGAAATTTATTGTAATGCACATTGCAGATGGAGCTTGGTCAGATTAGACTCAACATGATGCTGCAAGTTGAGAAATCTGTGCTTTGAACTTTCAAGTGTAGCTCTGTCTCACTCGACCTAACGCATCTTTCACTTTGTATGTGTCAGGCTGTTTTAAGCTGATCCCAATCCCGCAGATCCTCCTCATCCCTCTTGTGCTGTTGGAGGTGTACTTGGCCATGTGGACTCATTTTCAGGGATCAGTAGTGTGTGATTTAGGTGCAGCCTCTCTGCAGTCTTGACTTTCATCAGAGAAAGGATTTTTTCAGCTGGCTCAGTGGTGCCAACAGTACTATCAGCACCACAAGATACACTCAGACACATTTGGGCAGCTCACCCTGCAACCATGGTAACAGAAGAATTTTACTAGTTGGCAGCAGCCAATAGTAGGGCACTTCCCACTTATCCTCATCCAATGAGAAGGCAGCGAGCAGCCCAACCTTCTTAGACCTGTCACTGATGGGCTAGTGCGGGCAGGATTTAGAGATGTAGGCTTAGCTAATGAACAACTAGAGCACGGGAGCATAGGCATGTGTGCAGCATGAGAGTGACTGAGTGAGGATTCCCCTTCTATGAACCGCAACATGCTGCCATGCTGTGGTGTAAGACTCATTAACTAAGACCATCTGACACCAACACCAAGCTGCCCTGCCATCTCACCACACACAATCACACTGATCAGCAAAGTGTAGATTTTATTTACATATAACAGAACAGCTTTGAGGAGGTTAGAGAATTCAATGAAACACAATCTCCACAAAGAATAAGAAAATAAGTGCCACCATGAGCTGTCAATAAAGTCATTTATTATTTCACACAATGGATAACATGAACAACTTCAACTGTAGTTCTTCTTAATAAGTGCTCAACGCTGCCAGCCAACAGAAGGGTAGCAAAAAATGAGCTTTTCTTTCTGAGGAAAGAGAAATTAAACGACAGAAAATAACCTACAAGATCATGAAAGATAAACATGTCCAAAAGCATGCCAGCAGACATGAATATACATATATTGCATGTATATATGTGCTTAAGACATATATCTGTATGCCAGCAAATGCAAATACAAAATATATGTGTAGATTTACACATACATACCTGTGAAGGATATATGCATATGCATGCGCATCTAGTATTTACTCTATATGTCAAATATTTGCAGTTTTTAATATTAATACAATGTACAAAATGCTTCATGAATTAAAAAATCCATTACAAAAAGAAACATATCAAACAATGTACAAGTTCTGCTCCAAATGTAATTGAAATTCAACTTTTGCCTTGTCTAAAATATTTATGCATACAATCTGGTTGAGCATGCAAATAATGAAAACCCACTCTAGAAAAGTTTGAATACACTATGTATACAAACTAAAATATGCTTACACTGTTAAAAGAGCTTACTTTGTGCTCAAAAGAAGTACATTTATTGGTTTTCATCATGTTTTTTCTGCCTTTCCAGCCTTTAATATCATTATAGCTTAGATCAGGGTGAAGTGAGAATGACTGCATGTACAAATATGAAACACCCATCCTAGTCCCTGGAGCAAACTGGTGAGGGAGTAAATAAAACCCAACCACTGATCTAAGAAGAAATACTGCTGCATTGCCTTTTACAACCAAAGGCTAGTTTAAAGATTCCTACATCAGTGTTTAGGTGCCTCCTGTAGCCACTGGTCCACACTGGCTCGACACCAGTGAGGCTGAACTCTCTTCACTGCCACATCCATCTGCAATCTCTGCGTAAAGTGAAAGCTCTGGGTTTGGACAATACTTGTCAGTGTTAGAAGGCACCGGAGCATTGGCTGGTAGGAAAGACAGACAGGACAGACAACACCTGGCTCTTTAACTCTAGCATCAGAGACCACTGACCACAATATGGAGGAGTAAGCTGCCGAGCAAGTACAACTCATGGACCACAGATCTATACCTCATCTTTACCAAAGCAGACAACAAACCCACAGAACATTATTATGAGAAGCAAGATAAAGCACACTCACATAGGACATGTATTTTTGGCTGTTTTCTCTAAGAACTCCCTCTGCAATCTTCTCTAGATGCTACTGCACTGCTCTGGCTGCAGGCTAAATTGCTGCACCTCAGTGGGATTCTTATTTTTGATAGAATCCACTACAGTAGACAAATTATATAATATTAACATTATGTGCCATGTATAAGACAGTAACTATGACTTCCAATAAATGATGGAACAGAAAGATTCTTAAATGTACTGTGAGTCTTCACAGAGACAGAAGGTCAACTGTGACTTAGGGGACAGCTTGAACCTTGCAAAGCCTAGCCAGTATTCACATGGGACGGACCTAGTAACACTATGTACAACAACACTTCAATACTGTATTATTACATCTGCTTAAGGCTGTACTGCATGAAGCTGCAGTAACTATAGTTCATGTAATGATAGTCACTTTCTGCACAACTTATAACAAATTATTACTAGTATTATTCACAATTCTTGTAACATGAAATAAATGTATTCAGAAAATAAGACCACTTTTTCTATTTGTTGAAGGGTGGACCCAGAAAAGAAATACATTTTAAGGTCAATGCAAGGCATGGCCTAATGCATAGCAAACAACAATGTATGAGCATGTGTTCTCCATGGCAACATCCTCCCTCGCTATTCTGCCCAGCACTTAGCTGGCCAATGACTGATGATAGACTGTACTGTATACTGAGTCAGCTGGAAAAAGACCTAATGCAGATAACACTAAAAGCGGATAGGCATTTTAAATGATGTTATATCATCTTGAATTAACGAGAAGTTGACCAATTCAGTAGCTGCAGGCAGAGGATGCTGACTATAGAAGCTGTGAGGAGACAGAGGTGGTGTCAGGATCTGGGTGACTAAGATTAAGACACATTAAATGCATTTATGAATATTTTGGATCAGTTTCAGAGACACTCTTGGCCACTGTATTTTTCTCAGGTCAAACCTAATTGGTGAGAGAAAGAAACATAAGGCACACTTTGAACTGCTGCAACTGAACCCCACCCCACCTACTGCTGCAACTGAACCCCACCCCACCTACAGACAAGAAACAATATTTCCTTCTAATATGAAATGATAATTATCTTAGAAGATAATAAGCGCTACCCAGTACCACATATACTGTAAAAAGAACAGAGGCTTAATATATCAGCTTAACATGACACAAAAATCCAGGATGGTTACATTCTGAGTGCACATAGAAATGCTTTACATTGGTGCCTGTCAAACATTATTTTAAGAATACTTAAACTTAAACTGAATACTGAGACTGTGGTTTATAAATGTACCTTACTTTCCAAAAATAACCCTAGGGACATGGATTGAAGCATATGTTAAATAAAAAGACAGGAATTTCAAAACAGTGACTGGGAGCCCACTTAATTGTAATTGTCTGGTCACCTCTTGGACCTGGGCGTTGCTTTGACGCTTTTGGCTGCGTAGCCTGCATATACAAATTGATTAAAATAATGCATGCTCTCTGGAATGGATATCACCACCACAGAAGACCAAACATAAGGCTGAAACGAGCATTTAAGTGCTGCATTTGATTGATGCAAGTGTATGTTTTTATAGTGCATTAAACCAATTTTAAGCTTGTCCAAGAAAACACCTGATATTATTTTATAATGCAATGCCCCTTGGATATATATACAGTAATGATCATATGAATGTATATGCGCTTCAGTCTAAAAACAAACTTGTCTTGAGTCACACCCCTGTCTGGTTTTGGTTATAAAACAATACACAACTTTCATTGACTATGGTACAACAAATCTATTGGACATATTGTATGCTAGAACATGTCTTTGAGCTGGTTTTCCATTGTACAAGGCAGGCAACTGTGGACATATTTCTATGTACAGTCTTGGACAATCTCATCCACTATATTGCCTTTATTTCACTGCCAGAGAGGCCTGAGCATGGAAGGAGAGTCATTTTTACAGGGTTAGGCTGCAGAAGCCAAACTACCTAAAGAACGATTAAAGAATTGGGGCACTAGTTATCTATTTGAGAAACAATGATAGGTATAGAGGGGTTTAAGTCATTGAACAAGGTGGCTTAATTACTGCTGCAATCTTGGACAAATGTCCTCAGAAAGGCAAAAATAAACAGAGATGCACAGTTTAGTATAACCATTCCCCTTCCCCTTGCTGGTAAATATATGGCTAAAGCCACATTCAGATATAGCATCATAAAGGACCATACACATCACTGTATCACAATATTACAATATAATCCTACCCTATCAGGACCAAGTACCATACATTTTTATAGCATTAGATCAGTATCAAATAGTACCATATAGTGCCATCTTAAATAAAGGTCCAAGGAATCCCAAAAATCCTCATATCTTGGGTTTTGCAAACGGGGGAATGGCACTGTGAGTGTCCTTTCTTCCTGCTTCTCCTCAAATAATTCATATGGGAGAAACAAATCAAAGTGCACCAAGGAGTTCCAGAAATAAGGTTACTGCACTGACCTCTCTAACTGAGCTCTGCTGAATCAGGCAGTCACTGCCTCCAGTCAAACTATTGACTGGACGGAGCCCATAAGTCTGTGCTGTGGGCCCTGCCTCTGCGTTTCCCACTTTTTTTCTGAGACACAGAGCAGGCCTGATGGACTACTGTCTCTATTACTGCCGAGATGGAGTCGTGATTGGAGAACTCCAGAGATTCAGGGTTCATGCTGGCCCTGAGACTCTGTCTGCCTGACAGGTCATCGCACCTCTCCAGTACGGGCATCCCCAGAGTCCTACCCTCGGCTCTCCTAGCAGGCAACATGTCCAATCCATCCTCCCTTCTACTGGGCACCACAGACTCTTCTATGGGCTGCTTTCGGGGTCGTCCCGGTCGTCTCTTGATGACATTGTTTCCTGTTTTGGCTTGACGCTGCAGGCGCTTGGCACGGAGGATCTTCTGCACATGCTCAAAGTTCAACGTATGCATCCTCCTTACATTTTTCTGGATCTGCTCCACTTCACGTCGTTTGTATCTTCGCTTACTGGGACCACCTGGGAAGAGAGAGTAATCATAAGCAAGATATAACTTCAAAAGGTAAATTAAACAAACCAGAGAGTGTTTTAAGGGGTGGGTTTTTATGGTAGTGGTTCAGTCAAGATGAACAGTAAAATGCATGAAAGACATCGTTTTTTTAGCTTGTGAAAAAGAAATTGCCTTTTTTGCTTCAAGAGCTTCCTGCTAATTTTGTCATATTCATGTAAGCTTTTGAAAGCCCAGCTGAGCCAGGAGAGCATATCCTATCCTGTAATTGTCTACAAGAGAGCAGTCAGGAGTGGGGAGAGGAGGAGATCCCATTCTGCTAAGCAGGAAACCCACAGAAATGTCTCCTTCAACCATTTAATGTCGCTACACAATAACAACCCTGTGCATCTGGAGCACAGGCTGCCAAAAAGCCGCTCACAAACACACATACAAACACGTGCATATTTTTTTCACATTCACACACATTGACTTAAAGTACATATATGACACAAAAAGAATTCAGCAGTTTAACAATGGCTGAGCACAAGAAAATGGAACCATATTGTTCCCATCACACTGGTATTTGGGCACTATGCCCCCTGCATGCTGATGTATCCCTCATCATTCTGATTTCCACTCAACCCTTCATGCACACTAGTATACTATCTTCTAAATTTCAATTAAACTGGTGACATTGTCATTGTGTCATTTTCTTCTCAATTTCAGAAAATGTTTCCTGGTCTTGGTCTGTCTCTCTCATTCTTTTTGTTTTCCATCCCTGTCCTGTTTCTAAGCCCCCTCCCTCCCCTCTGTCTGGGCACTGTTCCCAGGGCTGGGACTGAGCCACAGCCAAAATGGAGGAAAAGCACAATCAGACACCAGTCCCTGAGCAGCATGCACACAACATGCAGGGTCGCTTTTTATGAGCTTTTACTACAATTGCTGGATTCCATAACCAAACCCTCTCTTTTTATTCCTTTTGAGTGCTGCTCACATGGCATAAAGGGTTCTTTATCAGCATACGGCATGCATTCAACCAAAGCTGATCTAGATATTATATACTGTATTGGCAGGCTGCACACAACACAGATATGACATACATACTTAGAACTGGGACGTTTAAAGTAAAAACGAACAGTCCAGAGTTCAGAGGTACAGGTCGAAGTGGTTACAGCAGTAACAAGAGGAGAAGATAAAGATAGCCCTGAACAACCTTCATTTAAAACTCAAGGGAACATCACATTTTATTGTTGCTGAAGAATTCAGGCCAGTCAGTGAAATTAGTCTAATGCAGAAAGCACTAAGTAGCAGTAGTTTATGAGGTACAGAAGTGTGCACATACCCAGCTCGCACACAAACACACACCACACACTCACAAAGTAGCAGAAATTTATGAGCTGCATACACGGAACATAAAACCAGTGACCTTCAGCAGTGAGAGGGACCATATAGCACTGAGGAACTGTTACTCTGTGGGATAGGAAGTCACTATAGAACCCCACTTACTCATCTGCATAAGAATCTACATGTACTTTGTAACACAACAACATACTGTAAGATTACATTTTGTAGTTGAATGAACATTAGGAACTGTTTATTAACATCACTGTATGTTTAAAGACTGATGATGGTATATCTGTAAATCTCATTGTAAATGCAGGTGTCTTTTTCGGTGTGTGGAAGTACTTATATATGTGGTTGTATGGCACCCATGCTTGTGTTTTAATTGGGCTAAAGCTGTGAAGTGAAGCAGTAAGTCTTGAAAGAGGAGGGGCAGAGAGGATGCGGAAAAGAGAGGGTAACAAGGGGGAGGGTAGATGAAAAAATCTGAGTGAGAAAGGGATGAGGAGATGTGTTTATGTGGAGATAGGGGAGGGATGCAGAAGAGCAGAGCAAGGGCAAGAATTGTTGAAAAAGCACAAGTGGGACCTGGAAGGATGTGGAAGGTATAAAGGTAGAAGAAGACTGGTGCGGAGCCTTGTCAAGAAAGATGGCTGTGGTGGGGGTATAGGGGGATCTATGTGAGTCATCTGTGCTGGATCCCCTGGGGTGGGGGTGTATTCTAACTGAGCCCCTGGCTTCTCTTCTCCTCCCCTACTACTGGACTAGGCCCCAGTCATTAAGCCCCTGGCTGCTAGCCAGCTCTTTTAACACAGGCAAGGGCCTTTTACGGTGTGTCTGTAGAAAATAAATCACACTGTGTGAATAATATATCTCTGGCAAAGGCATTGGCAGCAAAGGAGGGAGGGAGAAATACAGAGAGATTGGTGAATTATAGTCATCTCTATCCATGCATTACATTCTCTCTATCCCCAGCCAGATGTGCTCTAAGATAGACGAATACAAAATGTACCAAAATATCCATTAGTTTTGCAGTGAGATTGGGGCTACCCTGCTCTTTGTCTGGTTTACTTCTTTATTGTGCTGTACAAAGCTAGAAACACAAACAGGATTTACTGCACATAAATGAAAATGACCAAATAACAAATAATTAACTGTAATATTTAAAAAGTTTTAACACATAAAAATAGATTTGTTTTTTTGTCATAAGGATTCAAATTTAGCTTGATCTGTAGTTTTTATGTGTTTTATATGTCAAGCATACACTGAGAGTTTTTTTTCCTGTTTGGTTTGTACTGCAAACTTTATGGTGCACTGTATACAGTTGGGGCATTTAGAGAAGACTAAATTTATTTCACACTTTTTTTTAGTTTATAGTTAGAAAAACAAACACAAATCATATATCTCTGTGGAATTAGCAGGAGTCAGTAACTTCTAATCCTCTGCTCTTAGTCTTTTCAATGTGTTAAATCATTGCTGTTACATTTTCAACATTCAGCAGGTACTTCAGGGTTACTCTAAAGACTCTCTTAAGCCACAAACACAACTCTAAAATTTTCAAGCAAAACATCACGGCATCTGAGTGACTCTTGTGAGGTTTAAAGTACTGCAGTTAATCCTATTGTAAGTTGTTCTTACCGGTGAGGGAGACACTGGGACACTGGTTCATCTGTCCTGGCTGCTGCCCTGCAGTTTGAAATGACATCAAGCCCTGATCTCCAAACAAACTGAGCCTTGACTTCTTGCTTCTCCCACTGCAGTCATCCTCCTGAGACCCCAAAAAGACATCAGAAGTTGACTCTGACCGCTGAGATTGGCTACTGTAGCTGCTCAAAAAGCTCTTTATTATTGGTTGCCCCATTTGATGTGAATGGAACTGGTTGTCAGCAAGAGAATGAGTGGGCCGCTGATCTGATTCATCTCCAAACATCCCCAGGCTCAGAGCTCTTCCGCTGCCCTTCTGCTTTTCCAGATGTTTGGATGAGCCCTGACTGGCAAAGTCCCTCCTGTCAGTTAACATGCTCAAACGGGCATTAGCTTTAGCGCCGGTAAAGAGTCCGCCCAAATCTTGTCGGTCACGTGGAGAAAGCAATGGTTCATCTTTGTGCTTATGTTTGTGCTTGTGTTTCCTCTTGTGTAGGCGAACCCCTGCTAGGCCACCTGCGCTGCTACTGCTCAGGGATCCCAGGCTCTCTCCTCTTACTGAAGACCCCTGCAATGAGCCACTTGCTCCACGAAGCTTGGCCCCTGGCTGAAGCTTTGAGTGGCCACCTGAATGGAAAGCTTTGGGAGGGGGGACAGCCGGCCTCATGAAGGGAGATGAAGGTGCAGGTCCTAGAGAGTGGTGGGGCAGGTAGAATGGGGGAGCAGGTGGAAAATAGCCCAGACTCAGAGGGGGAGCATAGGGCATGGCATAGGGCGCTGCATAGTAATTACCACCTGCCAGAGGATAACCATATCCTTGTACAAAAGGCAGCTTGGATGTGATTGGCTCGCTGGCTTTGGCTGGACGACCTCGTCTTCTTTTAGCCTTCAACTCAACACTCCGACGCATGTATGGGCTAGAGTCACAAGGGTAGGAGTCATAAGTCAATGGATAGAAATGATGGAAGTTTAGGCGGAAAATGGAGGGATAAGGATGCTGTGGGTAGCAGGTGTATCGGCGGTGAGATACTCTCAGCTGCTGGAGCTTCAATACAACCTGGAAACACACAGAGACAATTGTTTTAACAGGCATGACTACAAGAAGCTAGGAAAACCTTATTATGATTTTTTCTAACCTCTTCCAGTTCAGACAGAAAGTGAAGATGATCCCGAGTCTGTAAGCACTTTCTCTTTCGCCGGTGATGTTTTTGTTTCTTTTCCTGCTGCGTCAGGAAGTTGTCCACAGCAGTCACCTGCCGCTCGCAGTGTGTCCTGCGTTCACGACTGGTAGCTTCCAGTGCTGCTGCCTCAGTTGCCTCAAATCCACAGAGATCAAAAGAATACCTGAGGACAATGGGAAAAGAAGAATGAAATAACATTTGTATTGTAAATTTTCCCACCAGGAGACTGGGTTATGTTGGCCACATTTTTTTACGTTTCTTTTTCCATTGCTAAATCAAGTTTTGATGTACCTTCCACAACAGGGCTACCAAGACAGTGGAACAGGTGCTAAAAGTAGAGCTAAAAAGTGGACCATGCCAAATACAAATCTTAATGAACTACTGAACTGGAGAAAATAAGGCTCAGGTTCAGCTCCTGTAAAACTACTCACCTGCGCCTTGAGGCTGGTCCCTTCTCGGTTTGATCTGAGGTGCTGTTGTTGTCTGTCCCAATCCCACTGTCACTGGGTATAGTCTCCTCGCTGTGGGATTCACTGATAGGGGAAAGGGTCACCTCCTTCACTGATGCCCCTTCAGATAGATGGGATGGTGAATTTGCCAGGAGACGTGGTGGCGACAGTTTCCATCCTGCAGAGAGGAAGCCCCTTCCTATTGGTTTGGAGGGCAGGGCAGATATTGGCTGTAGACTGGGCATTGTGGCATCAGACTGGCTAGCTCTAAGTGAGAGACCACTTGGAGAAGAGGTGGTGGAAGGCACTGCATGGTTTTCATGGAAACTAGATGCAGAGAAAAGACCCCTCTCCTTGATGGATTTTGGAGGGTTGGAGTCTTGGGTTTCTGCCCTAGGCTTCCTTCCTCTCTTCTTACCAATGTAGATGGTTCCTCTCTTGCTCACATTTATCTGTTTCCCCAGCCGAGCCTCAATTGTGGATGCCACTGCGGTCATAGCTGAGCTAACAGGGGCAGATGCGGACTTCAAAGTGAGAGGGCCACCCTGACCAGAGCCAGAAAGGATCTCATTGAGGATGCTCTGCATTTTTCCAAATTTCACTTTACTCACTGGCCTAGAGTGGCCCCTTCCGCGCTTTAGCTTTAGATTGTTAGAGCTGGCCACTTGTACTAATGTGTTTAATGTGTGTGTCTTCCTCCTGCGGCTCAGCGCTGCAGAGGACTCTTGTGCCAGAGGGCTCGGGGGTGAAGTTGAAGTCCCCTCATGAATGGTCTCTACTGTCAAAAGCGGCTGCTTCTTGGGACGCCCTCGCTTCCTCTTGATAGGTGTGTGGACGGTCAAGCTGTCGGTGTTGGTGTACAGAGGACTGGAAGGGGTGATGGGAAATGGTGAGGGTGGGTCTGCAAAGGCTGAAGGGCTGCCCCTGATTTCTCTTTGGGGTAATATGAGACTGGTGTGTTTTTTAACTTTCAGGTACGACCACCTGTCCTTTGCTTTTGGAGGTCTGGAGCTGCTTGTAGAGCTAATGCTGTGGCTCGGGCTTGGGATTGTTCTGTGCCTCGGACTAGGGATAGGGCTAATGTTAGATCTTGGTTTAGGGCTGGGACTAGCCCTGGGGCTTGGGCTGGGATTTGGACTTGAGAGTCGGGGAGTTGTAGATGGACTGAGTTTGTTCATATTATTGTGGGAAACTTCTCTGTGTTTAAGGGACTCTGAGCTAGTCTTAGGCCTTCCCACTGGGTTTTTCTTGATCCTGTTCAAGTCTGAGTCAGGGCAACTACTATCTCCCTTTTCCCTTTTATCACTTTTATCTGGTCTGTCCAATTTTTCTGCCCAATCGCCACTACCACCGGTCTGACTATTGAATCGAGAATCATTCTTCTGGAAGTCAATCTTTTGTGCCAATTTTGCCTCATGTGTTCCAGCTTGATGCTTCTCTGTTGAGTCACAATCCTGCCGCTGATGAGATGGCACCTCTATGGGAAAAGACTCATCAAAGGAAGGCCTCCACCGTCTCTTTCTTCCCTTGCTTTCTTCTGTTCCACATTTTCCATCCTCCCTCTCCTCCTGGAACTGTACAGCTGTGTCCTCTTGCCGGTATTTCAGCCTTTCTTCTGAATGAGTTGGGCTTTCCAATCCCTTCCCTGCCTGCTTATCCCAAGGTGTTTCAGCACTGTGGGGATTAACCAGCATCTTCTGTGCATCCTTTCTTCCATACTTCCTCTTGATGTTCCCGAAGAGCTGTTCACTGACCTCTTGCAAGCCCCTCCCCCTGGAGAGATACATAAGGTTATACATTTATCAGTGTACAATGAGAAATACTATGTTCCCAGAAGAAAGTAAAAAATATTTAACATAGAGTTGTTACAGTATATTTTTATTCTGATACAACTACAACATACTGTATACAATACTCATTTAAATAGTGTGTAGCAGTAGGAATAGTTGCAGTAGTGTTTAGTGGTTTATGGGGATACTTTGACAGTATAAAAATACTGTTGTGCCTATATAATTATAGGCACAACACTTCATACTTGGAAATAATTTTTCTAAGTATATTATGAACAAACAGGTTAAGTTTGATTTCTATTGTCTAGCAAGCTTATATGTCTATATGTATAGGTTTCTCACTTATTTCTCATGGAAATGCTATTAATCAGTGTACAGGTGATGTGTGGAAGTAATTTAATGATTTGAGTAAAATGTAGGCAATGTAGTTGCTTAAAAATATTAATATTAGTGCGTTATATTATGCAGAGATGGAACATTACCGGCTGAGGGACGTAAGGTTGAGAATACTGGCGTCAGTAACCACTGGCAGTTGTAGGTCTGGAGTCAGGGACCTTTGAGGTGACGGACTTTGAGCTGTTTGTGAGAATGATTGTGACTGATCAAGCAGAGTGCTTCGGTTTGTTGCAGCTAGTTCTCTGGCGGGCTCAGAGTTGCCAGGATTGGCCGGTGATGTGGTGGGGACAGTAGATGTGATCCAGTCCGTGTTGAGTTGGTGTCCGTGAGGGTTTTGAAAATGCTGTGTTTGCTGTGTATGAGTAGGAAGGTGGCCACTGCGAGGCTGGTGTTTGGGCGGAGTGTGATCTCCCAAAAGTTGCAGCAGACCTCCCTCTCTCTGCTCAGGCATTCTGAACTGGCGCTCATATGTCTGCGGACACAGAAGTGAAAATAGTTACTCCATAATATTCCAATCAGTCTCAATAAAGCTGCAAGTATAATGTATCACATATTATCATGTAAGACAACTGATCTCATTCCCATCTTCATAGGCTTAGCATTAGTCTATCCCAGAGCTTTCTTTTGTGCAGTAATTTTATTTTTGTGAGCACATATTATCATTGCTTGTTGTGGACTGATGTGGCATGCTATTCTTTTCACGACAGGACTGAAGCTCTTAATACATCAAGTTCAATGAGCGCACAGTGTGCAACAAAACAATAGGCTTGTTTACAGAGCAATTAAATTCCTGTGGCAAGGATGCTGCATGCTGTGAAAGGTGGGGGGTGGGGGGTATTGAGCACACCAAAGCTTCTGCTGGCTATGTCTTTAACTGTCTTTTCACTTGCAGAACACATACAGACCATTTTCAGCCCTTAATATAATTTGTACATATTCTTCCCACCACATACAATTAACCTTACTGAAAGTGTTTTTAAAGTAAAGTGGATATGTAATCCTTCAGTCACACAACCTGCCATAGCCGAAGATGCAAACATTCTTCTGTGTATAGACAAGTGCCTAGTGTATCACCGCTGCATGATCAATGTGCTAGCAAAAGATGAGAAATAGAGCAGCGGATGGCCTTTGTGGTTTAGCCTGTTATTAACAGACTCAGTGTGACACAACAAGACACTGTTCTGCTGCGCTGCAGGGATATGTAACCTAACCACACAGGCCTGCCTCTCAGCATGTACACACAGGCATGCAAGCACACATGCATAGGGTGGATGCACATATTTGAAAAGCTTTACCAAATCCTGATTTCTCATGCAAAAAATTAAACTGTTTCAGAGATTTACCAAAAAACATTTGAATTTTGAGTTTGAACCGTAGAGCTAAAGATATCACACAAACATATCCCTTAGCTTCATGCAATGCCGGTTAACACTTTCTTTATCACCGTATGAACATTTCAAACCTGACAAGAAACTAGAACTCCACAATATCTCCACTGCAATATGGCATTCCATTTAACAGACAAACTGTACACACTAGAATTCATTTTAGCTTTTACTGTGCAATTTATTATTGTAATATTAAACATAGTTTGCTTATTGCATGTTTCCTGTGCAGTAATAACAGAAACATGTATTACAAATGAAATTGAGACCACACACAGACAAAGAAACCATTCTAAATAATTCATTTGAAAACTCACATACACGTCACGCAGACTCACGCCAACTAACTCACATACTGTGCTATCTCTTTAGTTCAGCTCTGTGTGTGTTTGTGTGTGTGTGTGTAAATGTAAAGGTGTGTCTGGCCAGGGACATATGAGAGGACACACTAGGAGTCCACAGAGGTATAGAATGACTGACACCAGATACACATGTGTTTTCTCATTTAACATGTCCTAGAATACCTGCTGCTTCAGGTTAATGGACTTAGAGGAATAAAGATGGAGGGTGTACACACACAAACATCACAGACAGCTAACTCCCACTAACCAACAAATAACCACAGAGCCACAAACACCTTTGCTGTTTGAGAGAGAAACCAAACACAAGAAAAAATATAAGTCAGCCCCCCCCCCCGTTCTTTACAATTGGCAGTCATTCAGCTTTTTGTTCTTGGTTGCCTACCTGACCACCATTTCCGCACTCTACTCAGTTCCTGTAACGTTAAGCACAGTGTAAGGCAATTTAAAGCAAAACGCACTAAAGTTTGAAATTTACACAATCAAATACAAACATTGGTCACACATAGATCACTGTGCCTCATGACAGTCATTTATTATAAACACATTCTTGTTCAACAAAACTATATGAACATAGACACTCTTCTCTGTGTCCTACTTCTGGCTTGCAGCAGGGGGCAGCTGTAAGGAATTTATGCACTAATTCTGTGAGCCTGACCCTAAAACAACCCAAAGGCTTAAAAATTTGACTTTAACCTTTTTTATACACTGTCCCCTTGTTTGTCCAGCCCAAAAGACACAAAAGTTTACATAGGCCTAAAATCATTTGATCTGATCTAGAATAACAAGACAATCTCCCTCGAGGCTCAAACAAGATCTCAGGACTGTGATCAGGGGTTAAAGGTCACACCTCACAGCAAGGTCAACCGCCTTTCTGGGGATATATTCCTTTGGGTTAGCACTTTCTAACAACATTGACCGGTTTTGAAGCATTTGCACACAGGAGCGTGACAACAATGACCAATATAGAGCTGCAAATTCCTCTCCACCGGTGATGTAACCATCTGATAAGGTCAGAGCTCAGCAGAGGAGTTCATGGGTAATATGTGACTAAGTGCAGCAATCGCACAACTCAAAGGCACTGAGTCACACTGTCACATTTACAGCCTACGAACTGTTGTAAAAAGCCCACTCTAGAAGTAGAAAGTGGCACTGCTGTATCCTCTCCAGCAACCCCTCCTGGCCTTTGCTCTCCTGCAGTTTTCCATTGAACTTCTTGTACAACCTAGCTTCACAATTATACTGGGAAAGAACACCCTAAACAGGCACACCCAGGTCTCACAAGCCAGCACATATACCCACATATACACCAGAGTGCACTCACACATACACACTGCCCTTCAAATAGTTTTTCGCAGCCTTTTATTTGGCTGCACGCCCGGTGGTTAGAGTGTTTCATTTTTCCCTGTGTATGGAACTGGGCAGCTGTCCAGACGCACACACAAAGACTGCGAGAGAGGCAAAGAGGAGGGCGGGGGGGAGTACCAGCAGAAAAACAGGAGAGCGTTGCCTAGACCCGTTTGCAAGTGAGCCTGATACGTTCCTCTTTCTCCCTTTCGCTCCCTGTCACATACTCTCCTTGTGCCCTGTGGCCTGGTGCGCCATGCCCCCCACCCCCAAACTCCTGGTCCCTTCTTTTCTTCCTCTTTTCTCTTTTGGACCTGACCATTCTCCCCCTGTGGGAACTACACCTCCTCTAAGCCTTGCACCCCGCGCTCCATTCACAGCTCCTCTTCCCTGTGATCTGACAGTCCTACATACACACACACAGCTCCTCTGCAAACAAACACCATGAATACTAACATGGCTTTGTGTCCATGGCACTTGGGTAGAAGGAGTGGGGGCTGTTAAGAAAAAAAGGAGGGAAACGCAGTGGTAGAAAAAAAGAGGAGCTGTAGCGCTGTGTTGCTCTTGTGACCACTCTCACAGACTCTCCCCCCCGCCCACCCCTTACCCTCCCGTCCCTGTTCCACGTTTCTCTCGTTCTTCCCACCAGTTCTCTCGGGAATAAAGACTTCCATTCATGTGCCTGTGGAGACCCACAGCAGGGGAGAGAAAAGAGGGAGGAGAAGGGGTAGGAAAGTTTTTTTTTTTTTGGCAGTTAGGGGGGTGGGTTCAAGGTGGGACACTTTGTGGATCAGCCGGATCAGGTCCAAAGTTTTCACTACATTCAGCCAATTACTATTTCGACGGTGGCATGCATGTCAGCCAAACAATTTTCTGGGAAAGTTGTTTGGGAAAGTTTGAAAACTGGGCTCTATTCAAAACTCAAAATGCTGCAAGGTGTTGCCTCTGCAGCCAAAAAGAAGCTTAATTTTCATGCATATAAAATGACACATTGTAGTTTTAATGCGCTGCACACTCTCCGGCAGCCACAACAATCCTTTACATGAGCGCTCCTAAAGATAGCAGAAAAATACCCAAGAGTCTCCTTGTCACACTGTCTTTAGACACGCTCAACCCAAGATGACTCAATCTGAACAAAAGACTGTGATTGGCTGAACTCAAGCATGTTATTACAGCGCAATCTGAGTTTTTTTTTTCTTGCATAGTAATTACTGACGCATTTACATGCTACGCAAAGTATACATCTAATAATCCATGCTATTAGCATTAATACTGTTTGAGCAGGCGTATTTGAGCTTCTATGAATGTGTACAGCTTTAAGGGGCACATGAGAAGAGTTTGTTCCGAACAATTATTACAGGGATTATGAAGCAATTGTTCCTGGTGGCAGCTCTATCTCAGCTCACAGCATTAGGCATCTCTGTCAGCACCAATGTTTAACTTATAGATATAGAATATAGAAAAATATTTCATTATACATGTCAAACCCTAAATACAATATAAAACCATTGGAATGTATTCCTCATACTACTCTGTGTACTATATGACCCAAACAAATCTATTGTGGGCAACAGGAAGCCATTAACAGCCAATGAGCTGCTCTAAGTCCTAAAGGATGGCTTCCTGTGTGGAATGATGGGTAATTCAAGACAGAAGTTGTGCTAAGATTAAACACTTCCTCTCAGGGAAAGAGTGCTGTGTAAGAGCCATGCCCCCTTCACTGATTAGTCATTTAAAACTCTTCTGCATCATACTGAAGCAGACTGGATTGTCTGAGGAGCGTGGCAACATGAAATCATCTGTGTTTCCCACGCAGATGCAACAAAATCAAAAGGATCATGCCCTACACTCCTACACTACTAGTTTCCTTAGGCTTAGGCAATGAGTTTCAAAAATAGCAATAATAGTGTTTAAACTACTGCTTTGTAGGGAACTACAAATAGACATGATTATAATTTTTATAGATTTGGGCACTTTCTAAAAGAAAAAAAGATAACAACCTGAACTTTGATAACAACAAAAACAATCAATGAGGTAAAATGTTTAATTAAATATATTGCAAATCCCCATGACAAAGGTATGTACTAAATAAACAGCACATACCTGCAAGGCTGTTTAGTCTGTTAAGTTTAAATGGAATTCACTTAAGTCAACATATTTTTCTCAAGTCCTCAAATGATCTCCGCTTGCAACATGGAGGGTGAGTTCAGAGCCTCAGTAATGACATCTTCTGTGACAAGAAGAATGGGCAAAGTGAGACACAATACTCTTAACCAATCAGACGGACCGCCTCCCCTCAGGCCCCCTCAAACTAACAATGGCGCTTTGTATGAGGCTGCACTCCACTCACACGCTTACAGACAGGCTGACCAATGTAGGATCCCACCTTTTGACAGACATTCACAGAAAATATTGAAAAATAGTTACCTATCTGGAGCAGTGCAATGATGTATACCAGCATTTATCAGACAACCGGCTTTGGTTTGACTGTGTTCTCTTGCAGAGCCAGGCACATGACTGCAGCTGCCCCCCTCTCCCTCTTCTAAAGCTGTACCCCTCCTAGTTGTAGGTGAGAGGTCACACGGAGTGGCATTCCTCTCGATCTGAGAGAGAGCCTCCGAGTGTTGTACCAAACAGAGGGGGCCACGGCACAGAGTCAGAACAGCACAGGCTGGTAAAAACACACTCGCACAGGGCAGGTTAAAGATGAGGAGCATGAGACACAGGGGAGACGGGACGGGTGTTTGTGCGTGTACTGAAATGGACCACTAAACAGAAGACCCTTGTGGCTCTCCCTGCTTCATAACCACAGCTGTTTGTTTAGTCTAAGATGTCCCATGGGACAGACACACAGACATAAGGACAGACAGACCACATTTGTATCATTTATTCATGTACGTATTCATACTTAGAGGACAACCAGTCTAAATAAACAGCACTGTGCAGAGTGAATATTTAACAAAGCCTAGCACAAAAGCCTAAGAAGTATATTAACCCTATCACATTATAATAAATAAACCAGTGAATCAACATTCCACAGTGTAGTCACTATGACTATAAAGTTATATTGTATGCAAGTTAAAGATTAATGTTTTTACTTAAAATGGTATATAGTGTAGTGGACTATAACATACAATAGATTTAAAATGCACTATATAGAGCTTTCAGTGAAAATGCTAAATGCTTAATGTTTGAGCACGACTGATTCAGTTTTAAGGACTATCTCCACAATAAATGGGGTCTTCGCAGCTTGTTTTAAATTGATTTAACTGATTTTGCTTTTTGGTTCAAATTAATTTATAGGATTGGTTTACCTCTGTACTCTTTTCCTGTGGACTTACCAACACATGTATTTGCAAATCCCACTGGGTAGAGAAGTCCTAGACAGCTGATGGGACCATCAGATTTCACTGACAAACACACTTAGCCATCAAGTGAGACACAGTGAAAGTCAATACTCTGCAACTGTTTCTCTTTTCCTTTGACTCCCATCATTCCCTTTCCAACCCCTTTGCCCTGAACATCATCTTTCTGCTCTGCCATACCTCATCCTAAACCACAGAATACACTACTCTAACACACAAGAAGGAGACGCACTGACTAACCACAGCCACCAAAGTAACAAAGCAGAACTCATTAAGATCCGACTCAACATCATCCATTACCACAGACAGGGGGCATCATACATGGCCCTCCTACTGATAATCTCAGTTGTGTGAGTCACAGTTCTACCTAATATCAGCCGTTTTTAATCAAATGTAAAACTTTTATTCTACATACAAATACAGATACTATACAAACTGCTATTACGTACTTTAATCTCTTAAAAAGAAGAGGGAACGCAACTCTCTAAACGGAAACAAATTTTAGCAAAATTGCAGATGTACTAAGAGTCTCTAAATATTAACCAATACAATCCTTGTATTCATTGGACATTTTTAAGCTAAGCCTCTGGCCTTTCTTTAAGTCCAAGTTATTGGTTCAGGTCTTCATTAAAATGTACCTTGAGCTAGACGGCCTATTATAGCCTGTTCACATCTGCCTGGAGAGTACTGGTGACCCACTGGGACGGGACACAATAGTCAATGAATAGGGCTTGACCTTTGGGACAGACTGAGAAGATGCTATGTGTGTGTCTGATTGAGAAATTAGCTACACTTCCAAACAAATGGTCAGCAGCGCAACCACATGCACACCTTAAATCCAGCCCCGAGGGTAAGAAAGCAAAGGCCAGACTGCAGTTGGTTCAACCCTGACCCACGCACACAAACAAACTATGCACACATATTCAAAGTCAGACACTGAAGCTTACACAACTGCAGTGAAGCCCAAGCTATCACTTCAAGTTCTGAATGTCCACTGGGGTCAAAGTTCATCTCTTATGTGCCAGGCTGTGTTGCTTTTGTTGTGTATGACTTGTCTGGGTATATGTACGTTTACGGGAAATGACCTTGCAGAGTCATTCATTGTGATAAACTGCAGCACTAGGCACACTACTGTGGAGCTGATTTAAGAGCAGTTTTTGTGTAACACATTGTTTGGGATAGAAAAATGAGTTTTGGCTTTCCTCAGGTCTGCTACAGAGATCAGAGGTTAGATGCTATGGGGTGTGTTTCAAAGTGTACAGAGTGTGTATAGGGTCAGACACAGATGGACAGCTGGTGTTTGAGCGGTGGTAAATCACTCACCCCTCCCCAGCATGCAGACACACACAAACACTTACACACATGTCCCATCCCCCATCGACCGCAAGAAAACGCCCCTCAAGCATTCCCTGTTCTTCAGACTATGCACTGAGGGCACACACACATCCAAATAAAACCTTTCATTTGAACCAAAATGAAACAGTAAAAAAGGCCCAGAATGACAGTTTGATCAAGCTATATTAGAGGTGACCCTTCAAGTCATGCAAATTCATAAATCAGTGGAGGATTGCTCTCCTTGGGACGCTTGCACACACACATCCGTCTATTTTATGAGCTCATCAAGTCCCTCAGGTCACCAACTGCCATCTCAGCCAGGAATAAAAAAGCTCACATCAAAAGGCTAACCATCTCGCACGCATGCACACACACTTGGCATTGCAACTGTGGCAGCATTAATTTTCTTGTGAATACACTTGACTAACACATAATAATCCCAAACACTGCTGGGAGACCACCAAGTAGCAACACGCACACAGCCAGGGGGACCACCAAGCGCTGGGGCTGTCAAGACAAGATAAGTGTGCGTATAGCATCAGGGTTTGGTGTACATCCACTAATTCACAACCTTTACAAACATACACTAACAACGACACACAGGCCTAGCCCGGACTCTTGGAAAAGCTCTGGCTTATCTTTCGCCACAGATAGCAAAATGGATTAAGAGGCACATTTGGCACGTCCAGAGAGCTGGACAGATAACCAGAAAAACACTCTAACTGCAATCACCGCTTGACGTGATTTGTGTGTGTATTTGTGTCTATGTAAGATAGAGAAGGGGAGAAAGAGCATTTTAGCTTGTTGTGTGTGCTTCCCAATTAAAAACCACTGGCCCAATAACTGAGTCTAAAACTGTGTGTCTGGGGGAGTGATGCAGTGCCTGACCCAGGACTCTGTATGTTAGAAGACATGCATTCATCTTCTAAATGCACACAGCAAGCCCAGACAAAGAGAGTGTGTGAGAGGACGTCCAGCATGTGCGTGATGTCAGCTGGAGACAGAGAAGGGGAGCCCATCATATCCTGCCTGTGTGCATCTGTCCTACGACACAGCATGTTTGCTGAGTAACCCGCTGCTCATAGATGCCTACTATGAACATGCGAATGGGAGACGTTCCCTTTAAAAATGACAGCCATGAATTAACATTCCTCCTCATCCCTTTCACACTGTCATGCTTTACTTAAATGGACTTTTATGGGTGCTTTAAACCATGATAGGATCTTTTCAATAAAATACTTAGTTTTATGACAATCTTGCTCAGTACATAATTGAAGAAGTGTTTTACCTAAGTTGGATTTAAATGTATCCAGTGCTTCAACTAAGGGGTTTAAGAATGGACAATACGAGAAACACTTTATATATATGTTTAATTTGGGGAGAGTAGTAATATTTAATTGAATGGCATTTACGTGCCAAAATTAAATCAACATTCTGCAATTTATAAGACAAAACATTTTTGATATATTGTACAACTGTAATTCAGTTGTAAATTGTATGTTGCAACAGTGAAGGAGAGATTGTAATCTAAATATAGTAAAAAGTCTATGTATTCAAAGAGAGTCTGGACTTAACACTGGCATGTCTATGTGTGCCACGGCTTTTGTTGCTACAAGCAATCTTTTTTTCCACCATTTTACATGTTTGCCTACTTATCTGGCTGTCTGTCCTTTTCTTTCTCTGTCTATTAGAGTCAAATCTCCGTCTTAATGGCCATCTATTGTATGCTACCTCTCCCCCTTCTGCACATGCACACTCCCTACGAGGGGGCCCCTTAACCAGGCTCTCCATATGCCTGACCCCCACCTCTTCTTTCCACAACCCCCTTCTCCTCTCCTCATCTCCTGCTCTGTCGCTGCTGCTGTGGCAGCGGCTGCTGCCCCATGCTACCATCTGCTACAAGACAACAGAGGGCAAAAAGAGGGAAACCGGGATTGAAAAGGGCTAGAGACACGAGGGATGAAAAAGCAAAGGGTAATGTTGAAAAGGAGGGATGGACACAAGATAAAGCGTTGAAAAAAAGGGAAAATTGCAGATGTGGACAAAAAAAGAGGTTGTCCGTCTGCTCCCCCCTCTAGACACACAACCTAATACACACCACAAAGAGCGTATTTAACCTCCACATACACAGAGACAAGACAGAAGAGGGACAGCTCAGCCTTGCTCTTTAACCCGTTCCTGTCCAGTGAGCCTGCCTGCATTACACTTGTGGGGTGGCAGGTGATGGCTGGGTTGAGGGAAAAAGGATGTGGTAAAGGGGGGGATGGGGGCGTGATTGAGGGACGAAAGCTTGAAACTGATCTCAATCAACACTAACACATCCCATCCTCCCCTCCCAAATCCTAAGACCTCAATAGAGACCAGCTTGCTGCCCCTGTCACTATGACAACCTCTGCGTCAATCATACTATTGCAGTGGGCTTTCTAAAGGGGATCATGCTGCTGATTGCCTGACATTGTATTGTGGGGTTCAGTTCCTTTCATAGTACTAAACTCAACTACAATTTTGTCTTTTAAAAACTAACAGCAGGTCATGTACATGTTTAAAGAATACTGTAGATGGCTTGAAGGTGACAAAGCAATAGCATAAGCCTTTTTTATTTTATTTGACCAAATGTAAATAGACAAATATTTTGACTATGTACAATAAACAATACAGTTGGCTCAGTGATACTCACAAAGCAGACTAAAAATCTACCAAGAAAAGCTTAAAAATTTGCAGAAATCCTTAATACTTTTAAAATGAAGCTCCAGATACGTCATACACTCACCATGTAGTCCTAAGGACCAATTTAATACAAGCTTAAAATATATGCTTGGAAGAAGAAAAGCCAACGCTGATTCCTGAACCCATTTGATTCTGTGACACCTTCACTCATGCTGTGCCTGACAAGCTCAGTGACATCAAGATGGTTGTCAGGTTTGGACACACAAGCCACGGTGTAGGTCAACAAACACGGCAAACACCATATTCCCCCAAGGACCTGTCCGTACACAGAGTGACACACTCCAATGCTGTGGCAGGACTAAAGGGTGTGATAAAGGGGCGTAACCCTAAAAAGCTGATTACACTAGAGAAGAGGAGACAGGAAAAGGTGCCAGTGTATATGACCACAAATGGAGAGAACAGACACCAGCTGTCACTTGCTTATGTCAACCCTATTCTCAGCTCTTGTGCATATGCGTGTGCATGTCACTGTGATCTCAGCTAGCCCTTGCTGGTTTCAATTACACAGCAAACTCTGACCCTACCATGTGTAACCGTGCCTGGGAAGAGGCTATCTTACAGAGGCTACCTTACAGAGGAAAGTATAGAACATATCTAAAGCCAAACAGTATGGCAACACGCTTTCAGTTGTGTTTCAACTGAATGATATATTGCATACTGTCCTACTTTCAGCACCCTACTGGTGAACAACTAAAAGAATGAAATAAGTTCTAAAAGGTAAATTACACTGCACTGATTGGATGACAGAGAATTGTCAGATCATCAACAGGGTAAAAATAGGAATCAATATAATGGCAACATGGCAAGGAGCACCGTAACGTAACTTTTCACCCAAAAATGTATTTACTCAAAATCATTTAAAGGTTCTTAGATGTGAGGTCGGTAGAATCATGCCTATCTCATTGACACAACACTCTCTATCTCAAGAGATTATCTGAGTAACGCACTCTAAGGCACTCATCGAGGGAGCAGAAATAGACCAATACACTGAACCTCAGCAGAGTCATAGTTGTCAAAAATTTTGCTAAAATTACCCTATTGTTTTACTAGATATGTTTTTTTTCCTTCAAAAATTGAATAGTCTCTACTTGAAAACAAATGTCTGTGAATATTGTGCCGCTGTTGTAACAAAACAGTCTGTAGGGGGATCTGCGCCCTCTACTGGCTAAACGTTACACAGCGGCGCTTTAAACAAAGCCTGTGTTCATGTGTTGCACTAGAATTAACTATAAACTATAAATTTTTATAAAAAAATAACTCTTTGCTGGTTGACACACTACCACTACCTAACCTACAAACCCGATTGTGGAAAAGCCAACCAGATAAGTGGCCGCCATTTTAAACCGTGTGGTACCACTTTGTGGAAACAGGCCTTAGTGAACAAGAGACATGCTACTTCTGATAAAACAATTCCATGAGAGAGAAGCAAATGGTGACAACTTACCCTTTTCCGAGGCGGTCCTCGTTCTTCGTCTTTCGGAGCCCGTCCTCCTCCTGCCCCCCCAGATGCTCGCCCCTGACGCACACTTTTGCCTTCTCCCACAGACGGCCTAATGGTCATCCTGATCTCTGGTGGGCAAATGTAGTTCTTAAGGCGTATTGGGAGCTTTTTAGTACGCTTGGTGGTCTGAATCTTTAACTTTAGACTTCCTTCCTGGAAACTTGCTTCCTTGATGGAGAACTCCTGCTCTTCCAGAAGGCCCTCCCCCTGCTCCTCTAACCCCTCCCCTTCACTGATTGCACCGTTAATCACATCATCACCACGCAACAAACTGACGGATCCAGTTCCTTCCTGGTCATCTTCATTTGGCCCCGGCCTTCTTCCCTGTAACTCCGCCTCTTTGGGTCGGGCCGAGCCAACCAGTTCCCGTGGCTCCATCCACTCTCCGGCCAGAACCCGTAAAGATGGGGGAAACCTAGGGGCTGCGAGAAACAGTAGTGTAATGGATGGTCCTTTTTAATAAGTCAGCTACTGAGGTTGGGTTGATTGTCCCACAGGAACACAGCAAAGCCAAGGACAGTCTGCAAAGACAACAGGTAATATGATTAAAAGAGGGTTAACTATTTCTTTCAACACAATGGCTTACATTTAGGTACTATCTTTCAGCACAGAACTGCATACTGTCATCAACATCATCCATCACTGCAAGACATGTTGCTACACTTTTTATTCACTACACTGTCTTCACAATAACTTTATTTTCTGATAAATAGCCAAATTATTGATTAGGCTTGATTATAAACAAAAGAAATGCTTGCACATAAGAAGGTTACAAAAATTAGGTTAAAGTTTTTATTCATTGACATAGGCAACTCAAAATATTTAAACATTGTCATGTGTTCAATCACTAAAAACTGAAATTTGTTTGGCTACAGTGTTGAAGGCATTATGTGAGGTAAGCCAATATTCAATATTATTGGCTCTAAATAGATCAGTGTGGCCCACAGAAATATCCTGTTTGAAACCACTGCTATAAAGTACAAATTACCATTAAAGATTGCAGTTAAAATTTTGCCCCAGTAGGTACTTTCTTTTTCATTAACCAGCTGAAGTTAGCCTGAGGACTGTAAACTGAAAAGTTTTTTTTTTCTGTCCACCAAGGCAGGGAGGGTGGAGGGAATCATGCAGGGGAGAAAGGGAAGGCAGAGGAGAAAAATGGAGGGAAGGAATCTAAATTCTTTCCCCAGATGTGGTTTACGAGCTGCTCTGGAAAGACACAACGTCTGAACTGTTTTACACACGCATGCAGTGGCATTGCCATACACATAGTACATAAAAAAACATGAATAAATACACATGTAAGTGATAATGTTGCTGTCAGATTTCACCTCTACTCTCTCGCTCCCATTAGGAGTTGTGGCAGCCATTTCTCAAAGGACCAGAGCACATGCAGTCACAGTTATATATTACATGCTCACAGGGATACATAGACACTTAAAGTTACACTATGTTCCTAACACACCAGTATAAACAGAAAGCAACCAAAACAAACAGTGGACTACACTTCTCAGCGCAGCTCCAGGGAATCCCATCAGTCAATATGACATGAGGCATGACTGAGCTGGAAGTGGGGAATGCTGTCCCACATACTGAGCGTTGACTGACACCGTTTATACTGATGTCAACCCAGACTAGACCACGATCTTCACACTTCATGAAGGGAGTAAACGCTTGCTGCTTCCTCCAGACGTTCAATGACCACATGAGGTTTAAGGCACAAAACCCGTTGTACACTAACAGTTTTCACACTAAGTCCATTGTACCAGCTAACGCTACTGTACTAACAGCTGATCCCCATCATAATACCCAACACACTGAACAGCCAATGCTTACAGTGAGATTTGAATAATCATAATCTACAGCAACATTTTCACAAACCCATCAAATAAACCGCTGATATGAATAGTGCTTTTTTTCAATGTGTGTTTTATAAGGTGATGCTTGGTAATGCACCAGTGTGGTTGTTAGATAACTCGACAGCTTGTTCCATTTCTTATTCCTCTAAAGTCAGCTTGGTGACTTGTCCTTATGGCATTTGTGAAAGCGACCCTGTCTGTCATGTGACCAGCGACAATGACAGGAAAAAGAGACAGCTGCCAAAACCAACAGCACACACACTGAAGAACAGCCTTATCTAAAAAACATGACCTCCACTTACTGCACTGTTGGTGCTTTGACACTGTATATCAACTACTAGTATCTGTCTATTAGTAGTTTTCTCAAACAGACTGTGTAAAGCACTTAGACGGGTCATGGCTACTCCTCCCTCCCTGCCCATTGCCCTAAGCTGTGTTAGTGCCCTGTTACTGGCAGACAGTTGGAGAGTTTATGTAAGACTGACCCCTCTTCGGGCCTCTCTTGCCTGGCTTGAGGCTCACTGTCTCCTCTCCCTCTCTCCATTTTTTGCACACAAGCATACACACCTCAACAAGCGCCAGACAGCAGGATGATTGTGCGAAGCCAGCCTCAATGCATAAAGCTTCATTATGTTCTCAAAACGGCTAACACTAATTAGACCAGCTCTCTTCAATACCATAAAGTCAGTCCCCGATCTACATTTGAAGAAGCGACACTATGAAATTATTTGAAATATCCATGGGAATTAAGACGACAACTAATAGCAATAGATTACTCGTGCATATGACAAAGAAGAAGGATACTGACAGCGAGAAAAAACAGTGGTGGAACGTGTGAGTGCAACGGGAGAGAAGAGATGGCAGCAGAAACACAACCTTTTAAGGCTGCATACCCAGCAGCCCATTGCCTGAGGTGGAATCGCAAATAGCTCCTACACACATGCAGCCAGATGCACACACATCCACGAGCTCACCAAAACACCCATGTGATTGGACAATGTGAAAAGTCTTCTTTCCCTCAATGTAAGAACATAAAGGCATGTACGTGTCAGAGCATCTCACGGATAATGAACATATATGCTTGTTCTTATACTAGCTCTCTATTGAAAGGGCATCACATAAAACTAATGTTTGATCTTTGATGCAAAATTAAAAATAATGCTTCTTGTCTTGTCCTTCAAAAGTCCACAGGGCACAGATATCTGTTTTAAAACGCAAAGCTTTTAGTCCTTGCAGAATTTTTACAATGGCCCATCTAAGCCTATTGTGTCTGTATGTGAGTGTCATTATGACTTGTATTAGCAGAGGACACACCTGTGATGGATGGGCAGCAGACACATGTAAGAACACTCATACACATATGCCATGTGTAATATGGTTGTAATCTAAAATGATGGAGTGGAAGCTTCCACAAGCATGCACCTTTTAGTGAGCCATATGCCAGGTATCGCACCCTCACCTAACTACCCCGCACATAGAGATGAATATTAAACCATTTAAACTGCTGCAGAATCCACAAAATGGCTGTCAGCAAAAACACCTCCCTTGCTCCCCAACTGTCTTCCTCCTTCCCCACACCTCACCAACCTCTGCTCACTTCTATCCCCTCGCTCTCCCTCCCTTCTGTGTACTCTGCCAAAAGGTGCTCCAGTGCTGATACTCTGTTAAGAGTGCCTGCCAACAGTTAGATTTGTCCTTGGATCTCGTTCACATTCCCTCCTCCTGCGCTGTGTGATCCTATTTCAACCTGAGGTATCCAGCTCAGAAGGGAGCTACACCTAATCAATTTCTCATGCTTTAATCTAAAGGTGCTATGGAGCTCTCATTTCCTAATATGAGGTTTATTATAGTTTGCACCACAAAAAGCTGCTGGAGTTTCAACTCTCTAAGACCTGTTAACAAGACAAGATCAATGGTCCCATCCCATTTCAATCACCTCAATTATCTCCCCACTGCACTTATCAAACATTCATCAGTCAATTACTCTGCAATAACCTGTCATGTTATTTGTTTAGCACAGTTCGCCACAACATAATGTCCCATCTTGTATCACGAAACGCCACATTCAATCACTTCCATTTACTTTCTCCAACATGTCTTGCGCACACAGTTTGCCATCACAGCTGTCCACACAGTTTCTGGCTTTCCCTCCTAAGTCATGTACAAATGCTGGTGTAGTGATTTAGAAATACAGCCAGACTGAAGAGGTAGCCCTGGCATGCAATCAACCAATGGCATGCAAGGTGGACGTCACATTAACATTCAAATGTATTCAAATGTAACAGAAATCCGGTTGATTTTGAAAAGGAAAAAAATAAAACACACGTGCAGACTGAACTTCCTCTGGCTAACATGTGCAAATGTATTAGAGGAAATAACTCAAAAAATGCCTCATAACAATAAAATCCATGATTATGGAATGACCTTGCATCCTTCATTCACTTTTTCTTTCTTTCTTTTATTTCTTTTTTTTTTAATGGTGCCAGTGGAGATGCTTTAAGTGCACAAACATCTGGCGTAAAAGTAAAGGAGCACTAGAGTTTATCCACTGCTTGTATAGTGGGCACTTCATCCTATTGACCTCATTGGCTGATTTATCTTATTAAAAAGGCAATAATGTGTACACACTGAGTAGAAGAGAATGGAGTGAGCTGTCTACATTGGCTACATGTGCCTGGTGGTCCATTTTGGCATGCGACTACAACCATTGCAATGAAACTATCACTGATGGTAATAAAATGGTAGGCGCGAAGCAGCAAATCTTGTGGCTGCGCAAAAGGTGAGTCCTCAGCAGATTACAACCCACAACATGGCCAAAAAACAGAGAGAAATAATTCAGGTGTGGAATGTGGCCAGTGAAGCGGAGCTACTTACCCATGTCTAATGTTGTCACACACTCGGCTGGTACGTGTAAATATTTTATCAAGATCATTTACAATCCATTTAGAAACATTTTACACAAGCGACAGATGAGATGACAGTCTCCCGGGGAGCTGTCAAACGGTGCCACAATATATGGAGACAGAAAATACGTAGAAAATGGCGTCAACGGATTTGGAAAAGAAAAGGAGGCAAAAACAAGATTTGCAGGCGAGGTGATGACAAAATCAAGGTAGAAGCATGGAGGTGGTGAAAGAAAATCCAATCGGAAACTTGGCTCTTGTGTCCAATTCCTCAGTGAAATGGGATCTTTGAAAGGTCTTGCTGGTTTGCTGGCGGCACAGTGCCTGATGTCGCGCAGGATAGCTGGTCACTCACAGAACTGCGCAGCACTGAGATCCCTAGCAAATCCGCTACACAGTGGCGAGAGGAGGAGGAGGAGGAGCAGGGCTATTACTGCAGTCAAAACAAGCACGCATCCGACTACAAGAACAAATCCAGCCGGGAAATGTCAGCGACAGAAGCGCGCTTTGAGCCTGAGGTCCACAGTGAGACGGAAGGGCTGAAGCTCGCTCTCTCGCCGGCTGCACTGGTCAAGGATTTCTCACTCTCTCCGTCTGTGTATCTCTCTGCTTTTCTGCTCGATGAATGTCAGGTCCTGGAGCCTGGTGTCTGGTAATGATCTCACCCACCAGACTGAACGCTTATGGCCGAGCAGAGCGAGGCGAGTAGAAAAGAGGAGAGGAGGAGCGACACCGCCTCCACCTGGCAGCGAGAGGCCCAGCGAGTTTCTGTCCCTCCAGCCTCCTCTTATACAGTGCCTGCTTCAGCTTCTGTATGGAGCCTCTCATTCCTGAGCAACTTCATCACTGAGACACGTCTGAACAATAATCCCTCTATATGTAGCCTACAAGATATCAACCACAAAACAACAACTGTAATTGAATTAGGCCATACCTACAAAAGAGCAATCAATGTAATGTGTTATATATTCTTTTATGTATTAATATGTGATATGTAATGATTGTAATGCAAATTAATGTATTGTCATTTTATATTTATATATGATGCTCTTCAAATATAGACTTTATCTAATACAGGGTTGATAAACATTAGCATAATTTTATTGTATATACAGCCTACTCTAATAAGAGTGTCATTCAAGCATGTAAAAGTAGGGTAAATGCTGTCACTTTGCTTTCACACTTGTCACAGGAAGTCCAGGTCTTTCTGTGAGTGGGCCCCAGTACCGGTATCTTAAGTGTAGGTGTGAGTTGGTGCTTTCCCCCCTTGTCAAAAATAGATCACCGTGGAAAACTACATTGGGTCTATAGGCAGCGATTTCTAAAAGCTACCACAAATACCTCATTGTCAGTTTGGTCTTTATCACAACCCCATGCAAAACTTCATCGTATTGAAAACCTCCTTTAACATTAACAAGCAATGCAAATGATGTCGCAGTGACCTTTCTCTTTTGGTGTCCCATGGCTCCCAGCTGTTAATGATCCCTTGGTGTGTAACTCTAAGCACTCAGTAGGAGATATTTGTGATATTTTTTGGCTCCATCACATGTAGACAGTGCTTTTTTTAGTCCTAAAATCAGCAGTTTGGATGTTGCTCTTTTTGTTTCTCCTGCTGTGACACATTGACTTGACTCACAAAAGAACCATGTGTGTGTGTCCAAGTGTTGATCAGTGTTTTTATAGCCACAGTAAATATATAATTTTGATTTGTGCATTTCTATTGAAAGCCGGTTATTGTGCAGTCAGTTAAAAGATTGATGATAAATAACACGATGAAGTTTATTAGGAGTCAAGATGATGACATGTATTTTAGAGATTTTAACTTAAGACTTGAAAAAAAGCATACTATATTAAAATACCTTTGAATAATAAACCTGTGTCATGTGTGTGTTTATATTGATTTAGGATGTGTGCAAGAATACAAAGAGACCCCTGAGAGTCAGGTTTCAACAGCTGCTCCCCAACAACCAATCAATCGCAGTGTATCTGTAAACATTACACACACACACACACATGCGCACACACACACACGGACACACACACACACACACACACGGACATACACACACACACACACACACACACACACACACGCGCACACGGACACACACACACACACACACGGACACACAGAGACACACACACACACGGACACTTACAGACTGCACTCTCTTCTTGTTGCCATGGATACCAGATACAGGCAGCCAAGAGGGAGCAGTTTTCCAGCTTAAACTGTAAATATTGAATTATGATTGGGAGGAAAGAGACAGCAGTGGAAGGCCTGAATGATCTAAATATCTCCATAATCCTCTCATCTGTAGTCACTGCAACAGGAAATCCACTGCATCATGCATGTTCATCAAGTTATACTACATTAAAAAAAGGGAATAATCATTACAGACTCTGCTGTTTATCTAACGCTCTACTGCAGACTGGCTTCTGTCCTGATTTCAGATTCAATAGAAAAACCCACTTCCTTCAACACTTTTATGTGGCACACTGTGAAAGTATGAAATCTTAAATGCATGTGAAGAATGCTCTTGTACATTTCAAGTGGGGCCCCAAGAGAAAAAATACTGAAAAGACCACGCAGAACCATTTCAAATGGTGATTTTAAATTGATGATTCACCCCCTTTGTGAATAATACAGACAGGGAAGTGCACAGAGCTAAGATAATAATGGCATACAAATTTTGAAAACAAAGCTAGAGCACTTGACTGCTCTGGAAATACGAGCACTTAGACACAACGCACTAACCTTGAGCTGACATTGTGTGCAGAAGAGACTCACGTTTAATCAATGAAGGGCTTTTCTCAGGGAGTCCACTAATCTCACAGGGCAGTGGAGGGTTCATCAGAACTTAGAGACCCCTGGGACTGACAGAGCTAATGGGGTTAGCTCACAGTAAGGGAGACACTCAGAGGTTTGTGTGTAGTGTGCAATGCATGACAGTGAACATGCAGTGTGTGTATTACATTGTTTTCTGAGAGCAGTTGCGTGCTTGCATACAGATGTGTGCAGTGTCTATGTGAATCACAAGGAGAGAGGCCCATGCTGATAGAGGGAGAAGTTAATGGGACGTGTGACAAGGTTGATTACTGGGGCCGCAGCGATCTGCCTGGGTTAATGAAGTAAATGACTTCTTGGATAACACACGACTGAGGTGATTTTTAGCTCCTGATACACTCAAATAAACCAAAATTGCAGATTCTTCTACCTCATTTACCTTTCAAAGACATCAGTCTCAAACACCCCTTGGTCTTGTGAGTCACTAGACAAGATTTGTTTTATTCCCCCAAGTCTTCATATGTTAGATCACCCCTAAAATCTTTTAATGAGGTCCAGCAGTGAAAAAGTAATTTGGTTTTGTTGTAATATTAAGGCTCTTGAACATTAATAAAAAACATTTTATTCAAATAAATGTACTCATAATTTTCATTTTTACCTACAATCCAAGGTTAAATTTAGTTTGTCATGAGTACACATATTAAAAATGGCAAGCCGAAGATCTCACATACTAAAGTAAACAAAAATTACTTTGGTAACGTTCCATAAATAGTGTAAGCCATCTCTGAAATGCTGTATGGAAAAAACAACACAGATGGGAGCTGAGACCTTGACAAATGCAGTTGACTGTTGACTCCCTGCTGTTGTGTTTATATGATATGATATGAGATGACACAGTGCATATCCCCACATTATCAAATTGGAGTGTACACTGAGACTCAGATCCAAGGAAAAAGATAGAGAATAAAATGATTCTGACTGAATATATATTAAGTGAAACTCACATTTTGGTTCTCTAACAATAGTCTACTGAACTGATGATACCATTATGAGGAATGTTTATTGGTTGTACACAAACAGAATAACTTAAGATATTAACTTGATTTTGTTTGTCCTTCCAGCCTTTACTGACAACTGAAAATAGTAAAGAACAACAGGTGGCGTTAAGAATGCAATTCGCAACTCGGTCAACGCCAAAAGAGTGATATGCATTTGTGTATTTGTTATTAAGTATGCTGTATTTAATATCATATTCTGCTGTAATTAAATATATGGCATAAATATTTATGAAAACTTTACTGGGAGTTCGGCTCTAGAGGCACATGTTTTACTTTTTCAGTATTCATTTGTGGTGGTTTTGCCTGAAACTTCACACCTCACACATCCACCCAACAACATCCTGTTGTGTTATAACTGTGCATGTGGTCAGATACAGCTGTGTGTGTGTGTGTGTGTGTGTGTGTGTGTGTGTGTGTGTGTGTGTGCGTGCGTGTGTGCCTGCGTGTGGGGGGGGGCTGTGTAAGACAGAGACAGTAAGAAATTGAAACAAAGAGGAAAACTCTCTAGATCACAGAACACAGCCACATCCCCAAGACTCTGTGAGTGAAGATGTACAGCAGGTGCATGGTACCGCAGTGATGCTGAATCATCTTGCATCTAGTCATTGAGTGGGTCAAGTTTCCTCGTAAATCTCATTCTTTCTTTTATTGTTCTTATAGGAGGAATATACATGTAAAAAAACAAGAGCAAACAACATATTAATGGCTCAAAGCACCTTGCATCTGTATAGAGCAATACCCTAATGTTGGTCCACATAATATTTATTTTTATTTTCTTTACATCAGTGAAAGCCTACTTTCTCCCTAGTAGAGTGTGTAAACCTCAATAAAGTAGCAGGGATGTGCACTTAAGCCTAATATCAGTATATAATAGGAAGAATATGCAAACAAAATGCATAGTCTACACGAAAAAGGCACCTGCATTTGTTGTTTACAGTACAACATGTGAATACTGTCCCGTTTGAAGCCCTTCCCAGCAGCAGGATGTGGTAGTGTGAACCGTCCTTGCACAAAAACACCCACTTCCTATGATTTTGATAAACAGCATTGTGGTTTCACTCACCATAGATGCACAAATAAGCACACACATCTGTACTTTCCTCAACAAAATCACCATCTGCTATTGTGACGCAAAGGCAGCACAATGTTATTTATTAAAAACTAAAACACTTCTTCACCTGTTTTCATGTGACTTAATGAGCTCACCAATAGGCAGGCTCTGTAGACTTTTGTCTAAAACGTGAAAGCCAGAAAAGGTTTAGGTTTATAAAAGTAAGCCATTTTTTTTATTGTCTTCATGGTTGCATGGTCACATACTGTCCTGTCAGTCACATCTGTGAGCCTGTCAGGATATTGGGATATGAATGTAAATGCTTCTGAGAGGAGAATAAGAGGGGTGTATTAGGCTTGCTGATCCTTCACAGTCCTCTTGTCAAGCTAAAAGTGAGAGTAAAAGTCACTCGTGTGTATGTCCGAATGTGTGTGTGTGTGTGTGTGTGTGTGTGTGTGTGTGTGTGTGTGTGTGTGTGTGTGTGTGTGTGTTGTGGAGGGTCAAAGGAGAGGAGCCATGCCTAATCCTGTGGGATGTGGGGGTATCTGCTGTGTATGGAGATGGGATGTAAGGATGTGCTCAACCGGGCATGGATCACAAAGCCTTTCTAACTGACAGAGGAGACTCCCGAGAGACGAGTGTCAATTTCAGACCAAAAAGTAAAACTGTTAGGGAATATAACATAACAAGATAAAAAATATTCTACTTTTATTTGTTTAGAAAATACAAATTATAGTTCATATATAGGCAAAGGTTTTTATGGGTGTGAGCATTTTCATTAGCAGGAAGCTATGAAACTGTGCTACTGATGCACTAAACTAAAAATAATAGCATTTATGTAAAAACCTCTCGGACGAGTGGATATTTCACCTTTTTGACAAGCAGCTTACAGATCAAGGCCTACATATCTAAAATACGTGTTAATTGGTGTTGTGCGGAATTGACCAGTAGATGGCGGTATTGAATACTATGAGAATTACTTTAACCCGGAAAAAAATCATTACGGCCCTTTAACAAAACCGGAAGAACAGAACTGTCGGTGATCCGCTAGAATGGCACTTGATGTAAAATCTAGAGCCAAACGGTACGAGAAGCTGGACTTTCTCGGGGAGGGTCAGGTGAGCAGATAGTAGATGAATAAAATAGGGTTTAATGCAACTTGTTGAAATAAAGGTGGTCTCTTTAGAGATATGCCTACAGTGCGGTGGGATGCTAACTAGTGTTAGCTGGTTGCCAGTGTCAACAAAGCCATGTTGCATGCGTTGCTACTCATTGTAGGTATATCTACAACGACACGTCTCATTATTGGCTTACTCCCTTTCTCCTCTAGTTTGCTACAGTCTATAAAGCCAGAGACAAACACACTGACACAATCGTGGCCATCAAAAAGGTGCATATATTGGCTTCTTTCATGTCATGTTAAGCATTTGAGAAAGAGACAAGGCCACTAAAAGTGTGTTTTCTCCCGCAGATAAAGGTTGGTCACCGAACTGAGGCAAAAGATGGTGAGTGCCAACCAGTAATCATCCTTTTTTATTTTTAAGTCACATGTTGCATGTAGTCAATTGTTATATACCTTAAAATGTTTCCCTTCAGGTATTAACAGGACTGCTCTTCGAGAGATTAAACTTCTACAGGAGTTGCATCATCCAAATATCATTGGGGTAAACGCTACTATGTAACTAATCCATCTGCTTCCACTTATCTTGGCTGGATCACAGAGGCAGGTAGAAACATAGTCCATCCAGTGCGTCAGCTGACTGCTCTTTGTGGAGAAGCATTGTGCTTTACATTGTGCTCCTCCTGAGGGCTGAGCCTTTCCTCCCTGCTTAGGAAACTAATTTTAACAGGTTGCCTTATGACTCAGCTCCCTCTTTACACATCAACTGCGCCACACTGTTCGTCAGGCTCCAATTCCATCCAATCTGTGATACTTGCATCTTTCCCACACTAGTAAACGTCAACCCCAGAGTCTTGAACTTACTGTTCTCCAACCTGAAAGAGGAAAAGCTACCCTTTTTCAGCAGAAACCATACTCTTGTTCATGGAGGTGTTCATTTTTATCTTAGTCAATTATCTCAGCAAAACAATCTCGGTGTAAGCTCTGTCCTAGAAGCCAACAGGGTAACATTGTCCATACAAATAATGAACAGAATTGTGTTTATTTATTATTATTATCATTATTATTATTATTATTATTATTAACACCTTGACTTAACTATGTAAGTTACATAGTAAACTAACTAATGTTAATAAAAAATAGTGAGTCTATTAAGTCCAATTATCTAACCATACCATTTGGTTTTATGTTGTAGCTGCTGGATGCCTTTGGTCACAAATCAAATATTAGTCTGGTGTTTGATTACATGGAGACAGATCTGGAGGTGAGCCATCTTCAATGTTAATTAATACAATTATTACTCAGTCTCACTGTCTAGCTGGTTTACATAATTAATTGGTTTATGTTTTGGGAGGTGTAAGGTTATATAGTAGTGCAGTAATTATTGAGATGGCCGTATGGATACTCTCATCTTGTCTATTAACTGTGTTCTAAAGGTTTGTAAAAAAGTAAGCAAAATGCAAAATAATGACAGACACAGCACCACCCAGTGGTTTAAACAGATGCTGTCTAGTCTTTCAGTGGAGAGAATTACTGTTATAAGAATTTTTTGTTCAGATTGATTAGAGAGACGGAGTACAATTTAAAATGAATGATCAGGTTTAATTTTTGCAAGAATGAAGCAAAGCACATGTAAAAATGGTACAGGATAACGTTTGCTGGAAAAAAGTAAACAATACATAAGATTTTATATCATACTGTAAAGGTTGTAGGAGGTGTATCTTTCACACACACCACATGACAAGTTCCCAGGTGCAGGATTTAGTCCATGGCAAGTTATGTCTACGTCTAGTTATGTCTATGTTCATGTTTGGATTAGCATGAAGGACATGACATGTGCAGGACTGACATGACCTGAAGAGGACTAGGAGCAACCAGTAATTACTAACTATAGGAAATTATAAATTATTATAACATTCACTTGCATTAATTTGGCTAAACAGGTGTCTGAAAAGATTTGGAGACCTAACAGAGGAGCCAGCTGACATCTTATGTTGACGTTGCAATTTCTGTGCTTATGTATGAATTTATATTTTTAAATAGATTCTTACAGACTTATTTCAGTCAATAAGAGAAGCATTGTTCTTAGTTTTTGTATTTTCACGTTTCTTGTGTTTTTCTGTTTGATTTTTTTTTATTCAAAACTATGCGATACAGTCTTGCATGTGAGGCTAAAAAAGTAAAGGAACTACTGTATTGACATGGTGTAAACTTGTATAAAATGACAGTATTATGGCAAAAGGAAATTGCAAACACATTATTGTACACTAAACTTGATATATTGTATCTACCTCATTAAGTACAATGTAACAAACTGTAATGCCATGTAACTACACAGTACATACATACCCTAACCCTACCTACAATATGTAAGTACACATAATTCCATTATGTATGTACTATTTAGTTACATTTTATTACAATTTGTTACACAAGGCAGTAGATACAATGTATCAAGTGCAGTGTAAAATAAAGTGTCACCAAAAATCAATACCTTATGGTACTTATAATGAATTAATTTGCCATTAGAAGCAGAGGAACCAGACACAAGAGGAAATGTTTACTTTGTTACACATTTTGGCTGTCTAATTTTACGGTACTCTTTAAAATAATGTTGCGTATTCTTTTCTTTTTCCTGTATTGTAAAAAAATATACATCTTACACCTAAACACAAGCATAACTTCTTTGTCCTTGTCTTTATACTCAAGGTTATTATTAAAGACACTAGCTTAGTCTTGACTCCAGCCAACATCAAAGCCTACATCCTTATGACTCTACAAGGATTAGAGTACATGCACGAACACTGGGTCCTTCACAGAGTAAGAGTGTATGGTTTATAAGTACTTTTGGGTATTTATTTATCAGATAGCCACTAAAGTCTTTGGTTTCTTTTTGTCTATGCAGGATCTGAAGCCCAATAATCTGCTGCTAGATGGAAATGGAGTGTTAAAATTGGCTGATTTTGGCTTGGCCAAATCATTCGGCAGTCCCAACAGAGTCTATACACACCAAGTTGTTACAAGGTCTGTCCATTTCTTTATTTGTAAGTAAAGGTTATTGATGGAAATAATCTTACATCCATTAGTTTCCCATTGTTTTCTGTTAATCGTGTTTTTTATGTTCATCATCTTTCCTAGGTGGTATCGCTCCCCTGAGCTCCTATTTGGCGCCAGGATGTACGGTGTTGGTGTTGACATGTGGGCAGTGGGATGCATTTTGGCAGAGCTGCTACTTAGGGTACAGATGAGAAAATTCTTTAGAGACATGGAGAAAAAAATCAAAAGACAGGGTCCTCCTTAAAAGGAACTATGTTTGCTTTATTTTAATGTAGATACCTTTTCTTGCTGGTGACTCTGATCTTGACCAGTTGACAAAGATCTTTGAAGCTCTTGGCACGCCCACAGAAGAGACATGGCCTGTCTGTATTCTTTTAATTATAATTTAATTATTATCTTTTAATAATTTAAATTGTCGTGTCTGATTTATTTTTCAGTCTAATTCCGCGTAAACATGTATTTTGTCTAATATTTCTGCAGGGAATGAATAGTCTACCAGACTATGTGTCCTTTAAAATATTTCCTGGTACACCTCTTGAACACATATTTAGTGCAGCTGGAGATGATTTATTGGAGCTGCTACAGGGACTCTTCACCTTTAATCCATCAACACGGACCACAGCCACACAGGTAAAGTAAAGTGTAATTTTTACAGTTGCTTCTTGCCATCCCAAAAGTACAATATGTTTAAATAATACTCAGGCTTATTAATGTTGAGAAGTTGGACATTGTATTTTTAAATTAGAAAAATGCATTTGCTGTACACATGTTTATATTGTATGGTTAGAATTAAGAACTTAATCACATATTGTCTGTTGTTCCCTAGGCTTTGAAGATGAAGTATTTCAGTAACAGGCCTGGTCCCACTCCTGGTCCTCAACTTCCAAGACCCAACTGCTCAGTAGAAGCTCTACGGGAAAAAGAAACAGTTGGACTCAAGAGGAAGATAGAGGGCTTGGAGACAAGTAATTAAAACAGCATTTCTGCTATTTATTCATAAATAACTACTTACATAATCTGCCTAGCATGCCTTGTCCTAATTTTGCCACAGTAAATTTAAATATTATATAGTATTTACATTTTGGTTTAAGTAGCAAACTGAGATGTGTCTCCCACACATGATTAAGACTGAATTAAAAGGAGTTACTTAGATGCATTTAAGATGAACCAGTCTGCTCTCACAGTTCTGCTCTCTATGGTCATAAAACTGCATTACAACTTGATTGAACCTTATAATTCAGAGGGTGTAGGCTGAAGTTAGAAATTCAAAATATCGTAAAGTTAGAGCACATGCATACTGTTTAGTGGTAGGGTATGTTTTACCAAAGTAGGGCCTTGGTGTAACTGGGAGTTTCAAAGCTTTTTATTTGTGGTTAGGAAAATATCTTGTAACTATGTTCTTATGCTACAGTATACTGCAGAGTGTAATTTGAAACATATGAACATGTTTGTTGGGAACAGATTTCTCATAAATGGTACAGTGTTTGCAAATGTATGCATTGTCTATATTACTACTATGTTGTCATTCACAGCTGTAATGAAGAAGAAGCTGATTTTTTGACCAGAGAATCTGGTCAGTTGGATGTTGACCTTGATCTTCAGAGAGGAACTGCACTCTTTAATTCTCAGGATTCACCACTAGAAGTTAACAACCCATGGAAAGGAGGACTTGACTGCATTTTGTTTTACTGCAGCTGTTACAGAAAATTGTTTGGCCATGTTGAAAAATACAATACCTGATGTACAGAAATAATGTAATCAGTTCTAGCTTTTTTCATTTCATCACTAAAGACCTCTTCTAACTATTTAGATTAATTCTATTTATGTGTATAAAAAGAAAAGAACCATTCTAGTAAGACTTAAATGTAGATACATTTTTTATATTTTTGTAAGCAAGACCAACAAATGGTCTAAACACAGTGAACACCCAGCTGACATCTGAAATCAGATTTTGATTAAATTTCTAAAGAATTTAAACTTTCATTTATGATGATGCATTTATCGCTGTGTGGTTCATACTGTTGTGTCTCTGTAGCAAGACAGTTATTTCACCTTTCCTCCAGTGCAACAGCACTGTTGTATGAATGTCTGTGATTGTAGAGGTGAGTTTAATGCTGGTTGTATAATAATAATGTACAAAAAAGAGCTTTATAAATGCTCACCATTTATCCTCTGCTATTATAAGGGACACTTGTATAGTATGTCCCATGACAAAATTTTACAAATTTGACATTGAGAGTTGAGAATGTAGTATTAAAACATGTCACTTATGTCACAAAAATACACATTTCTTAGTAAGAGGAAGAGCTGTGCGTCTCATTTGTGGGTTATTGTGGCAAAATCCCAAGTTGGGTCATTCTACAAAAGGACATGGTCCTAAAGCCAAAATCACAATTGCTGCAATTCAGAACCAGGCTAAATGGCTTCAGTACAGCCCTTGTTGTATAATAGTGACTAGGTGGGTTACTTCAGTTTGTTTGGTTAAGTTGCTGGTCAGATTACATTCTCTGCAAACGTTCACTAAGTAAACTTTATCAGCTCGGTGCAGAAAGCGGTGTCTATCTGACAAGCAGTTGGGCAGAGAAGATACGGGAAGTGTTTAACTGAATCACCTCAATTCAAAGAAACAAAGTGAAATTACAAGTGCTCTTCAAGGACAGAAAGGGCCACAACAGCAAATACAAACAAAGAGAATGTCCGAGGCACTCTGATTTGATTGTATACTGAACAGAAATCACCTGTGAGGTGGATGGATCATCTCGGCAAAGGTAAAGTGCTCACTAACACAGATTTGTGAACAACATTTGATAGAAGTAGGCCTTTTATGTACATAGAATAAACAAGTGTTTAAATTTTTGTTCAGTGTCTTTAAACGCCAACGCGTTTCATCTCATTGAATCTTCTCTAGGGCAGTGAACAGGACAGGTGTGTGAAGGCTTTATAAATGGAAAAGAAAATGAAACCTGTAAACCCCTCAAAAGGTACATTTGACTACATAAAATGGATGCATCAAAGTGTGCAAATAATTACATAAACCAAACTAAAGAATAGACCACCACAGAGCAGGCTACAAGCAGTTGGGCAGTTCTGAAACTTTCACATCCTACAAAAAACAAAAACAGACTTTAAAAAACTTGAAAAAAAGACTTGTGGTTGAAAGTAATTCTTTCTTATGTCTACATTAGCAAGATAAGCCTTGGTTACATATTTGTGACCGTTTTACTAAAGAGGCAACAGCTGCAGAACTTGAACTAAAATGACATGAGAAACACCTACTAATCACCAGGTTAAACCGTTTGTATCCATGGATAGCCTACTCTTTGATCAATGTTGTATGAAGATGCGGTTATGTGAAGTGTGAACACAATTTAACGGAAAAGGAAATACAATTGAAAAACAGCAGATTAGTGGCAAAGAGCACTGGAGAAATCAGGGCACGCAGACAATTGCTATAGTTTCTGAGGCGTCCAGCAATGTCCCCTGACGTCAAGGGCTATAACGGCGCAATGTCATCAAGACTTCACTTGAATTAAAATTAGGTCACCATTATGTCCAGAAATCAAAGTAGCTTAACCTCATACAGAATAGTTGTTTAGTTTAATTTGGCTGTAGAGAATAATATCTATAGAAGGAAAGTAAGTATTGCATGTTTTATTTGAGAAGCTCTGGAGGCAGTAAAGCTTTGTGTGTGTTTTTTCTTGTTGATGTGCGGTGGGAGGAGAGACGGGGGCGGGGCGGAGAGACAGCGGACAGCCGCGGAGGAAGACTGGGAACAACTGCTAATTTCATGTGGAAGCGAAAGATAGCGACTGACAAAAGCAAGCTCTTTCTCTGAGGCGGATTTTTTTTTTCAATTTCCCTGAGCATTATGTGCACTCCGTGTTGTTTCTCGCAGGTAAGCATAACGTGGTATTGTTTTTTGTTTTCCGTCGACGAATTTGTTGAACGATACAATGAAACGCTCCAATGCTAGGTCGAGTCACTGCTGCTGTTTCTGTAGCCTACTGTTGACTCTGTGATTATAGCCTACTCCGGAATCTCCTTTCTGCCTTTCATTCACAACTTCCATTGCCTCTCTTTTAGAAAAAAGGAGAAAATTACATCGTTATCGTCAGAAACTATTGTTTCCCCTGGGTGTGTTTTATTTGTATTTTTTTAAGAAAATAGTGGGAGAGTTCTTCTAAATGTGACATATATCCTTCCCTCGCTGACTGCTGGATCGGTCAGTGACACAGTTTTGCAATCCATTTTGTGCTTTCTTTTATTGGGGTATTTCCACTCTGAAACTTGGAGCTAACGGTGTTTTCCACTCAACAAATAGAAGTCTTGTTCTCTGACGGGAAAAAGGATGATGGTTTAGGATAGCAAGCGAGTTTTTTATTGTTCTACTGTAAGCCATGCTTTTGATGCACGGCAGATAAAGAAACCAAATAGCCTCTTATACTCAGCAGCCTACTCAGTAGACTGGAATCCTACTCAGTAGACTGTTATCCTACTTAACTGCACCGACTCACCAACTTCTCTCTGTAGTTTATGACTCAAGACGAATCAGTTAGACTTGTGCTGCCACAGCATAGCCTACTCTATCCAAGTCTTTGTGCGTAGTAAGACTACTGACACAAAAAGTTAAGACTTAAAATATATTTTTTCTTTAATAGCTCAATGTGTTTGCTTGGACAGTTAGTTAAAATAAATTAAAATAATTTAAATCATGAGGTTCATATTTAAAGCAGACCTAATATTATTTTGTTAAAACAAATTATCTATCCTATGCAATATGTAAAAGTAACCCTACAAACAAACATGCCATAGGCCTACCACACAAATAACACCCCACAAAGATGCTCAGGCCCTCACTGTCACTCAGTGATTACAATTATACAAGCACCAATTTATAATCATGCACCATAGGCCTACTGACATACCACATTTAGATTTATTCTTATCTCATGTAGCTTCTTGGAATGCCCTTTTTGGCATGGTGTCATGTTGTGTGGTCTTTTTCTTTCTGTGTTGGCTTCAAGGTGAAAATGAACAGAGGGTGGGCACTGTTGGTAATAGACGTGAGTTGGCGTGGTTCTGGGAGCAGTAGACTTGTAATTTCACAGAGGGATCAGGGCTGAATGCCATGTTGTGATACGGGCTTTAGCTGTAGCTCATTATTGCGGTTGCTTTTTTTTTTTTTTTTTTTTTTTTTTTTTTTTTAAAGCGCTGTGGGATTTAGCTGTGATTGGGGTCTACAACTACGCAGGGAACTGGATGGAGCACAGCTATAGTACAAGCCACTTTGGCATGACACAGGATTTAGGACAGTAGAAGTATAGCATACAGGCCATCCCAAAAGCAGCCAACTTTAAGCAGAATCTGCACTCTGACTTACTGTCATTGTAGGGTCCTAATAATGTATATATCTATATAATCTAAATAAAACACTCAAACACTCACAGCAACATCTGCAGTGGCTCTTTTGTTCTAAAAACAGGCACTGAATAGCTGCAAAATACATTTGTAGCATCCCTCTTATTTTTTTATTTAACAAGGGAAGTCCCACTGAGATTACAAATTTGTTATGCAGGGAAGTCTTGGCTCTGTGTGTGTGTGAGGGGGGGGCAATGGTACATGGTTTTGGTGGTAGGGAAACCGGAGCAACCGGAAAAAAAACCTATGCAGACACGTGGATAACATGCAAACTCCACACAGGCCCTGCCCCTGGATGGGACCTTCTTGCTTTAAGGCAGGTCTGCTAACCACTCTGCCAACATAACATAAGTATATGTTCCTTGAAGTATTTGTAGTGGTTGGCTTAGTCTGCTTTTTTCAACTTGCCTCTGGGAATTACTGTGGTAAGCAACCAGCATTTTCCACAGGGATGTCATCAACACGGTCCATATGTTTAGTGTCTTTTTGACCTGACACGTGGCATGGAAAATCTTTATTCCGTTTTGTCTCTTAAAACCACATGAGGAGATTATGATGCAACTGTCTGAAATACCAATCCAGCGAGGTGCCATTATGTTCAGTTGACTAAATGGCGTTTACTCTCATTAGTTAGTTGGAAATAAATCTTTTTACTACGGGATTCATTCATTAATTTTCTTCCGCCTGGTCCCGTTAGGGGTCGAGGTATACTAGGGTATCTTGGTTTTAATACAGTTTGTCATTGATCTGTTATCCTCTGAATGTCTTGGTGTTTCCTCCCCTCTTTGATTGTTTCTTTTTTTTTTCTTTGCCTTTGTTCATCCTTTCTGTGCTTTGGACTTCTGTTCGCCTGTGTTGATTGTCGTCAGGGGTTGTATTTGCCAGGAGGGAAGCAAAGACTTTCTTTTGTGTATGGGAAACAGAGCAGTGATACATTTTTGCTGTGTGTATACAGCTGCTTAGCTATAGACAATAGTGGAGCTGTCAATCACAACATACGTTGAAAAGGAATAGATGTAGTTTTGGAGCTCAGGATGTGTAATATTTAAGCCTTATTGTTGTTTTTGCCTTTTAGCTTTTGCTGGAGAGGTTGTTTTTGCTACAACCTCTCCAGCAAAAGCTTTGTTGTAACTTGAGATGTCAGGGTGTGTCCAAGCTTTGCCTTGACCATGATTCATTGAGGTAAACATCCAGCCGCTGTTGTTATTGGGGAGTTCCTTTAGTAGTATCTATATTATGCTGCATATATGAAAAGAAGGCTGTACCATAGATCAGAGTAATACATGTGATAAATAACAGACAACACTGACTCGTTAAATCACAACAGTCTCCTTTTCAATAGAAGTTCTGTGAAACTATGAGTCACAGTCTGCCTTGTTGTTTTTTCCAAATTGACTAATGAAGTTATCTCAAATCTCAGCTTTGATGTTCTCCACATGTTAAACATTGGAAGGAGAAATATGTAACAATCGCAGCTAAACCATATTTTTTATTTACCATCTCCTCGTCTGGAAGGTACATTATGGTTGCATATCTCTGATACTTCCTGATGTGCTCACAGTTGCACAAGTAACCCATTTTTCTGTGACTCTACTGTTTGCATTGCATAAGCACACAATGTCTTTTTTGTGCTTTGGTTTATCCAATGCTAACCACTGTTTCCTTAATTTGGCTCAACTGTGTGCCATCATTTCAAATAACCTTTTGTTTGTAGATAAGCTTGTATGTGCTTGTCATAAATGTTACTTTTTTCAACATTTACATCAAGCTAAACTAAGGTCTTATGTGCAACGCCTCTGCGCCCCATCCATTGCTTTAATTTCCTGAGCACATTCTTTACAGTGTGTTGTGTTCATCCACTCTTATCAATACCCTTTCCACTGAATGCCTTTGAGTTGAAAGATAGAGAAGCGTTAGAGAGTATGTGGAGGCAAAAGAGTGACTGAAGACAGCAAAGAAGGGGTAAAGGAAGTAACAAATAAATGATGCCTAAGTTTCTGTGAGTATTTTAAGCTGTTTGATAAACCAGTAATGTCAGGTAGAAGTACACAAAATAAAATCAAACACTTAAAACAAACCTAACCTACATAGTTACACTGGAGAAAACATGAAAATAGTAATTTTCATGTTTTGCCATAATTTGTATCCTGTATTGATTTGCCACTATAAATTTATTTTACTGCTACAGAAAAGCAGAAGGACCAGGATGTGTAACAGTGATGGTGATTGGAATATAGAGCTGTCAACAAACACACATATGCATACAAATACACTGTTCTTTTTCAAGAAAGGCAGGTAGTTAAAGTGTTTGCTGTTGCATGTTGGAGTGGCTCTTGCGTATTACTCATGAGGGATCCTTTTGCCATTGACAGAAGAGTGCACAGGGCAGACACGGTGACCACCTGTCAGCTTGTTGGTGGGTCAGGCGAGCAGTAGAGAAGGGGGTGAGTGAGCTCTTGAGTGGGAAGGGTCAGTGGATTACCATGGCTACTCTTTTAGTATCTGTGTGTGGTGGAATTCCTTTAGACGTCCCCCTGTCCTCCCTCCCTCCAATCCGTTCTACAGAGTTTGCAGTTTGGCCCCTCAGTGTGCTGTCCTCCGGTGAAACACCCCCTAACTAATGAAATCTAAACACCCTCTCATTCTATAAAGCCCTCCTTTTTTTCTGTGTACTTGCAGTGTAATGCGGTTAATTAAATGTCCATTGAGCGAACATGTGGGTGCTGTAGAAACAAAGCAAATGGCTTATCCCATTAAGATGTGTGCAGTCCAAGTTCAAATTGTCAATGTTTTCTGTCATGATTTTAATAATACTGAACATCGTTAGTGTTCATTTAGCTCCAATCAGTCTTTTTAAATGGCATTTTCTCATAAATGTAACTATTGCTGTTTTAAAAAAAATGTCTGTTTGTGCTTGTCCTTTTTTAGAACTTTATGGAATTTTATTAATACCTCACTGTTAAATTTTATAAGAAATCAAAGGCTTTTTTTGTGGTTTGATCTAGTCCCACTCCCCTGTGTTACCAATAGCATCAAAGCAGTCTTTGTTTTGCCATTAACCGAAAGCAGATAGTTTTTCCTGCTTTGTTATCCTCTTTTATCTAATTGTATGTAACCTTTGACCTATTTCTGGTCACTTGAGCTGTATTTCTAGTAAAAAATAGTTTATGCTGACTAAAAAGTTCTATTTTTGTTAAATTGAGCTCATGAATGAGTTTGATCCTAACCATGTGGATCCACAATACTTCAGCATACCACACATTACTGGCTTTTGAAGCAGAGCACTGCGCATTTCACACTGGCTTTACTACATCAGGGCTTGGTTTATTGCACAAGCCGTTTCTGGACAAACGTAAAAATAAATTTACTGAGATCGATGAACTACAGTTAATTGAAACTTGAATGTTTTCCTGCAAGATAAGACACAAAACAAATCCATGATTAATCCATGATTGTTCCATACAGCGGAGCACCTCTTATTTCTTATAGTATGTACAAGGACAAAGAATATTTCAGTGCAAATGAGCTCAAATAGCTGCAGACCTCTATTCAGAAACGGATTCCTGTTCTTCACAATGTATAATCTGTTTTGCTGCCTAAATAAGTGGCATGCTAAATTCAGAAGCTGAATGTGGTAAGAACCTCCACAGTTTCCAGACTGACTTCAGCCCACAACAGATGGAGCTCACCTCTCACCACAGAGGTGGGGTTCATCTGAGGTTGGGTGACTTCAAAAAGACACCATATAATTTATACTTCTTATCCCTAAAAAAACACAGAACCTGTCTTTCTGACACTATTACATTATCTGAGCACTGCTAAGCAAGTAGAAAGAGTTGTTTCTGTAAAAGACTGTGATAGAAACTATAAATGAACACTAAGACAGTCCTCTATTGAAGGCTGTTCCATGTCTACTTCACATAATTGTGTCTTCTGGCTGTCTGCAGTGAGTAACAACTGTACTTAAAGAAGAATGTACCACAGCCTATCAAACAGACCCACATTTAACACCAGACCACAATAACTTTAACTTGTGATTAAAGAGGCCAGTTTATTCTATTACAGGTCTTCACTACGCTTGGCCTGGAAAGTAAATCAATTGGATTTGTGTTTGCCAGGGTTTCAGTGTACTCGCCCTGCTTTGGCAAATGTTTAATGGTCCATGTGCACAATATTCAGATGTTTATATTAAGGTTTTTAGATTTGTCTTTTTTTAACAATGGAAAATTAAACCATATGGTATATCATAATATTTAAATTATAATTTTATTTGTCAAACTGTAGAAAATCTAAAAACTATTATATTCTTGTCTTTTGTCCACTTTCTCTTCTGTACAGCTGGCCTGCTGTTGCGGCTCGGCAGCCTGCTCCTGCTGCTGCAAATGCTGCCCCAAGATCAAACAGTCCACAGGAACACGGTTTATGTACGCACTCTACTTCCTGCTGGTCACTATCATCTGTGTCATCATGATGTCCCCCACTGTGGAGCAGGCAGTGAAAGACCATGTGAGTTCATGAGTTCACCTGTCTTGGATATAGCATTGCATATACATCAGAGTACTCTTTCAGCTAGGTCAAAGTCTGAGATTAACATATTTCTGCAAAAAAGCCATACATTTTGAAGATGAATGAACATTTCAGACATTGTTCTACACGTCACTCTGTGAAGTCTTTAACCTGTAAAACACATTGCCCTCAGTTGTATATTTTCCGAGTTCCAACACAGTCTTCAGCTGAGTTGACATTTCCTACAAAAGTACTAGTAGTGAATCTTCCTTTGTCAGTGTCTATAGTATGATAATGACTTCTTGTGATGTGGAGGTTCATCCAGGCACACAATGTTTTCTGACAGCCCAACACATTGCCTGCAGAGTAACACGCACACACACACTGAGCACAGTGGGAAGTCCCAGCTAAGAGAGCAGTCATTGTGCAGATGAGAGCGTTGGTCTTTTTGCAAGAGATTTACAGCAGTCTGAAACATCCGGCCCCTTTCCCTCTTAATCACAACACCATGGACATGCTAATATGGTCCTCAACATTAGACAAAAGCTCCAAAATGGGCTTTTTATACTAATGTTCTGATCTGGTTTTAGACTCTATTGCACGCTGTGCTGATGACAACTCAATCTATTTGGCTTCTTACAAACTGGTATGACTTGTTGCACCTGTTTTCACAGCTAAGTAAACCCTTGAGTTAAACCAACTTTGTAAAATTTGTAAAAAATCTGACCATGGCATTTGACAGGCAATTTCCAGTTTGGGGCACCAGCATAAATATCTCACCATTAACTATGTAGTTATCTTAAACCTAGGCTATCACAAGTTGGCAGAGTAACTGGTTCACGCTAATCTTTCTCCTAAAGCCTTCAGAAAAGTCCTAATCTCCTTTTTCTATCGTTTTTTGTTTAAACAAAGTCAAGTCGTCTCTCTTGCTCATGTTCTCGCTGCGTGTATGTCTAATTGACTTGCTCACTAAAGGCGGTTAATTTATTCATGTGTGCTTTTGTGTGTGTACACTGACAGCTAGTTGTAAAGCTTCTCTAACATCCTGTTGAAACTGAGAGATAAAAGCAGACTTTCAGAAACAGAAAAAGGGCTTGTTGTCGCTGTCTGTTCCTCTTTCTTTTATTTTTTATTTATTTTTTGAGCGAAATGGCACTCAGCCTGGACACTATAGGGTTTGTCCAATACTAGAGTATTATGAATAAGTATGTGAAAGTCTTTTCATCAATACAGTGCTGACCTCAATCAATTTCTCTTTCAGATCCCATTTTACAACGAGTTGTGTGAAAAGGTGAATGCAGGGGAGAACTGCAAGACCTTAGTTGGTTATTCTGCCGTCTACAAGATGTGCTTTGGCATGGCCTGCTTCTTTTTATTCTTTGCTGTCTTCACCATACGGGTCAATAACAGCAAAGGCTGCAGAGCAGCTGTACATAATGGGTAATAATAATTGTTACAAAGTATTTATTGTCTGTATTGCTTAAATAGGTTAACATAGATTCACCTAATGTACAACCTTAAATGTCGCCCCTTGTTTTGATGACAGGTTTTGGTTGATAAAGTTTATTGTGCTGGTGTTGTGCTGTGCTGGAGCCTTCTTCATTCCTGAACAGGAAACCTTTCTTGAAGGTAAACAGTACTACAGAGAAAGCTTCAGTATAAACAAAATTCTATACTGAAAATGCCCTTTTCATTTAATCATATTCACTTCATACTTAACGTACAGTATTCATCTCAAAACCACACGTGGTTCTAATGGGAATTATGTCAATGTTTACGCTGCATCTTTATCTCTTGTTTTTTTCAGTTTGGCGATATGTGGGAGCTGCTGGAGGTTTCTTTTTCCTCCTTATCCAGCTCATGCTGTTGGTAGAGTTTGCACACAGATGGAACACAAACTGGTGAGCTCCATATCTTCTTGTTTCCTAAACATTCTTTTCTCTTTGACCTTAAACTCTTAGCAAATAGTAACTAGAAAAAAAATATGCATTACGTGAGATTATGAGCAGAATCTTTACTCAGGTAATGTAGATGTAACAGATTTTGGAAGGAATTAGCCATTTAACTTTGTTTTGTTATGGATCAGAGGAATCTTGGAAGCCAGGCTAGGCTAAGTAGTTTGACAGGATGCATATGTTTAAACGGTGTCCACATTTCCTCAGTTTCCCATTTCCCTCCAAAAGTCACACATAGACACAGAGGAACATTACAAAACTGTTGTTGTAACTATGGAAAAAGATATATTTTCCAGACTCAGTCAAACGGATGGGAAAGTACTCAAAGAGCCATAAATCTGCCAATAAATTGTTTGGTTACAACAATTCAAACAACATCCATCTTCTTTTCTTTGAATTTTTCATTAGGTCAACTTTTTGCATTCCTTGGTTACTTGTTTAGTTTGCTTTATCCAAGTTCACATTGTATTTTTCTCCTGTTCTTTCTCTCTAGGAGTTCAGGAGTAGAGTACAACCGTTTTTGGTACGCAGCTTTGGCCTTTGTGACTCTGACACTGTTCACTGCTGCAGTGGGAGCTGTGGTCTTCTTGGGTATCTTTTACACCCACCCCGAGGCCTGTCTTCTTAATAAGATCTTCCTAGGCATCAATAGCAGCCTTTGCTTTATTGTCTCCATGTTGGCTATCTCCCCTTGCATTCAGAAACGTAAGAGTCTGCACAAGCACATTTAGTTCATTTGACTGTGTTAAGAGGAGAAAACTCCATCTGAATGGGGTTCACACACATTGTATTTCTATTAATACTATATTCATCTTCATGTTTCCACAGTGCAGCCCACATCAGGCCTTCTGCAGCCAGGAGTCATCAGTGTGTATGTCATGTACCTCACATTCTCAGCATTCTCCAGCAAACCAAAAGAAAGTAAGTATAATTTATCCAACTTAAGCCCAACCTATATCTAATTAAAATATTAATTGCTTCTTAATTCTACATAAAGCTCCTTTTGTTGCAAAACTATTCAAATGTGAAAAGTACATCACCACTTTAGATTAAAGTTTGTCACAGCTAGCTCTGCCAAGACAAACTGGATGTTTCACAATGTCCTACTACTTAAAATACTGCTACATTTATCCTATTTTTGCTCCTTTTCTTTCTAGTGGTGGAGATTGATGGGAAAAACCAAACTGTATGTGTATTTGGCTTCTCTAGCTCAGAGAGTGAGAGAAAGATTGTCACTGGTCTGGGAACTGCTATTCTGTTTGCCTGTGTTCTTTATTCATGGTAAGTCTTTTTTTTTCTAATCAACATCTAGAAATAATAGATAATTCATAGACTTTCAACAAAAATATACTGTATCACAGGAGATAATGTTTTTTTTCCATTGTGAGAAAGGCAAAGACTGGCTATGACTTACTGTATCTATGGGTGTTTTTCTCATTATGCTGAAGCATCATGTATTATGTGCCCATTTCTCAAATAAAAGCAAATTACTCTTCAACTATGTAAAACTGCAATTATTGGAAAATTGTGACTGAACTACATTTTCTACTGTCTTTCCATTTTTATTTTTATTATTAGTTTGACATCCACCACCAGGCGAAGCTCTGCAGCGCTGCGAGTGTATAGAAACGGTGAACCCAAGAGCGAGGTAGACACATCTAATATTTATATCTACTAGAGATGAATAATTGAATATGCATGCCCTTCACACAGAACTTATTTTTGGCAGTACTATTAAATTTAGACACTAACCCCAAAGACACTGTTCATTTCTCTGTGCTTCTTTTTTCTGTATGTAATCTTAATTTTCATTTTATTCTTTAGAGAGCTCGGTGTTGTTTCTGTTTTGGAGACGACACAGGTGAGCAAAGTCAAAATATTTCCACAATATCCTGTGTCCTTCAATATGTATGTTTTCATCTGTAGTGTTCACATGCAGAGGGGCTATGCTCATTGCTATTCCTCAGCCAGATTGAGGCAAGTAAGAAAGTATTGGTCAGCAAACATCGATGATGTCACTGTTACTAGGACAGAAGTGTGACAGTGAAGCAGTGCTAGATGTTTTGTACAATAAGGAATAGGGTCACAGTGCCCCCTGTTGGAACTAAACAAGTATGTCAAAATAATAATGACCTAAATCTTTGCCTTTTTTCTTTGCCTGTACTGTGCCTTTCAGATGACTTTAATGAGGAGCAGACTGGTTCTGGACAGAATGTGACATATGATGAGCAAGAAGGGACCATCTATGGCTATGCCTACTTCCACTTTGTCTTTTTCCTAGGTTCTCTTTATGTCATGATGACTGTCACCAACTGGTTTCAGTAAGTGTCCTTGTTTTTTTTTTTTTTTTTTAGATAATGTAGACATTATTATACTGAACTACACTGGTGATAATGCCTGTGATCTCAACAGTCTGATGATTCACTAATGTGACTTTAGACAATGCTGTGATTTAAGCAGATCAGATTTGTTTATCATAATTTATGTCAGTGTCAACAAACCTGTATAGAAAGGATGTAACCATTCCAAAAGTTCTTCATCTAAATCTTTGACTGACCTTCCTTAGGTCAAACGATTTTACCTCTTGTCAAATAACTGTATACCAGTGAGAAAAAACTAACTATATAGAAACTGCTGTTTTTTTTTGTGTGTGTTAATTTTCAAATAGTGCAAGTGTGAAGAGGTGAATGATTATTTTAGGGTGACCAAAATATTAAGGCTAAGGCATTGTTGTATTTTGCATTCTGCTTAAAATCTTTACATTTTGTAGCTATGATGGCCACAAGATTGAGAAGCTGCTGGATGGAAGCTGGTCAATTTTCTGGATCAAGATGGTTTCATGCTGGGTCTGTCTCTTCCTCTACATGTGGACCCTCATTGCTCCCATGGTCTGCCCAAAACGCTTCGAAGCCTAGAACATAATCATTGTGGGATCAGGATCAGCCAGTACTGATCATCATCAGACTTTAGGCTTCAGGCTGAGCCAAGGGACCACTGCAACCCAAATGATCTACCTTGAAACACAAACCTACACTACTCTCAGTGCAAGTGGATTGTTGCCTTTTTTTTCCTACTCTAGTGTTTGCTATGTTAAGCTAATACCTTGATGGTAATTTCTGCCTTTATTACTACCACTGACTGAAGGTTTTTTATTATGTTAAAATAATGCATTTTCAAGAGCCCTATTATAATATAGATTCTTTTTTAAGCCAAACTTGAAAGTGACAGTACCTTTGTACATTTTGTTTGTTGGTTTTCCTATATTTCAGATATTTCAGTTGGATCACAAATGCAGCAGGCCTATTATCTTTACATACAGTAGATGTTAATAGAGGAATTCAAGTGTCTTTTGACATAACTTTTTTGTCAAAGAATATACATCAACAATTTGTAGTTGTTTTCTCTATGGCTCTATGTCAGCTCTCAGGTTAATTTAGAACCTGTATATGTTTATGCTTTGTTATATTGTGTACTTTTTGTAGATGTTTTCTATGCAATGCTTTTTTATATTAGATAACCACTGTTATGTTTTCAGATTTACTCAATGCCTGTGCTCCCTTTGAGCCAAATCTTTTGGAAACAAAATTCATGCCATCTGTACATTGTCTGCTGTGATATCTGTACAAGGCAGTGCGTTTTAAATTTAGCTATATAAAAGTATGTTGGAGCTGCATTGACACATTCACCAAAGTACAGGTCAGAAAACATACTACTCCTGGGTATTAAAGACGGATAATTCTGAGCATCATGTACTGGTTTGTAAAGACCAGTGCTAAAATTTAGTGTTTTCTGTACAGTTACAACAACCTATGTCTGTTACATGTGTGGTTTGTAATGGTGGTCAGATTCAAGAAGCAGGAGTGTTTTTTTATTTTTTTCATTAAGTTATTCAACACTGGATGTTGATTCTACTGCCGAATTGTAATTTAGACATTTATGTTAACCAGTTTAACCATGTGTATTGTACATATTGTAATGTCTAGCAAAATGTCATCTACAAGCTCCTAATATGACTTACTTATCATTGCTAATGTGCTTTATAGTAAATTATATGTACATTTTGGTGTAATCAGTGAAAACTGTATTGAGTACTTAAAAAAAAAATAAAGTAATAAAACTTAAGTTCTACACTTTAATATTTCTATTAATTTAGAAATTATAGTGCGTGCGCAAGTATCCATCAAATACAATTCAAGTCAGATATGTATTCCGCCAAGAATTTTTTCACATTCATTTCAATAAAACATTTATAAACATGCTGTCTTAATTTGTTTTATATTCTATTAATTTTTATTATGTAAAGATATATGCACAGTATATTGTTTGCATTGGTCCCCTCCAAATAGTGGTGGTTGTTTTAGTTGAAGTGGACAGTCAGGAACTGCCTGATTAGTTCTGCTTTGAATCATATTTTTTTTTTAAATAGTTTAGCACACACAAAGAAAAATAATTTTGTAAACTGCTTAGTGTTTTATTTCTAATATTTTACATACATGCTTTGAAAACTTTGTGATACTAACACAGACAGGAAAATGACCTGCTGATGAATTCAGAATACTAATAATGCCCTCCTTTATACAACACACAACCTTTGATTGAGTCTATACCTATTTTATACTTCACTGTGTGTTCTGGGCATTGAGGTCCTGGTAGTCTGCAGGAATTGTGTCTGTTGCAATGAAAGGCAAAAACATTAGTCTTCTTTATGTAAATTGTCTATTTGTTGGCTGCTTGTCAGTCACTTACCGTTGCAGCGATACATCAGATTGGACCAGATGATGTTTTCCTGCGAGAAACAAAACACACCCAGTCTCCCACCTCTCATGCTGGTGTCAATAAGCACACCAGTGTCTGCTACCAGGTCTGAACCCTCATAGAACCGGGTCCTAATTGAAACACAGTAGTACTAGTTATGCACTAGTCATTAACCCAGTGCAATGAGTGAGAGACTATTTGTACCTGATGTATCCCACTTGAGGTCTGTGCTGAAGGAACCAACGGTACGACACCCTGTCCTTCCACCCCACATTCCTGGGGTCCTTCCACAGAAGACGCACCTGCTCAGGGGTGTCCCCCGTGTGCCAGAGGGAGTTTCTCAGATACTCACCTGGACCCGTCTTAGACTTGACTACCTGACAAAAAAAAAAAAGTATAATTTCATTATTGCCAGTGATTATAGTGGTGATCCATGTTTGGTTTGAACGGTACACATAGCCACACACATTTCAAACACACCTTTAGCTGTATTCCTGGTTCAGCCACAGCTCTGAATGGCGCAGCCTGCCAGTAGGTTTGCTCGGTCTGTTTCCACATCACCACGTAGAAAGATGATGAGTCCTGGTAGCCAAAGATGAAGCCGGCGTAGTCATCATCCGTGACAGTGTTCACATGGAAAGTTCCCTCAAAGTCAACGCCACTGAATGCTGTGTAACCTGCAACACAAGAGAAAGTGGACCATACAAACAAGGATTTTTTTTTTGTTATATTTGGTACTTACCTACAGCAAGGCCAGGGTCAGAGTTCATGGTCTGAACTATCTCCATCCCCTATCAGGATTAACCACATTTTGTTTTATTTATTTATTAGACCCATATACCCTAACAATCAAACTTTTTTTGTGTTTATTAATCACCTGGTTAAGGACAACCCAGTTGGGGTCAATTTGGGAGTCACCCTCTGGGTCCAGCACAACGGTTTGATAGGCTCTGAAGTCTGTCAGGGTAACCTCAGCGTTCTCTGGGCAGTGGTCAATCTTGTCAATAATATTATCTTTGTCAAAGTCTCCTTGACATGCATCTCCAACTCCATCATCTGAAACACAAACAAGTATTGTCAAAATGAATAGGAATAGATGGAGTAGGCATTCAAAATTAAACTAAGGTCAGTACTATCTGTGTCCCATTGATCCGGATTAGCAACTAATCTGCAGTTGTCACTGTCGTCCAAAGCACCATCATTGTCATCATCATCATCACACTCATCACCCTGGAAAAAAAGAGAAAGTGGTAACAGAGAAAGAAAGTTTCCGTAAGTTATACATTAATACAACTGTAAAAAATAGAAAAACCATTCCGTCTTTGTCCGTGTCTAATTGTGATGAGTTAATGACTGTGGGACAGTTGTCTTTTGTGTCCTGGTGGCCGTCACCATCACTGAAAAAGAAAAGTAAGTGAACAAATTTGCATATTTCCAGAAAAGCAGTCTTGTCAGTGGGCTGTACCTGTCTATGTTGTCATCACAGCTATCTCCAATGAGGTCATCATCTGAATCAGACTACAGGCACCAAGTTTAAGAAAGATGTAACTGTGGCCTACATTCAATAGTTTATGTCATGTTGCTTGTTGTAGTTACCTGGTTAGGATTGAACATATCAGGACAACTATCACAGGCGTCTCCCACTCCGTCTCTGTCTTTGTCTTTCTGGGCAGGGTTGGGGACTCGTGGGCAGTTGTCAAGAATATTGTTCAAGCCTGAAAAGACAGAGGAACAGTTCTGTCATGCTTTATTACTAAAACCAATATCAGGAAATGTATAAAGTATGAAAGAACACAGCGTTCAAATACAGTCTATCAAATGCATCTCCAGATGGCAGTCTTTGTGAAAGGTGAAATATTTTCCAGTCGCCTTTAATTCCTGGCAAAAGATGACTTTGGAAAAAAATGTATTTTAGACTGGAAACAGACATGACCAAGGACTAAGCAATCCAGCCCCAAAGAAAAAGACATAACCAAATGACTGAAAGGTTGGAGCTCAGGAAAAATGAACCAATCAATTTCTGAACATTCACTGTGGTAAATATGTGGGCAGGCACAGAAATAAGTAGGTAATTGTGGAACAAATGAGTGCTGTTCTGAAAGGGCAAACTGGCATTTACAATTGTGAGAACAGTTTGTGTGTTTATTTCCATTTGTAGGGTTTTACACATTTAGCCCCTTTTACTACTACATTTTTCTCTTTAACTTAATTTGTGTTGCTGGAAACCAGTGACTAAATCAGTTTAAAAAGTGAATTAGAAACAGAAAAGGTGATATTTTGTTACAAAGCCAATCCAATAGAAATGCCAAACAGGTCCAGACAGTCCACAGTTAAAATCTATTTTAAAGTTTATAGTCATTATTAGTCCTTTGGATTTACAATTTGTTAGTTATAGCCTAACATCCAAGTCCTGTAATGGGACAGTAAAAATAGTTTTTTAAGTCTAGTATTTTCTGTATAGTTACAACAACTTTTGCCTTTAATGTGTTACATGTGTGGCTTGTAATCAGGACAACTTTTCTCTGCTCTGCTTTTCTTTAATTGGATCTCATAACTCATTAATGGACCATTTACAAAATCTGCTGAACCTAGTGTAATCAGATTTATTGTCATGACCACAAAATCTGAAGTGATCCTAAAAGTATGTCACACAATTACCATTTCCACTCACCATCTCCATCCATGTCATCATCACATTCGTCCCCCAGCCCGTCCTGGTCTGTATCTTTTTGAGTTGGGTTGTCTACAGTTTTGCAGTTGTCACATGCATCACCATGGAGATCCTTGTCACTGTTTCTCTGGTCCACATTTGGCACCAGCCAGCAGTTATCCTACAGGACAGGCGGATTAATTCATATGACGGAGAAAGCGCAGATTTTATGTTGGAAATTACCTACATCAATGTTCACAATGCCATCACTGTCTGCATCATCATCACAGGCATCACCCATCCCGTCCCGGTCTGCATCTTCTTGGCCAGAGTTAGGCACAAACACACAGTTGTCCTAAAATGGCAGAACATAACATGTACTATAATTTATTAAAGTAACAATTAAATACGAGTGTAACATACCTTTTTGCACTTGTTGTCCCTGCACTGCAACGTACGGTCAGGGTATGCATCAATGTCAGTGTCCTTTCCACAAACATAGCCATTGCCTGCCCATCCAACGCCACACTGAAGGAAGAGGCATATCAATATATACTCCATTTACTGTATGTTGCATTATCAGTTATTTTTCATACAAACTCTTACCACACAGCTAATACTGCCATCTCTCTCCAAAATGCAGTCAGCATTGGGGTCACAAGGATTGGGCAGGCCATTGGGACAGAGTCGTGTGCCTTGGCAGCCTCTGACTTGGTCACCAGTAAATCCACTTTTACACTCTCCACAACGGAAAGAGCCCTGTTAAGGACAGTTTAGGATTTAGACACAATACTCTGCTATTTCTGATCAAATTGGCACAAGTCATCTTACTATAGTGTTGTAGCAATAGGAGTTTGAAGTGCAACCTCCATTATCAGGTGGACCCAGACACTCATCTATATCATCACACACCTGTAAAGAAAAAACTGATGATGGTATGTTTCTACAGATTTGAAAGTTCTCAAAGTTATTTGTCAAAGAGTCTTACTTGTTTATGAGTTTGTGCATAGGATACACCCACTCCAGTTAGTTCCGGCCCAGCATATCCCAGAGGGCATTCCTCACAGCGAAACCCTGGAGCAGTGTTTACACATTTCACCCCAGCGAAGCAGGGGTTAAACCGACACTAAATAAGCAAAGCCACAGTCAGATGCCGTTTGTTTTTTCGGTCATTACACAATAAAACATGTAACCTGTACCTCATCTACATCATCACAGTGCACCCCATCTCCTGTATATCCGTCAGGACAGGGGGCACACTGGAAGCCCCCTGAGTCTGTATGGATGCACATATGCTGTCGGAAACAGGTCCCAGGTGGACATTGAGACAGAGGCTGAGGCTTTATGGTATATTGTTCTAGCTGTTGGTTTGGTTTGGGGTTGGTGGGAGTGCCCCCCAGACCTGAGCAAACAGCAATGGAGAGATGTGAGCACCTTGTGGGTATTTTCTAACTGAAATAATATATATGCTTTAAAAACTTACCACAGGCAAGACACTCTGTAATGGTATTCCTTAAAAATATGGTCTCCTTTATCTTAACCAGAAAGGAAAAAAAATGTTTCTATGATATCCACTTCGTGTTTATTAAGGAGCCACTCTGTGAAGTTCTTAATTGCTCAAGTTCATTGTACAAACATATCTTATAATAATAATCTATAATATCCCAGTGCCTAGTTCTAAAAAAATTTGACATTATAGTATTATTGCCACTGTCAAATTTTGAAGCTTTTCCAAACCAGTGTTTTAAAAGGCACAAAACTTTTGAAGTCGAGCATAACTTTTTATATCAGTAGAGACTGAAAGAAAGGTTGAAGTAAAAGCATCTGGACTCAGTTTTCAAAGTGAAGACGTTTCATCTCTATTTCCAAGAGACTTTACTTTACCAATTTTACAAAAATGGATAAAGTCTCTTGGAATTAGAGACGAAACGTCTTCATTTTGAAAACTTAGTCCATTTGCTTTTTCGTCAACCTTTTTTTCAAGATGTCCTGGATGACTGAGAACCTTCACAGACACGTCAGTAGAGACTGTAAACACGGCTCCAAAAAGCAACAGGGCCCACCCAAAAAACTGAAATATCCATGTTATTTTATCATTGTTCTATAATTTTGATCTTATTACCCCCAAAAGGAAAAATCCAGATGCTTCTAAATGATCCATTTCTTTTGTTAGTAATGCACTGCCAAATAATCACAGTAGAGCTTCTTACATTCCTCTTAAATGAACTAATACATTATTTAGGATAGTAGCACTTGCATTCTATTGTTTATTACAAAATACCACAGACTGCATACTTAATCAAATTAAAATACACATGTACCTGCTGGTTGAGAAGTTCTTTCATTTCAGAGAGCATACTCTTTAGCTCCAGCATTGTGGATTGGTCCTGAACTGTTCTGGCTTCCTGAAAACCTTAAAAGGGTTTTGTAAAGGATGTTTTTATGATGAAATAAAAATATAAATTCACAATTGTATATTAATGATTTGATTCATTTTAGTTCAAACATATTAATGTTATTAATGAACGTGTTGAACTCACTCAGCAGTTGCAGAGATTCACTAGGACCCAAATGACAACTTTGCAAAGTGGCCACATTCTCAAGAGTGTCCTCTATTACCAGTTTCAAATCTGTCAGTTGATCCTAACAACAATAAAAAACAATACAAAGCTTGGAACAGGATATGACAAAAAGACATGTTTTAGAGTATATGCTGTTGTCAGTCACCTGCCCACTTGACTGCAGGGTTCTGAGTGCCACCTTGTTGGGACCAGACTGCAGCGAGCCAAACGCAGCTGGCAGGTCATCCACAGTGTGCACCAGTCTACAGTCTACAAAGATGTTTAAACGGGCAGGTCCATGATGAAGACCACTGGCATGCAGCATCACATGGTGCACTCTTCCGTCTGCCAGGGAAGGGTGGTTAAAACTGGTTGTAGCAAATCTGCCATCAGTCTTCTGGTATCGTAAAGTCACTAAAATGTAAGAATAGCAAATAATTACAATACAAAGATGAACAGAGATGCTATTATATGTGCCAGCATTGACATTTACTCTTGCTTAGCTTGGCCTGCACACTCAGCTCTATGTACTTGGAGTTGTCCTTGGGGTTGATGACACTGTAGAGAGAGGTGGGGGCCCTGCTGTGCAGTTGAAAGGAGGACAAAAGGAAAGCCTCATTACGCTCCTTGTTCTTCAAGCTTCCTTGAAGTAAGTCTGGCAGGCAGTCAGGAGACACCAGCAGG
>JALDNG010000007.1:2155000-2195000 GCA_024349245.1 Neodontobutis hainanensis
GTAAAGCTTGTATAGCAAATTATTTCAAAGCCGTATATGCTCAATACCAAATTTAATAAATTAGGTCTAGTATTTTGCCAATGTAGTGACATAATGAAAGGGCTTTATGCTAAAAATCATGAATTTGTTTGCCTATGACGAACAGTTTTTCTAACAATAGGATTTTTCTGCAATTTTGTTTGACAAAATGTGTCAGAGTAACTTACATCGGCATTTGCCATGATTTTATTATTTCTTTTTTGTTGCGCCTATTCTCCAGTGACTGTGAAGGTTCTCAGTCATCCAGGTCATCTTGAAGAAAAGGTTAAAGCAAAGGCATCTGAGAGACTTTATCAATTCTGAGATCAACTGATACGACTGACGCTCAGCTCTTGTATCAGTTGAACTCAGAATTGGAAAAAGTCTCTTGGAATTAGAGAGAAAATGTATTCACCCTGAAAACCAAGTCCAGATGCCTTTGCTTTAACCATTTCTTTATTCAGCAGTGACATAATAGTCAGTTTTTGAAGACTGGTGGTAATAGAGCTGTACATATTCACTCATTAGTGCTTAAATTGAGTGTGTTCATGTATTTTGAACAGTTTTACTATTATTCAAACCCCTCCACTGACATTCCTTTAGATTTTTATTTGTGTTTTGTGTGCCTTCATGACAGCTGGTGTCTTTGTACAAGTGTGATATTATCTGCCTTTTGTCTGTTATAATTTTGAAATGTTATGAAATTTATCATAGTCACTGTTGTTCGAACACTGGGTAGTAACTACTGCTTAACATCACTGCAATAAACAGACTACAATTAATAAGTCTCACCTTTTTAAGTAGCTCAAATAGAGTAAAAAGTGTTAAAGGTGAGAAGTGATCAGTAGAGTACCAGACCTTTCTTTGCTGCAGTTGGTATTCCTTTTAGGGAATTTAAATGCTGAGCATTTTTATAATGGAAACTGACTGTTCTACAGCATTAACAATCTGTTCACATCCGGATATAGACTTTCAACCTGCTATTTCAAGTGAGTGTTTACACAAATATAGCAGGGAAAAATATTTACAAGTGAATCAAATCTAAATTTGAAATTAAGAAATTTGCCACTAATAATCTAGGGCTTTACCTGAACAATAATTAATCTTAAGCTTTAGTTGATTTTTTGAGACTCAAGTGATATTTGCTGTGATATTTGATAAGTGCAGGAGCCCTCTGCTGCTAACAGCACATTATCTACAAAACAATAAAATCTATAGACTAGTGCAAATAATTTGTCACCTTGATTGCGTGAATGTGAAAAAAAATTAAATAAACAGTTGTGCATTTATTGCGGTTTATATACATAAGAAAATATACAACTGAATGCATCTGTTTACAAAGTTATATACACAAGTTCACATTATGAAACACAGCTTAAAAAGTGCACGTTGTTGTGTCAAACACTAACCTAAGATTTTGTCACAAAGGAACTGGCAGTTGTTTAAATCAAAAGTGTTACAAAATAGTAAAAAGTGTGTATGCTATAGTAAAATTACAAAACAATGAACATAAGCGGATGGATGAACATAACCATACTTATATAACAGCAACTACAAAAACTGCGTTAAAAAAAATTATAATTTTAATCTAAATTCGGTGTCTTTTGTCACCAACGTTTCTATTCACAACAAAAGTCAAAACTGTAAACACATCACTTTGTTAAAGCTAGCTGTCTTTAGTAAACTCTGGCACCTTCTGCACCATGCACACCTCCACGCTGCCTGGTGTGTCCATGCCCACTGCAGGGTGACACGGCTGGGTAAAGCACTGGCTGAAGGACCCTAATGACTGTCCACTCTGTGCATTGTAGAAAGACAGACGACTGAACTTGTAATCCAAGAAGATACCCACCCGTTCTGGTATGTCAATCACAAACAAACTGGAGAGGACATCATTGTGCACCAATTGATAACTGCAACTGTAAAGACAAGAACATTTAGGAAATAACTAAATTAAAATTTTTACTTAAAGTTTTTAGCATACCCTGTTGGTGTGGGAATACACTGCAAACACCATGACTCTCCATTCTCTCCCAATGGGCTATCTCTATTGGCAGAGCTGTATGCCACTCCAACCCTGTAAGCTGTACTTGTTGACACATTTGTCTCCCAGTAGTAGTGTCCTCTTACAGGCAGCAGCTCACCAAGGATGGACGGGCATCTGCAGAGAAGAAAAAACTCTAATTAAACCCTAATTAAACCCTGTCTGTTAGAAAACAGCATCTCTCCATAAAACCTACGCCTTAGCAGTGTTTGGCATGTTTTCATGTGTATCCTGGGAATAGTGCAGGGTGGTCTGGTCCACGGACAGCTCCAAAGCAGGGTGGGCGGAGGCTTTTAGCAGGTGAAACCGAGTTCCTTTCAAATATAAATAACAAGTGTGAACGAAGGTAAAACAAATCTATAGAATACAGCCATGCTAACGGCAGCATTAATTAACCTTTTGTTGAAATGAGCCCCGCTTCACTCTGCTCACTAGAGCCAGCCTCATTCACAGCTTTGATGTAGAACAGATAATTCTCATTTGGTTGAAGAATGACTTTTTGCTCAAAGTTTTTAATTCCTGAGATGGATCTAAACACACAAATTATACACACCAAGATAAACCTAGTAAGAAGCGTCTAGGTGTATATCACATAAAGCCTTTATATTTACAGAAAATATATTAATTTGTAAAAAGACACTCACCTGAGGCCTTCTCCCTCAAGTTCCAACTGGTGACAGTACTCAAGCGTGTAACTCTGTCCTGGAGTCTGTTTTACTGAGCTCCACCTGAGTATGGCCAAGTCCCACATGACAGTGCACCCCTCGGTGTCAAACACAGGCACTGATGGAGCTGGATTAACCAGAAAAAGATCTCAGTGACAGATGACCCTTCCAGATAACGGTACAACATTTTCGTCAGTGCCCACACAAAGCCATATATTGTTCAATCAATGCTGACCTGTTCTAAAGGTGAGTCGCTCACTCGGCAGAGAGCAGCCTGTATAATTGACAGCCATTACCCACACTTTGTATGTCTTGTCAGGTTCTAGTTCCTCCAGGACACAGTAACTTTCCTTCACTGTCACGCGGTACTCATCTGAAATCGCTGTGGACAAAAGGAAAAACAATGCTGTAGAGACATGTGCATTACTGAAAAAGTAACAGTGGCAGAGAGACATGATTGTTAAATCATACCTCCCTGTGGATCTTCCATGCAATACACCTGAAAGCAGTCTATGACATCGCCGTGGTTGACCTTCCAGTAGACAGTGACACTGGTACTGGTGGCTGAGCCTGGCTCCTGGGGCTGAAGTGTAGGCCTCTGAGGAACTAAAGACCAGAATAGTAAACTGCTAGACCTAGAGATTTTCTGTGTTTTATGAAAATATGCAAGGACCACTTAATATCAATCATACCTGGGATTCCCTTACGCTGAGCTAAGTGTGAGCTGGAAGTGTTACCCTTAGCGTAGTCCTCAAATACTAGCAATCCCCTGGGACCTAGCTCCAGAGACATGGCAGAATCCAGAGCCACCTTGAGCCTAAATGTGCAAAACACAGCCTATGACTAGGACAGTCTGAAGCCAATGTAAAAACCCTCACCAAAAATAATCTGATGAATAGCACACTTTAAAAATACAATGGATGGCAGTATAAAGTACATGTCACATACATGTCACACTTCATTCACTAAAGGTAAATACCTTGCATGAATGTCTTCAGGTGACTGTTGAGAAAAAATGAGTACTCATTAGAAAGTTGATCATCCCTAAAAATCCCATAGCATTATAACTCCCAGAAGCTTTGTGACCCACCCGTGCATCAGTCTCTGCCTCTCTGGCTGTGGTCTCTAGCGTGGACTTGGCACAGTCAATGCTCTCCTGGAAGGACACTATTTGATCATAGAGCTGCTCCAGCTTGGCTTTCTTCTCCTCCTCCATGCTGAGGGACATACTGTTGTACTGTTCCATCAGCAGAGCCATCATCTCCTCATTTTGAGCCTGCATTGCCACCTCACTCTCATGAACCTGGTCCTGACAAAGGATTAAGAAACATATAAAGAACACACTAGTTGACAATAGAGTAAGTATAAATATATAAATAATATTACCTCTACTGAATTATAGGCCAACTCCAGCTCAGACACCAGGTCCTCTATGTTTTCAGACCTCCCCTGCAGCTCAGAGATCCAGTCACTCAGCTTCTCCTGTTGTAAAAATAAGTTTTAAATTATAGTTAAGACATACACATGGTTAATATGAAGCCAGTTTCTACCAAAGCTATGAATAAAAGTTCAAATAAACATTTTGAATAAATGAGAACATTTTTTACTTTTTTAATTATTACGGGTCCCTTCAGTTCCACATGAGTCCCTTAGTATTAAAGAAATATTATATGTCAGTCTTCACCATACATAACAAATATTTATGAATTTTCTGAGTTGTTAACACCTTAAATGCCAGGTTTAGTGAATAGTCTCTTTGTTTGTGTATTGATGAAAAGAAAACACAAAGTTAATTTGTTAATTTGTTCCTATCCTAATCTGGTAGTGTCAAAAAACATTAATTCTGATTTTTAAAAAAAATCTCAAAGTTGCTTGTACATAAATTGCTTCACCATGGCACAGGAATTTCAATACCAGGAAATAATAAAAAAGTTAAATCATGTTGCAAGAGTAGTGTATTTAAAAATGCATTTTGAATGTGAGTTAATGGCACAGAAAAATACTGAAGGGACTATTTTTTTAAAGGCATATCTTAAAGAAAAATTTACCCCAAAATACACAACCTGCCTAAATGTTATGTCATTTGCATCAACACAGACAAAGTTATACAAAAATATGAAAAAAATAAAATAAAAAAACACAAAAATAAATTAATAAAGAATTATAGATCCATCTTTTAAATTAAAAGCCAATTTTAACCTACAAACTCATTATTTGAGAAAGTTTATCAATATTTTCTTCACAGTGCAATATTCCGACAGTGGAGGTCCCCTGTCACCCCCTTGAAACAGCTCAGATTTAAGTAGGTCATGCAGTGGTCACTGATCGCCCACACTCCTTCTGAGGAATGGCTGAGAAAACAGGTGCATTTGAGAGGGCTTGTGTACAGGCATAGTTTTGTGTATGAATGGTCAAATTCTGTAAATCTCAAAGTGTTGAGAACATTGGCTTTATTTTAATAACATTTATTTAAATGTTTCTTATTACAACGAAAACAAAAAGGTATTCCTTCTTCTATCTCTAGTCACACATTCAAATGGCTGACCCTCTGCTGACCCAAAGTGTTAACAGACACCATAACAACCTCCACTGATAATGTCAGTCTGGACTTTTTTCCAAAACAGCATATTAGGTCACAACATTACTATGAGCTTGACCAGAGTTTGGACGGAGCAAGTCCATCTGACACTATAAAACACAAAACAAATGTTGGCATATAGGAAATTATTGAAAAGAATCTTACTAAAATGACACACAATGCTTTGACAAAGGAATGGTTGACAATCATTCCTTTGCCACAGCATAAAAAAAATTGTTATAAATAAAATATATATACAAAAAAACTTAAGGTAATGTCAGATTAGTTAATTAAAAACCCTTTAATTCCACACCTATGACCCATTAGAACACCATTGAGGTAAATTAATCTGTAAACTAACTGCCATCTGCCTGCATTTTAGCCTTTTACTCCTTTGTGCGCCGCCCTTAACCATCAACAGCTTTCCAAAAGGCAAACAGTCAGGTATATGAAAGTACAACTGGATTTGACTATTACCCACTAATAAGCACTAAAACAGGATGGGTCACAGCCAAGTACCTACTGTATGTCTTTATTAATTATAAACCTATATGTGTAGTTATGGTATGTTTAACTAGTGGCTTCCAACTCAACAAGATTATGGGATCTCAGTTCTGTTGACTTCTACGTATTATATCCGTATGTACCCAAAGCAAGTAAAATGTGTTTTTACCATGATCTCCTCATAAGCTCGGTCCACAGCAGTGACCTCATGGTTCTGATGCTCTCCAGTGCTACACTCCTCCTCCAGCAGCAGACACCCGCAGGTGAGACAGTACCAGTCCATGCCCTGCAGCTCAGCGGCCAGTCGGGCCTGACGCTCCTCCTCTGCATCAATGGTTTCATAGTCTGCCTCAATAAGCTCTGTGTCTGTGGTCGGCTCTAGGACTTTGTTATCAATATATTGATCCAAATCCTTGGTCAAGTCTTCCGCTTCCTTTACAGACTCAGACTGTACTTTTTCCACTTCTGTTTCAACTTCTGGCATCTCTGCTGTGTCTTGTTTAAATATTATCTCATATTCAAGTTCTTCTGCAGTCACCTCTGGACTCACAATTTCATCTTTTTCCTTTTGGGCCACTTCTCCCTGCAGATAGGCGCCTTGATCATCTTTGATAATGTCAAATTCGGGGGAATCTTTCAATTCAAAAATCTCTAAATCTGCTGCTCCTTCGTGGAATCCAGACAGATCCTCCAGAGGAGTAAACCTTTTCAGAGTAGACAAGACACTCTTACCTTCCCCCATCACCCCTCGCTTTTCGACTCCATCCTCTTCTTCAGATATAGTCCTTCCTGTCTCAGTTTTATATTCAAAACGTTCCTCCATCACATCTTTGCTAATGGGTTCTGTCTTTTGAACAGACTCTGGTTGTGGTTTCTCTAGTTGCTGTATCTCAAACTCTGATGATTCTTTGGCTTCTTGTTTGGTTATAATTTCATAGTCAACCTCCTCAACATCTGCATCTCCGGGCAAACTAGATAAATCCTGTTGAGGGGTACAACTGGGCACAGAAGACACTACTTCATCTTCTTCCAAACCCATCTTTAGCTCAACTTTGTGGCTCTCTTCCATAAGTACGGATGTTAAGTCAATTGTATTTTGTACAACTTCCATCTTTGCTTGTATTTCTTCTAAATCTATCTTTTGCTCAACTGTGTGGCTCTGCTCTCCAGGTGCTAGTGTTATAACTATTCTATCTTGACCATCTTCCTTCATAACAACTTTTGCATTTTCTTCAAACTGAGGTTTTGCCTGAATTCTTGAATCTGTCTCTAGGACAATAACTGGTAGATCGTGTTGAGGAGTACAGCTGGGCACAGATGAGACCACTTCTTGTTCTTTTAATTTTTTTTTTTGCTCAACTTCCTGGCTCTCATCTACCAGAGCAGTTGTCAAACTAGCTCTATTTTGTGCTTCTTCCTTCAGTACCACTTCTGTCTTTTCTTCAAGTTGAGGTTGTGTTTCTGTATCTGGCTTTGGGACAGTCTCAGTGTGTGCTGTGGTATTTTCATCCTCTGCGATGGGTTCAAATTGATTATCTACTTGATCCCCTACTGTGTGACTCTTTTCTGGCAGTGGGCTGATCTCTATGTCCATCTCAACAGCTTGTCCTTTGGGAACAAGAAGTATCAACTCATCACCAACACTGACCATCTCCTTGACCACACCAGTCACGATCTCTGGAGCTGCCTCTAACTTGTCTTCAACTTTAGCTAAATCAGCACTAGTTACTTCCTGGTGCGGTTCAATAATCTCCATCTGCTTCTCTCCTGAATCTCTCCCAGCTTCTTCTTGAATTAAAACTTCAGTTTCTTGAGCCAAATCCTTTAACATCACATCTGTTAAAGTAGCTTTAGATTCATTTGCTGTAGTAATCTGTTCTTCCTCTAACACGTCTAATGTTTCTTCTTGCAGATCAATCCGTACTTGAGTTTGGATTTCTGTCTCATTGGTGCTTTTTTCAACAACCTCCACATGCACATGCACCGGGGGCTCACAGTCAGTGCTAACCTCAAACGGCGCTTCAGTTTGAGACTCTCCATGAGTCTCCGGCTCTGTGTCTACAGTTAAAGCTTGGACTGTGGATTCACTGATTTCACTCACTTCTTCTTGAACCACGGTCTTTCTAATGCTTTGAGGAATTTCACCACTAGCAGTTAGTTTATCTGTTGTTTCTTCAATAGTTTCCACTTTTTCACTTGGCTGCTGTTTTTCAGTATCACTTTGCTCAAAGACTGTTTTCTGGTTGTCCTTTTCTTCTTTTTTTATTTTACGCTCAACTTTATAAGTAATGCTCTCAGGAATTTCACTTTGGTCTTTCTGAGTCTCAAGTTTTATCTCTGTTTTTTCAATCACTTTTGACTCCTCTTCTACAGTTTCCCCTGTCACCTCACGAGGTTGTACGTTCTGTTCCTCTTCTTTAACATATTCTTTTTCAGCTTCAAGTAATGCTGATTCTAAATCAGTCGGTGTCGTGCCAGTCTCATCTACTGCCTTTTTTGTCTCATCTACATCTTCTTGAACCAATCTTATCAAACATCCAGACATTTCGAACTTATTCTCCGACCACATCATCCTTCTTTCTTCTCTATTATCTGGTACATCAGACTGAATGTCCACTCTGGGCGTTTCATCCTTTAAAGTAAATTTCTCCAGGTAGCCACCATCTGCTTCCTCAAAATCTGACAAACATCTCTTGAAAGATTTCTCTGAAGTGACGCTCTCTGCTTCGGAGTACTCTTCATCACTCCTCCCCCTCTCTCCCATAGCGTCCTCATAAAGGTCTGAATACTGAAAGGACATGGCAGTGGGTTCCTCTAGCAAGATTTGGTCGATTATTTTGGGTGGGCCGGGGGAAATATAGATCGGAGTGAGGACTATGTCCTCACTTGCAAATAAGATAGATCCACTTTCTTTAACAGAGCTCTGACGTCTCATTCTCCCACCTTCTGCCTCATCTTCACTCCGCTGCTGCGAGTCAGCAGGCGCTCCCTCCCCGTAAAACACCTCATCCAGGTATTCTTCAACGATGTCCACATCCGACACAAACACAAACGATTCTTCAGAGACAGATGTACTAATGTCTTTGGCTGGGTCTTTTGCAACAGTTTGCTCTGGTTCTTGTTGCTCCAAAGGCTTTATAGAATCATCATGTTGCTTTGCAGCTTTTTTGTCAGGAACCACTACATCCACCAGTGTAAACTTCTCAAAATAGTCGATGTCGCCAGGGCCTTCTGTCTGGGCGGCGTTGAGGTCTGAGTCTGTTGATGGATCAGACAGGGCTTGTTTTGATTCCTGTAAAGAAATAACAATCATTAAGTTACAGCAGAACAAAAGAAAATGTATGTACGTTTGGTTTTCTTTGGGAACCACTAAATCTTTTTATAAATTACAACCTGGCTAGTAAAATGCATAATTTTAAGATTTTTTTTATGATTTAGTCTCAAAACGTATTGATTTCACACTTCTTATATATAGCCCTAGCTCATATTCCACAACATCAGGGTAAGGCTTTTTAGTTTGACTTGTGCCTCTCGTGGATGATCGACAACATGACATTGGGTTCTTTATCAGAACCCCACATTCAGAGAAGCCGTAATAGTCAAAAATAAAATAAAAATGTGTTTTATACAATGAAAAAAGTGTGATTATATGGACACAGCCAATACCTCAGTGGGTGCTTCCACATCTGACAGGACTTGAGTCCACTGGTGGTGGTTTCTCGACTTGATCTTGGGAGTCTGGTCCAGATAAGACAGGTTGTCCTGAAGCTCTGTACTCTCCTCCTCATCTACAGTGGGAAGTTTAGATGGCACTCTGATGTTGAGAATCTCATAACCTTCTGAAATCAAACTAAAGAGCTGCTGGTCTTTGTTTTTAATTTCTTCCAGGTCTGGTTCAGTTTCTGTTTTTTCCTGTTTGACGTTGGGCTGAGAGACCTCCATCATCTCAGGTCTCTCCACTCCTAGAGCTGAGGCTGACCTTGAACTGCCCGGTCGGCTGAACCTGTCACTGAGTCGGCTGCTCCTCCCAGACCTGGTCCTCCTGCGGACTACGTTTTCCTCATCAAAGATGATTGTGATTTTGCCAGCGGATCCTGAGCCCTCCATGCTGTAGCCCTCAGAGACAGAGCTGGTCTCAGAAGCCCAGGGAGTCGAGCAACGACTAGAGGCTGTCTCCCACACAATGCCACTGTCCTCACTTTGAACAGTTACCATGGAGAATGATGGATCCACCATGAGACACTGCAGTTTAGGCTTCACTGACGGGTCCTGGACAACCTCTCGCAGACTGCACAAGAGAGGGGACTAGTTAGAGAAGTAGAGCTGGTACAGTTAACATCAGAGGGAAGGACATGAGTAAACAGTTCAACTGCAAGACAAGATTCTTTTGGCTCAGCTCATGAAATGCAAGCAGGAGGACAAACCAATGAATCAGTCTCAAACATTTTTAAGTAACATGTAGGCATGAGTGCCTGCACAGCTAGAGCTGGTTAGCAAATCTAACACTGGAAAAAGCAAGTAGTACATGTCCAGGTGTCTTGTGCCAGTCTGAATGGTGAGCTAGTTAACGAATGATCAAATGCGCTCTAAGCAGTCCCTTCTGATATGAATACAAGTTGGCTCTGGAAAAATTGCAGCAAAGTAACAACCCAAAGCGTCACTGGTGTAATATTAGATACATCCAACCTATCAGTGTCTTTTTCTATTTATGACATGACAAGACTATATGGAGCAACATGATAAACAACAAAAAGTGAGAGTCAATAATTATGTAACAGAGAAGGGCATGTCAAGCTTTATGAAAACCTTTTTTTCTCTAATCAAAGCAATGATGAAAGTTACAGCCCTCAACAGTTAGCTTGGAATAATGGCCTATAAATAACTCACAACTCCATTAAAAAAATCAGCCATGACTTTTTTTTAATTCATTCAGCTCATACAGTGAACGCAAGTATAGCACAAATGTATGGACACCTGTTTTGAAGTTCTTCCACCTCATCTTCATCGTCCTGGCTGAGAGTTTCTAAAGCTTCATAAGAACTTTCCTGTAGCTCGGGCGTCTCTGAGTCCAAACTCTCACATTCATCCATCTTGACTTTAGTCCTCCCCTTGTAGGTGCCAGTATTGTCCCAGTGTTTAAGTCCTCTTTTTGTTTTCAACTGCTTTGAAGCCAGGAGATCTGCTCTGACTGTTTTTTACAAGTTGGGAGGTGTCCATCTGACTCAGCGAGGGCCAGGAATAGCTTGGGGAATGAAGAGGGGGAGAGGAGAGGGGGGCAAAACAGTAAAGACTTTAGGTGGGCCTATAGTGAACCTTTTAGTCTGGTACATTGTAATCCATTATTGCTTATTGCTGGTAGCAAAGTTTCATTTTATTTCTCTAGATCGTTTTGCGTATAAATACTTGAATCTAACAGGGCCGCTTTAAGATACCCCCCAAACCCCCCGTCCCTGAGTTAAATATAGGCCTGTGCTGAAACAGTACCCAGAATCTACAGCTGATGGCTGAGCCAGATTTTGCAAGGCATCTGTCCCGCAGCAATAGCAACACTGCCCAAGTCATAAAAGTTTGTGTAATGAGGCATCAACCCAAATAACAAAAACTCATCAGCCCAAGCTGCAAGTAGAGACTGGAGACACAATACAAAGAAATTTAGGAGATATTCATATCAAGGCTGTAACGCACAACTGTGTGTTTGTTGTTATGCCATGCCTCACTGCATCACCAGAGAGGTAAATATCCAAGACACAAAAGTTCAAGTAATTAATTAACTTAGTTAACAGTCCTCTTCCAAAAATCATTTCTCAGCAACAATCACACGGATTTAATATTTTTAATTATTAGTTGAACTATTAAACACAGTAAACAACAGGATTGTTGAGGTGGTGCACCCAAAGTGAACAATGAGTTGGTGCTGCAAAAAAGGCATACTGCTGAGAATGACAATAAATTATAAAATATAAGTCAGATTTAAAGTATAAACAGAGGAAACCTATGTCACTAGACTTTATGAAAAATATATCAATTAACCAACTGTATTTAAGGAACCTTAGAACCTTGACCTAGAAAAACAATATGGACTGATCCAAACATTGCTAAATACATGCACATGGTCAAGAAACAATTTGGCATATGCAAAATGAACCCAGTACACATTTGGTGAGGAGAAAAAAAAAATTTTGGTCTGAGAAGAACTTAAGTTAAAAGTATCCTGACCAGTACCCACACTGGCTCCTAACTGGACTTTTCAGACTTGATGGTGGCTCACAGGCGACAGATGAATAGGACATTTCAGTGTACAGTCTTATAATTCTAGGTGGAGGCACAGAACAAGATAGATTTAAGGTTGTCATCCACAAAGACTAATGAATGTCTGTCTTTGACGTAGCAGCTCATCCCAAAGGTTCCAACTCATTTCTGTGCTGTGGCATGTCCCAATGTAGAAAACTCCTTTATCTTCCAGACTGCTCCTTATTAATAATGACTCTCATTGGGAGGAGTGAGTTCAGGTCACTGTTCTGCTGCAGCTTCCAATATGACTGCACATGACAGAGGTGACAGAGAGCAGAATTATGAATAATATATTATAGTTATCATAATCATAGTTTGTACGTAGCAGCTTGGAAAAAAGCAATGTTATCCAAGTACCTCGGCAAACTTAGCTTTGATGGTGTCAAACTTGGCTTTTTCATGAACAGCTCTGGCGACATTAGTTCTTTCAAATGGCTCTGAAACAAACCAGAGGAGCACCAAAACTGATGTATTGTTTATTGGTCACTGTAAGGCCATATGTGCATTGAAATCTTTACCTTCCACACAGATGAATTTGTTTCTCCAATGTGGGGAAGAGTTCTTTGGAAAAGCCCTGGCCTCTCGGACAGAGATTACCTGGCTGTCCCATCTACAAAAGAAACAAAACAGAGACAAATAGGATTTCTAAACATATCTGCAGTTTAAGAAAACTTGAGCAAGTTGTTTGTTGTATAAATGCAAGTTTATCACTGTGTAACAAAGTACAGAACATGCAGTAATTGAGATATTTAAAAAAATAAATTAAAAAGATGTCACTATAACAAATTTATCATCAAGGTAGCACTCACAATTGGTTGACTATTGCAAGGATAACCTTATTGACCTATGTATTATGGCCAGCTTCTAATTACACCCATTGACTCAGGTCATAGTCAAAATACAATAATGGAAATTTGCAAAACACATACATTTTAGTAAAATAACTTCCATTTTACCATGTATGTTTTAAGTAGCCGGCCTAAAACTGCCGCAGGTCACGCAAAACACCAGGTATGCCATATTAGTCTATACCAAAAGACCCACCTGCTGCTGTCCTTCAACAAGAAACAGTACACCAGAGAAAAAGATGAAGCAAAAAGAAGGAGAGGAGATGCACAGAGGAGGGTGCAATGAGAGGAAATGTACTAGGAGAAATCTAAATACTCAGTAATCAGTGGACTTTGTGAGATACCTGAAGTTTGAGGTGTAGTATTTGAGAAATCCCAGGAACAATTCTCCCAGTGAAGATTTGTTTCTTGAGATAAATCGGGGCACATGTTGACATGCATCCGGGACCATGTCAAGGTCCATTAAAGGATCAAAACAACTCTATGAAAATATCAAACATTGGCATTCAAAGACCAAGGTAAAAACAATTAATTATAAAAATGTGAATTTGTGTATTAGAAACTACAGAGACACTCACTGGGTGGTCCTTTTGTAAAGAAGGAACAATTGGGTCTTTCAGAACTGAAATGATAAATATATTTAGTTAAAGCTTTTGTATTTAGGGCAAATAACAACAACAAATATAAATTGTTTAGTTTAAGATATACTAACTTACCTTGAAGGTAGTGCAACACCATCAGAGCTAATGTGTAACTGCTTAAAGTCCCTTTGCTTGCATCATTGATTTCATAGTGTCGAGCCCATTTCTTGATGACGAGCATAATGGGTCTTATTCTGATATCAGCTGAAGCACCAAACAAGCAATCAGGCAATAGAATATTCCCTCTGTGCAGCCCCTAGACACCAAATGTATACAAATTTGCACGAGAAACAGTCACGCACCATAGGTGTAACTCCTCAGAAGAAATGTGTTTCTGATCCCCACAGTGTTGTTGATATTCAGATCAAACTCCAGATTGCTTAAAGAAGGGGATTGGTTGAAAAGGGAGAGTTAGTGTTTTTCCTTGTTTGTCAAAGTCATTAAAAGGCTGCAGCAAATGTTTATCTCCCACCTGCCTCTCTCTTTAAATCGTAGAATTGGCACCTTTGCTCTGATCAGTTGAGTCCTGTACACGTATGCTTTAAATTGAAAAATATTCATGTTACTATTTCCCCAGGTCACACTGAACTAAGACTAAGACTATATGTTGTAAAACAGCTCCCTTTAGTGGGGCTCTGTGGAGTTACAGTTTATAATATGATTATACATCGTATTTAAATAAAACTAAAAAGAAATTGCAAATGATAATGCTAGTTATGACTTTAATGTTTATTATGTTGTTATTACTCACAAAGAGATTTAAATAATTTTTGGAGTGTAGAGAGTACTTCGATTGGGCCACATTTTTTCTAGAAATAAAACAAAACAAAAAAAACATGTGCCTGTGTAAGAGTCAAAGGATATTCAACATTGTACATTCTCAAGAGACAGACATTACAATACTCACCTTAACGACCAAACACAGATCAGCATCGCTACTGCGGCAACCCAAACCGCTCATTGACGAGCCAGTCAAATAAAGTCTTGCATCTATTAGAAACATTGTTTGAGTGAGGTGTCAATCATTTCACTGACAAAATGTAAACAATCATTTGAAGCTACAAAAATATAGCTTCACTTACCATTTAACAAATCCACCTGCCCTACATCTCAGCCAAATGGTTCAACAAGCTCTTGTGACTTATTGTGCGACTGTATATGTCATACTCACTTGAATACAGACGTCGTATGTCCTTCTGCAACTGGGTTCTGCACATCTCCTTTTGATGCAAGTCAGAGGATTGCTGACTACATGCTTCAAACAGCTCCAACATCTGAGCACTCATCTAAAACGACAGCATGTTCCCAAATAACCAAACACATCTACTTACATAAGGCACATTTCTACTAAAACAGTATGGTGCGGGTCGGGGTTGGTACAACACAATTTAAGTGATGTTTCCTTTGTCAAAAGGGTGACAAAATGTCCTGAACAAGTGTACCATAGTACATACTTTAGGCATGTTTCCACTGGAGAGCTATGTTACGGGTTGGGTCAGCAGGTGTTTCCCTGGTCAAGTTATGTATATTCACTTGTTAATGACAATGTATACATTTTAAAAGTTTGCTTCAAATTTATTTAGTTCTTTAAATGCAACATGTGTAGTATGACATTAAAATTTACATAGATGATGCAATGAGTTGGAATGCAGAGGTGTCACAAGCCTCTTCCTGTAACAAAACAAGCTATACTAAACCAACCATGCCCCTCAGTGGAAACGTAGTCATTAGGAATCCATTGGTGTACCTTGTCCTTAGCATAACTCTGCAGGCTGTTGGAGCTTTCATCTAGAGAACAGGGCAGTGGAATTGGGTACGAGACATCAGACACATGGGAGATTGGTTGAGATGTCCCAGCTGTTGCTTGTTCTGGATGAAGAGAGGATTGGAAAGGAAAGCGTTCTTCTGATTGGAAAGAGGATTCATCACGCTGACGTTTCACAAGACTATAAGAATTGTAGTCACTGCTTTGTCTCCTAAAAAGAGACAGACATGCAAGGATTGTTTAGACTTTAACAAGAACCACATGCTTATGTTGACCCACCAATAAGCAGCAGTTGACCTGACATACATTACAAACTTACAGTTTTACAGATAAACCTCTTTCAAGGTTACGAATAGATTGCTTTTGCCAAAATAATCTTCAGATCTTTTTGTCCTGCCACTGTAAGAACTTAAAACACTATCTATAAAAATCAGCATGTACTTGGTCCAAAGCTTAGAAATGATGATGTTTATAGTTAGTTTATTAAGTCACAGGCTTGTTAAACATAAAATTACATAACATAACACTTACTTGCGACTATTGGCGATTGGCGGGCCAGTGAAGTGAACGTGGGATGTTGGCTTCCAGTCATACACTGGCAGCCTCTCTGGTCCAACAGAGCTTCAATATGCACATAAACATGACAATGTAACAACATCTTTTTATTGACGATTTAAAACCTCTTTAAATGGACTTTACTGAGACTGGTGCTTTACAAGAGACAAGCCAACTCACTTGTTAACTTGGGTCCGCTGTGAATGCTGGTTGTGATGAAAACGAATCGACGCGGGAGTTTGACTGAATGATCCCTTGTTGTAGGTCAGCTGGCCATTAGGTCGTCCGCTTCGGGGAAACATGGTGCAGCTTTTCACGGGTCTCTCAACCATCAAATTTTCTAGTGTAGGCCTATCTTAAAGGGGAACGAAACGGCAGTCTGTTCATTTAACTCGTTAAATACGGGTTTATGAACACACTAAAGAGCACAGTTAAAGGTAATCTCGGTTCACTAAAATGTTGAAAGATAGCTACACGTAAAGTTCCCATTGAATCGAAACTTACCAGCGTTTCAGTGAACAGGAAAGCTAATCTATCTTTATTAACGTTGAACAACTCGCTCGTTCTGGCTACAACACTAGTTTAAAAAAAAACATGGTTATCCTATCGAGAGGAGGAGAAATAGGAAATAGCAATGTACAAGAAATACTTGAGAGGCGTATTGCCCGACTGTGTCACATGTAAACAAACTAAAGAAAATGCTGACTTCCGGTAAACTACACTTCCCATTACCGCGATGACGTAATTGTCTTTTAAAGGAGACGCTTTGTCCTTTTGAGCAAAAGGACCTTTAAATAACCCGAATGTTCTCTGGTTTAGATTAGACACAATACTTGCTACTGCATCTACTTTTACCATTTTATCATCATTTCAGGCTAACAAACTAGTAGCTCTTCTACCTATCTCTTCCTGGCCGTGTTTAGACCTTCCATCACTCAATGGTAGGTCCACTCATACAGGCATGTCCAAAGTTTATGGCCTGCCATCAGTATCATAAATAACCAAAATACTAATACAACTGACAAAATTACCAAATCAAAGTAAGAAAATATAGAAATATAGAGTATGCTGGTATAGAGCATAAAGAAATGGTTAAAGCAAAAGCATCTTAGTTCAGTTTGCTTTAACCTTATCTTCAAGATGACCTGGATGACTGAAATCCTTCACAGACATGGCATAGTGCATGTTCTTTATGGTTTTACTATCCAAATGTGAAAGAATTAAGTTATTTTGTTAATTTCTTAGTGGTTTAGATTTGGGTATATTGCTGTTTTAAGATTGTTTGATCACTGAAAACATCATTCTGTGCATTTTATGGGCATTACACATGTATGGTAGGCAACAGTAAACAGGGGGACTTCAGCCCCCCATTTTCCGATTTGTAAATCAGCTGCCAAATGTTATGCTTAGGCTACACTCAATTGACCTGATAGGCCTACACATGTTTTCATAAATCTCACCTGCAGTAAGGCTTAGATACCGCTTCTGAACTCTGATCTTGACAGACATTGATGATTCCCCGAGGTCAGCTGCATCAGCACTGTATCAGGCTACAGCAATGTCCAGAGGCAACAGCTAAATACAGACAAAAATTAGGAAAGTCCATGAGAGCAAAATCAGCTTACACCACAATTTGCCTCCTACACCAATCTATTGATTTATTGACAGACAGTGACCCATATTAAGTCAAGCACCTGATTTTCACTGGGTTTACATGTCAATATGAGAAAAGCAGTGACCTGGACACAACGCCTGCTCCTCAGCGTTAGATAAGCTATTGATGATGGGCCTAGAGTTCACAAATTACAGACTATGACAAACTCAAGGCCAAACAGATTCAGGCCCCTGTGTCTATTTTTTATCCAACATCATTGCTGGCCAATCGATAATAAAAAAAAACTCAAATAAATTAAACAGCACTTTAATTAATAAAACGACCCTTATAGAAAAAAGAACAAAACGATTATAAAAAAGGGAATAACACATTTTTCACTGTAATAATGTTGGCCTACACGTTTATAAGCTATAGGTTTTACATAGGCCTATAGCTCTATTTTTTCTGACATTGTTCTTCATAAGTAGCGTGCAGCTTATATTAATAACTCCCAATTTTCTGAGGGCTGTAAAAGCACTGAGCATCAAATGGCCCCTGTCTCCGGAGCACAAGTGACGTCACTGCGGAGGACGGTGCCGTGACGTAGGCAGTTCAATACCCACACCGGAGTAATTGGAGCGGGAGGGGAGCGGATGCAACCGCCAGATGTGGAGGGGGTCTGGGGGGCGGGGTGCAGCGAGGTTTGTGGATAGGCTAAGATCAATACAACGCACCCAGCCCACATTTAACTGGGCAAATATAAAAAGATATTTCCGCTTTCAAACGTAAAAAGAGCTGGGAATTAGATGTGTGTTTGATATTGGGATTCTGGTGGAGTAGAATAGTCTGGGGGAGAGTGGGGGTGTAGCCTCTGAGCCTATATGGTAATGAGAGAGAGAGAGAGGCACAGCGCGGCTGAGGGTGGTTAGTGTGATGCTGTGCGTTATCTACTGGCTAAATGAGGGTTGTCTTTCCCAGTTCAGAGCCAGCAGCAGCAGGTCTTCTCCACCCTTCAACTGAGGATCGGTAATTTCCACGTATTTCCACTGGACCCTGCGCCTCTGGTGTCGCTCTCTCATCAGCCTACGCGCTAAACGCCCGGAGACAGAGCAACCAAAGCGAGAAGGACTGGTGTCCATCCGTGCCATGTGGGGAACTACATGGATGTGTGAATTCATGCGGTGACAGCGGAGGGAATGGAGCAGTTGTCATCAAATTCCTGCAGACGCACCGTTAGTGACACTGGAGAGCCTGTCGTATAAAGAGAAGATACGCAGCGGCCAAACCGACACAGTCATATTTATTACTAAGGAACAGGATCAGTGGTCAGGTGTCACCTTCCATTTCAGCCACAACAATGGGGTAAGTACCGTTATTATCCCACATGCTGCGTTTGCTTTCCCATTCTGTATTCATATCAGCTGCGGCTGCCTCACTGGGATGAACTTCCCTGTCATGGAAACCACATCAAGCATAACCTTGCAAAAATCCGACTATATGCGACAAAAATGACTAATACGGCCAAAGAGGCTGTTAAAAGCGATATTTCAGAAGTCATCTTCTTATGATATCAATATTTAACATTAACATGAAATGAAATGGATCACGTTTTACGTAAGAAAAGCCCGTAGGCCTTTTGTCAATGCAGCAAATGAAGTTTATTTATTATCAAACTTTTATGCTCATATTTTACCTAAAGGAGAAGATCCCATATGGTATATAGTGGGTTTCACTTGAAATGACTTTAGAACCTTAATTGCCCTTGCAGGAAGAAGGATTCTGTTTTTTCTGGGTCCCAGTGTCCCACTGTTTACTCCCACCTACTCTACAGACACTTATGTAATTCTGAATGATGGCATGTGCAACAGCAGCCTTTCTTAGCTAACACTGTGAGGGAGCTCCAGTTTGGTGCAATGTACATCCTGTCTTGGATACAAAAGAGCAGTGATGTGCCAATGTGTTCAACTCTTGTACTGTATAGGTTTGCATCAGTTTACACATCCTCCACAAAAGGCACCTATCACCAAAAGATGTGGCTGTAGTGCTCAACTTTGCTCATTTGCATGTCCCCGAACACTGAGCACAGCAGTCTATTTCCCTCACCAAGCCTGGTGTTTCTTAACAGTTCACTCCTCCACTTCATTGTGATTAATTGCACAGCAGGAGGTTAAAATTTGGAAAATGCATGGTGTTTTCAAGGCTTCAGACAAAACTTGTGCATTAAGTATTTACAGTACTCGTAATATGCACCCACTCTACCCTCCTACAGTGTGGGCATCATTCAGCACACTCCCACTCAGTTTCAGTTCTCCACTGGGCTTTGTTCAGCTTTGGCATAATAGAGACTAAATTACTGTTACATAACTGACTCAGTGGCTCAATTGATCCACAATGGGATTAATTGTAAACTGTAAAAGTACAAAGCATTATACAAGGATGTCTTTTTGTACAAATAATATGTAAAGTTGCAGAGGAGATGGAATCTTGAATAGGTGCTGATTGCTGTCCAGCACTAATAGTAGATATAGAGTCATATTTCACATCCGGCTTGATGCTTCAGTGGCAGGCCTCACAGCTCTAATGATTATGGCACAAACTGGAGATGCCTATCAACCCTCGCTGGTGTGCTCTCACTTCCTTGGGCAAATACAATTAATGTTCAGATGGGTCAAGTTAGTCACCGTCTGACTTTCTCCACGTTCTTGCCGTCTCCATGTTCTGTCTTTTCCACTTTTGTTTTAACCACACAAAAGAAGCAGGCAGAAAGATCACTGCAACTCTTAGTAGATAGAGCAACAGGAAGCACTGTTTTTAAATAAATAAGATGTACTTACCTTAGAGCCCTTCAAGCTCTCTGTTGAACTAATAAAAACTTATTAAAGGACAATTTCCAAGGAGAACTGTGAAAGAAGTGAGAAAAAGGTCTCCTGAGATTTGCTATTATATTATGCCATGAGTATTTGCTGCAAGAAGACCGTCCAGATGAATAGTCAAAGGGTACTCAAAAAGAAAAAGAAAATCGTTTGTCAACCTCACTACTTTCAACACCTCAAAATTAAGGAACAACAAAAGAAACCAGGGATTCCAAATATGTAAAATATAGTGTTTATTGAACAGAACATAAACTGAGAGAGGACTGAGCTGCATGAGTTTCTTTTGTATCACTTTAGCTCCAAGGCTTGACAAAGCTAGCAGATTAAAGGGGAAAAAGCAGGAGTGTGAAGCATAAATGCATTTTATATGCACACAAAAGGTGTGTGACCCAGCTGAATTATATTGTAATTTGAACTATACATTATGGTTTCCCAGATGTTCAAAATTGAAACGATAGCTTCATTATCAGTGCTGTACACTCACAATTTTCACCCTTCCTTCTTTGCCTCACTTTTCACTCTATCAGTGCCTATCAATCTTCCGTTTTAACATTCATGTTTCATCACCTGCTCTTGTGTCATGTTCTATACTCCGCATGCTAAAGATTTCTCCCACCTTTGTGTTTTACGAGTGTCTGTTAGCTCTTTTAGTCCTCACTCACTGTCAAATGGAGTAACTTTTCTGCCTACTGCTCAGTCCCCTGACATTTTTTTCCAATCAAGTGAACAAAATTTACTCTTTAGTAACTTACTTCTTTGGCTAATACTCTAATCTCAAAGCAACATCCTCATCCAAACTCGAAGTGGGTAATGTTTGCTTACATGTTACTGCTGGAGTATTGATCTTTTTTATCTAACACTTTAGAAAGCAGCAAAATTAAGCCACATGCCTTCAAAATCACATTAAAATAAAAAATTATACCCTAAATCACATTTCATCTAAACCTCCCATATAATGTGAATCAGTATCATTATCACTGTGCTGCCCTTTCAAAGTTCAGTTGTAGGAGTAGATAAGCTATTTTTCATAATCGGTGGGCGTTATTTTGGCTCCAACTCCGGCCAGCACAAGCATACATGTAGAAAATTAAAGCACAGCAATAAAACTGTATTTGGCACCCATAAAATTATTCAAGAAAGAGCACAAAAATCTGCCACACCACCATCAAATTATGTAATAAAAACGCTGCCACTTGCCAAGCGTCTACTGCGTGGACCATGTGGACAGGCTGTGGATGTGTGGTGCGTGCTGGAGAAGAGTTAAAGTGACTCACTTTTGCCACTTACACTGCTGTCGATGATTATGATAATTCTCACACAGCGTTCCACAAGCAGCTTTGTGAAGCGGTATTATTCATCCCACATTCACTTTTGGACTTCTTATACTATTTTCATTTGACCAAGTGCCTCTCCCTGTCCAATTTTTTCCTCTTTCTTGTTGTACCCATGTTCTTCCTTTAACAGCCATGGTTATTCACACATGGGAGGAGTGCCGCTGCTGAATTTTAATATTCATTTATACAGCGAGCCTTTGATGTCCCCCATCACCCCCTCGGTGCAGTGTAAGCACTTCTCTATCTCCTGCTCTGCCAGCGCTGCCATCCCAGAATATCTCCCTCTGCACCCTGCACTTTTAGTGTGCCAGTGTGTGTTCTGAGTATATTACTCATAAACCGCAACAATACTCACTATACTGAGAGCTCTGTCACAACAAACCAGGGTCAACCAGACAAATGAACAGTAAATGTTGTGACTGAATCCTCGGCCAAAAAACTGAAAATAATTTAGAATCAGGAATATGCTTTAAATAGTGTAAAAGCAGCAAATGCAAATCTCACTATAGAGATCAGTAAAGGAAGTAAAGGTTACTATTTATGCTGTTTTAGCTCTGATTCTAATGTTATTTTTTTGTTTAACAAGCACAACTTAAAAAGAGCACAGACATTTTTGCAACATTTCTTTTAATGATCACCAGGCTTTATGTCAATATGTTTCATTTTATTGCCTGTTTCTCCCAAGCGCCACCCTACAAGGCCAGTGTGCTCTGATTGGTTAGCAGGACCTTGGGGTACATCCATTGTTGTAACTTTTATAATTGGCTGAGTGTATTCAAACGTGGCTCACATATGTTAAGATCTTGGCTGGGGTTATTTGTAATGTAACAAAATCCAGGTGCCACTCCATGAAACATGGCTGAGGAAAAAAGGATCTTTCAGAGAATATTGTCCCCTGGGCTAACAATAGGATCTTTGGGATTTTCTAGACCTTTTCTTACCAAAGTAAAAACTTAATGTGATAATGCCAAAACTGGTGCTAAATTATGCACTGCAAAATTCTGTAAATAGTCAAATACAAATGTACTAAACTTCAGATTTGTGTCAAAAGCATGTGCTTGTCAAGATGTATGGATAGCATGGCACTGCAGGGTGTGTTTTTGGTAGTTAACTGTGGCCTACACAGTCTATATTTAGCCTTAAAGCCCTCTCGCTTTCCCCTGTGCTCCCCTGTGTGACCCTCTCTCAGTGCTACAGACATTCCCATATCAGATCAGTGAGAGACGACGCTGACTTTAACGGAAAGACAATACACGGTGTTTGTGCTCATAGCTGCATGTATTTAATGTTTAGAATACGTTTTTAATTGAATGTGTAAGGATTTACTTATTGCTTATGAGGGCAAGACAAAGTGTTTTGGCATTGGTCCACTGAAGGCTTCACTGTCTGTGGTGTAACTATGGAGAATGGCGAACTTGTGATTCAGTTGCCAAGGAGATCTGATTACTCCGCAGACAACAGAAGTTTTGGTTCTTCTCAAGCTGGTTTTGGTGAGACACTGGTGTTACGGCACAAAGAAGTTCACCACTTCTTCTTTGTTCCCTTCAGGGAGCAGCCCATCTACAGCACAAGGGCCCACGTCTTCCAGATTGACCCCAACACAAAGAAGAACTGGCTGCCCACCAGCAAGCACGCTGTCACAGTGTCTTACTTCTACGACAGCACAAGAAATGTGTACCGCATCATCAGCCTGGATGGCACCAAGGTGAGTGAAGTGCAAATTATATCTAGATGTTACATTTTAAAAGCACATCACACATCAACCTTCTAAGGTTTTATGCCTGCATGATCTACTGAGTGTTAATGATGTTACTAAGTTCACTTACTTTAAAAGAGCTCAGAGCTGCAGCCAAAGCCAAAGACTCATATTTTACTGTTTATGCATGCAGCTACTGTACGTGCACATGTCTGTGAATGTATGTCAGCACTTTATTAGGACGTTATTGTTATATTTTTCTTTGGGATCCACAAAGGGAATTCAGCTTCATTTCTTGTGTACAGAGTCACATTATTCTGGACATCCTAAATACTGGCAGCTAAATCATTGGTTTCTCTGAGTACTAAGTTTAATTATTGTGTAACCATCCTTTAACACACACACACACACACACACACACACACACACACACACGACTGGCACATTATTATTATTTAACCAATCAAGATGCATTATGTAACAATTAGACTCTGTCCCCATTAGATGGCATGCATAGCCAATTTATTAAATTGTGTTAATGCTATATAAAGATAAAACCACGAGTGAACAATTAAAATTTGACAAGACTCTTTTTCTTAAAAAATTAGCCAACTGAAATGTATTAATGTATTTTCAATGATCAGGACAATTTAAATTAATCATGTGGGCTTGTTTTCAATCTGTAGATATTTTAAGTTCATCCTGGCCCTTTAGGTTTGACAAGATGTGACGACTCTAGCTTTTAATTGTGGAAGAGTTTTTAAATATAAGTCCATTTAGTCTAAATATTGAGATGCTTTCTCATATGAATGATCTACCAACATTACATTTTGATATGGTCATTATTTTGAGAATAATGACTATTCTTACCAACATGGATGCCAGTGTGTGGTGGGTGTAATCGGGCTGCTGTACACCTGAAGCTATATTTTCATGCATACTCACACAAGGTGTACTCAAAGTTTTCTTATTTCTGCCTCTCTGAATGCTCACATAATGCAGACACTGTACAAATAAACTTAAAAAATAATAAGTCATCTCTTTCCGCCAGGCAATAATCAACAGCACCATCAGTCCCAACATGACGTTCACAAAGACCTCACAGAAATTTGGCCAGTGGGCGGACAGTCGAGCTAACACCGTCTACGGTTTGGGATTCTCCACAGAGCATCATCTAGCCAAGGTACCACCCCTTTGTTCCTCCAAAATACGCCCACAACCAACACAGTTACACACATGGACATATGCACAAACCCATATAGTGTATCATCTGCTTGGCACATAGCCCCAATGAAGCCTTTTAACTACAATCAAAAATAAATAAAGCATGTGTGTGTTCAGCGAGTAGGTGGCTGTTCTTCTCCTCTGCAGTATGATTAAGCCTCAGTCGTGAACTAAGGAGACTCACAACATCACCACGAGAAAAAGAATATACCCAGCAACAGAAACACATGTATAGTTTTTTTGAGCTAGGAAAGGACAAAGCCACTAATATCTGATAGAAATTTTGTCTTACACAGACATTCATAAAGGTATTATTAATACATTTATGGTATCTGTTAGTGGTTAGGTCGGGTTACTCTTCTTTCAAGGTAGCCATTTAATTTATCACTAAAGGAAAGTAATGTAGAGGAAAAGTACTGGTTATTACTTTATGCAAGTTAATTCAAGCCCACACTGACAGAGACAAGCCATGACCAAGGCCCGAATGTGAGAAAAAAAAAATAAAAAGACTAAAAAGAACCCAGACTGAGATCTAGACCACTTCAAGACCATGATGCATGACAAACGGGAAGAGATACAGCACCAATTATAAAATGGGTTGTTTTGTAAAAAGGGGTTATCAATGGGACCAGAAATAATAAATTACAAATTTATTTTCTTATTGCCTTGAAAGTTTTCCAGGCAAAAAAAGAATTAGGTTGATAAATACTTTTGTTGTGAGCAAATAGGGAAAGTAATAATGAATCAAGCCCAGGCTCAAGATTAGAACAATATCAGTCTCTGAAAAAAGCTGCACACAAAGAAAAGCGAATCTAAGATTTTATACATATATTTTTTGCTGTCTCTAGACAAAGTCCTCTCTGTGGCCAGAGTTTGAAGGTGAATTATTCACATTTTCTTATTTGATAAATGCAGTGGAAGTACTTAAGAACTACTGCATTTACTAGATTACAAAGCACTGAAGTAAAATTATATTGAGTTACTTATTGCATTTCTACTAATGGTAGACGCGAGAGCGGCTCCAGTGGAGTTTTCCATTTGATTTCCCCATCAGTCTTCTGTATTACTATCTATACTGAATTATTCTCTCCTACACTGAGAGCGAGAGCACACCCTAAAGGGGCATTGAATGTGTGTGTGCTTGGGCCTCTGTGCCAGTGTGTTTATATTTACTCAAAGCTGATCTCACCTTACCACTGAAGGCTAACTGAATATATCTTTGCTCAAGACTAAAATAACACTTAGGATGTGCTTTAGCCTCACACAACTTGTGATTAAAAGCACATAAGAGAAACACAATAATGGTGAACACAGAGTTGTCAACAGTGACTAGATAGCTAATTTCCTGTTCTCGTGTGATCAACTTTATGGATTGTTATGGGCTACAGCCTCTCCCTGTACCCATTGTCTATGTATGTGTGGCCCTAGATACATTCACGGTATATATTAAACCTTTGACAACCTTAATCAGCACATCCTCCTGTCTTCTCTCAGTGCGATGGCTGTTTCTGTAATGGCGTTGCAACGGTTCTAGTCTTGCCTCTCGGACAGGTCATTCAGAGTATCCTGGATAAACGAGGTCTCTGAGTCCCAACATCTCAATACAGGGGTGCCACAGGGCTCAGTGCTTGGACCGCCACTGTTTTCCATATACATGAAACAGAAACACAGTTGAGTGTCATCTGCAGCTATCACCGCTGCAGATGACACTCAACTCCATTTGTCATTTCAACCTGACAATTCAACAGTCTCTGCTCGCGTCTCGGCATGCCTGAGTGACATCTCACTTTGGATAAAGGAGCATCACCTGCAGCTGAACCTTGAAATAACAGAACTGCTTGTGATTCCGGCCAACCCAAAGACCCCTCAAAACCTGTCCATTCAACTAGGCTCATCAACCATTACACCATCCAGCACTGCCAGAAATCTGGGAGTGGTAATCGATGATCAACTAAACTTCAGTCATGTCATGTCATGTTGCCAGCACCACCCGGTCCTGTAGATTCATTCGCTACAAGATTAGGAAAATTAGACCTTTCCTATCGGAGCACTCTACGCAAATCCTAGTCCAGGCTCTTGTCTTGTCCAAACTGGACTATTGCAATGCTCTTCTGGCTGGACTCCCTGCACAACCAAACCTCTGCAGCTGGTCCAGAATGAAGCGGCAAGAGTGGTCTTTAGAGAACCCGAAGAGTGCGCACGTAACTCCTCTCTTAACTAGGTTACACTGGCTCCCGGTTGACGCCCGCATTAAGTTCAAAGCTATGCTCTTGGCCTACAAGACCATCACTGCTTCCGCACCCTCATATCTTCACTCACTGATACAGACCTATGTTCCTACCAGATCCCTGCGCTCTGCAAATAAACGTCTGGTTGTACCATCACAAAAAGGAAAAATATCACTCTCACGTACTTTCTCTGGATCAGTTCCACATTGGTGGAATTATCTACCTGCTGCTACAAGATCAGCAGATTCTGTAGACATCTTTAAAAAACGCCTGAAAACACATCTCTTCCGTCAACATCTGACTGACAAACAGTGAATTCTACTTCCTTTCTATTGTTACCTTTTCTTTTATTAAAAAAAAAAAAAAAAAAATCCTTCTTATCCTTAGCTTTTGTATACTGTGCTAGGTTTTAGGTGCACTTATGCTTTTTGTTACCTTGTGTTGTTTCCATTGTTTTCCTCACTTGTAAGTTGCTTTGGATAAAAGCGTCTGCTAAATGACTAAATGTAAATGTAATGTAAATGTAAACCTTATGAGTGACAGCAGTTCTTTTGTGTGTCCAGTTCGCAGAGAAGTTTGCAGAGTATAAAGAAGCAGCACGGCTTGCTAAAGAGAAAAGTCAAGAAAAGGAAATGGCTACATCTCCATCACAGGTAAAACAGACCACATTTCCCCTTATTGTACTGGCTTAAATAAACGTTTGAAGGTCATAGAGTAAGTCATAATTATTTAATTCTGTGATAAGGATGAATATAGAGCTTTGTAATCAAGCTATTGTACTGTCCTGTCTTTTGATCGTTTGTAAAAACAGTATGATCTGATATCTGAAATAAGTCAAATAATAGGTCTATCTCAAAACTGAGGTCTGTACCTGCATCTGAGAAAAAAAGCTCGTGTCAGAATTCAATTTTGAGTTAGATATGATATTTTTTCTAAAGGCTGTTAACAGCTATCATGTCCTGTGTGTTCAATATGAACGCTATGGAGCAGCCAACTGCTGACTTGCGGTCTATGATTTGGACTATTTGTGCTACAGGGGCTCAAATGCTTCTTGTCTTTCGCATGGGTGGTTGTTTTTAATTTAGGACCCTTGTGAAAGTGTTCAGACCAGATGCCCCAGCATCAAATCTGCATTCCCTCGCCAAAGAAAAGAAGTCATTATTAAAAAGTATAGCATTTATAATATAATAATAATATAATAGAAGGGGCTAAATGCTACACACTGATCTCAGTAGTGCAGAACTAGTGAAAATGCATCACAAACAGATTAAATGGTAAACTAATGAATGTAGAGTGCAAGGCTGCAGCCAAAATACTGGTCTTATCTGAGCTGTCCTTTAGACTGGCAGAGGCATTGTGCTGTGCATTGTGCTCAAGACCTAAGTCCTAATAGCTTTGTTTTGTTTAAAACACAGCTAAATGATTTCTCTCTCGTTTAACACTGTGTATGGGACATAAAGATAAGCATAAAGCTGTAATTTCCCAGTAAACTACTTAATCCCTATAGAAATAATGACATAATAATCCCTGAAAATGCAAAAAATTTATAATTAAACTATGCTAAACACTATTTATAAAGGATTGTTTCAGGACACCTTAATATCTGATATTTAAAGGCATACGGCTATAGTGCTATCTTCAAGTTTTTGTGTGACATTTTGTCATTTATATTTGAATACAATTTTTGGTCTGTAGGAGTCTCCAGCGGGCGAGCTCACTTCACCTTTGACCCCAGTAACACCGCCGATGGAAAACATCAATGGCACGGACGAAATCTGTGACACTACTCCCAACTCAGACAGTCGTCCTGAGCCGGCGCAAAATGCATTGGCTTTTGCTCACAGGTAATATTATATCGCTCACTGTCGCAGCCCGACTAAAGACTGTCACTGGCATCAAGCTCACAGAAAATACACAATATTTATGTTGCATTTATTTATCTGTTCTTTTGTCTGCCACATCCAGTTCTGAAAGGTGCTTGGTTTTGCTGTTTTTCCACAGCATCATCTAGATGTTGTCTAGATGCCTACATAGTAGCAAACTCCTGCTATTCATGCCTGCTTTCTCGTCTCTTTCCTCTCTAGGAAGCAGTTTAAGACCTGTCGGGTCTGCTCTTACTGATAGGGATGCTGTATCAAGTCCTGACTACTGCTACATCATATTTGAGCAAAAGAAAGCTCTAATATGCCCAAACAGTCTGATTTGTGGTTAGTCACAGGAAGGGTATTCCTAACAAAACTCTTTCTGTTTACTGCTAAAAGATGGTGGCCATAGTTACTCCAGTGTGAAGAAATGTATACACAATAATGACATTGATTATAACAACGATCATGCATATAGTTTAAGGATGAAACTTTCTCAGGAATGATAAGCTGTCTGAGCATGCTTAGTTGAGAAACGTACATAAGGCACATTTAACAGTAATGCAATAACATACTTGTTTGACTATGTTTGACGTGTGATGTCAAAAAAATGGACTTTGTGATAGCATTTGCTCTATGCATGCACACTACTGATGTATACATTCCAGTCTTGTTTGTATCCTGTTTAAGACCGAATATAAAAATGCATCCTTTATGTCAGTGTATTAGCAGTCTCTGTTCAGTAGATTATTTAAGATAAAGGTCAAAGGAACATTACTTTGTATAATGGCCATACAAAAATGTGTGGTAGCAAGGTTCATGAGCAAAAATGTGTTTATGAAGCATTTATATAAGACGTTTATGTAAAGGTGCTGGGGAGTGGGTGGCAGAGATACCGACAGTATGTGTCACAAAGTAGGCAGCGAGAACACACGAAGGAGAGGGACGTCTGTCTGAACGAGTCACACCTAAACATAGGTGAACAACAGTGAGCTGTATGATTTTTCTCTTAGCAAAGGACATTTTTTAATCATAAATGGTTACATGCTTAGTTATATAAAAAGCCTCTTCCATAAAATGTCTCTAGCATAATCAAAAAATCAGTTGCTTTATAAACTAAGTTTTTGGATGAAATCTTGTTGTAAAGGAATTATCATATCATTTAGCAAAATCCTAGCGTGTTTTAAAGACTTGGGTGCAAAAACAGAGATGCTGCTACTGCTACATGTAGAAGGCAGATAAGTACAGAGAGAGCGGGATGTGGAGAGGACACCCACTGCTTGCTGCAGCTTGTTGCTGATGTGTCTATTAATGCTGCATGCGTGGGAGACAGGGTTGACTCTCGCCATTTGAGATGGCAAGCGTGGATGTAACAAGCAAACCTCAGTCTCACACTCTCTCACAGCCAAATGCAAAGAAGTTACATGTCTCTAGAGCAGTTCAACACACATTGTATTGTTATCTAAGTCTTCTTACATAATCATACTTGTTTAATTCATTTACTTGGTTCATATTAGACATGTTTAACCTCAATTGCTTTCAAAGATATATATTCTGAGATGTTGTTATGTGAGTTCTTAGACTGAAAATAATAAAATAAAACAGTTGTATATACAGTGAATCATGCATTTGTGTTTATTATTTGTTATCGTCAATTACCGAGCCTCACCTGTGCACACAGGTAAATACAGTGAATGAAGTGTCTGGATTCACTGGTGCTTGATGCTGATTATATATTTATACATACAGTGCTGCTGTATGGGCAGGTATGCGTGGGTGCAACCAGAGGGAGACAGAGCAGATGCATGCATGGCTCTGAGGTTTTTTATTTCATGGAGTGTAGGTGTGTATGGCAGCTCCGCAGTGGACTTGTATAAAGGTTTTCTGAATGTTGGAAGACCATTTGTTGTAGGCTTTCTGTGAATGGTGTTGCAGGTAGGAGGATGAAGGCGTCCTTTGGTCTTTAGGAATGCGTTGTATGTGAGCAAAACAAGTGCAAGTGTCATACGTCAGGGAGCAACGTTCCTGTAGTGCTGCCATGGCAACCGCACAGGCTGCCTGCTTTCTTGAAGGAAAGAGTGGAAGAAACACCTACCTGACTAAGGATAGTGGTCAGGACCCAAAATCTCCTCAGAGCATCTATAAAAGCACTGTCAACAACAGAAATGTGTGTTCCTATGTTGAATAAGCAGAAGTCCGTGGAAGCATGAAATACAGAATGGTTTGATAAATCTTTATTCAGTTCTGTAGTAATGACAGGAAAAATGTTTTGTACAACTTCAAATTAAAACACAGAAAAAAAATGCTAATTATATTTATGTAGTTAAATATGAAGTGCAAATCAAGAGCATTTTGAATATATTACCATGAAAACATTACACCAACATTTACATAATAAAAAAGTGCAGACAAGTTTGTATCCAGTTTAATTGTATTTCCTCTAACAATAACAAACTGCTTTAAAAACAGTGAAAAGTGCAACTAATATAAACAAGAAAGGCATTATAAATAGTACATGAACAAAACAAAACTGATTCTGTCAATAGTGAGTTACAAGTATATTAGGAAATAAACAGTTCTGAACTTACCATCCATGTGTCTTGCCTCTTTTAGCCAGAACAGTGCCCTGTGAAACCTTTGAGCCTGACTTGTTTTATGAACGTTAACAGCAGCGTTTGAACATCTCTGACTCCTTCTCTTAAAAGGAAACGTCTTCTTTCCGCCGCTCTTGTTGGCTTTCCTCTGTCTGTCTCTGTCTTCACGTCTTGGTGTCTTAGCTGCTCTCCCGCTCTGCTCGCTGCTTTGTGGGTTTATACATTGCCACGGCTGAGCGCCTTGGTGACAGCATCTCTCCATGTGTGTGTAACTGTGTGAGTGGTAGTATATGTGCATGTGTAGGATAGTGTCGTCTCCCTCCTATGCGTCACACATGCAGACACACTTGCTCTCACAAAGAGGGGGTGGCTGTTGTGTAAGAAGTGAAATCACTGTGGGAGTTTGGAGTGAATTGGATCTGGGCTTTCTCTCTTTACACTTGACAGAGTGGGTGTTATGGCAGAGCACAGTACTGCACAGACCCTTTGCACTCCTTGAGCAAGTGAAATATTTTGCAGCGCTGTGAGGAATCACTGTAAAGTAGACAGGAGAAGGTCTTTCTTTTCAAAGGTACTTGACTTGATGTCAACACTTGTGTTGTTTAGGGTTACATATTGCTGTCCATGTGAGACAATAGGTGAGAGACAGAAAGTGGGCATTATGTAAACCACAAAATCTAATAAAACAGCTGCATAGTAGGAGGATTTTTTTTATCTCATAAAGCTATCATTTGTATAGCCCTAATACACAAGAGCTTTTATACCAGCCATTTCCTGAGTGCCGCGCCTCTATACCATGAAATTTAATCAGTCAATCACTTCTCGTTTATCTCTTCTTTCATCTTCTCCTATGAGTATCTTGACCAGATTAGATCCCAGACTCTCTGAGGATATAATCTGAGATTACAACTAATGTGGTACACAGCTGCTTTGACAGAAGTGGTGACCTCCAGGCTGAGCGCCCACTGCAGTCCTGTCATCCTGACCTAGTGACTGAAAAGATGTGTTTTTTTAGTCACTCTTTGATAACTCAGTGTGAAAACTCATGTCAACATGATTTCTTCTTTAACACCTCATAATGTAAATATGTCCTGTGTCTTACAGCCCTGCAATGACGAAACACTGGGAGGCTGAGCTGGAGGCACTAAAAGGAAACAATGCAAAACTAACAGCGGCTCTGCTGGAGTCCACAGCCAATGTCAAACAGTGGAAACAACAACTGGCGGCCTACCAGGAGGAGGCAGAGAGACTCCACAAACGGGTGAGGGAAAGAAAACACTTGACTTTGAGTTTGAAGAAATCAATACCAAAAGGGGCACATGAATACAAATGAAAAAAATATCAAGAGCAACAGATTAAAGTTATTGACTAGCTTTTATAACACTGGACAATATGTTGACCCATCAGATTTATTGATGTGATGGGTCAACGGGAAAGTGAATGTCATGTATCTGTCAAAGGGATTTCAGTAAGATTTGTGTTTGCTGTTTTTCCCAACAGGTGACAGAGCTTGAGTGCCAGAGCAACCAAACTCCTGTGATCAAATCCCAGAAGACTGAATTGAACCAAACCATAGAAGAACTAGAGTCAGCATTACGAGACAGAGAAGAGGTGCGTCATATAAATACATGTAAAAAGGAGTGCCTTAAAATAGTCTTGCATTCATTTTACATTCACGTTATGCCTTTTATTTTCCCAGGAAATGGAAAAGCTAAAAGAGGAACTGGAAAACATGAATGACCTTATGGAGCAGAAAGACACCCTTACTCAGAAACTTGAGGTAATAAAATGCATTGGTTGTTTCACATAAAAAAGTGTATCCAACAAAGGGACTTCTACTTATACATCTCCATTTGTTTCAAGCCTTTTTGCTTAAAATTTTTACATCCCATTCTTATTCTTGTTCCTTGTTTTAGGAAACGGAGCTACGCAGTCGGGTGCTGGAGGAGCAGCTGGCCGGGGCAGAGCAGCGACTGGAGGAGAACCAGGAGGAGCAGGAGAACTTCAGGAAGAGCCTGCGGACACTCTTGGAGCTACTTGATGGAAAGATTTTTGAGCTAACGGAGCTGAGAGACACGCTGGCACGGCTCATAGAGGAGGCCAGCTAGAGACAAAGCTGCCTGGGTTTATACAGACAGAGCCATATGATAATATACATGTCCTCCTTTCACCTTTTAACGTCCACACTTCGCCCCACACAACGGTTCAGACACAGCAACACGGCACTGCCCTGAGTCATATAGTGCTCCAAATGGGCAGCTAATTTCTCCTGTCCTTTTTTTTTTATTTATTTTTTTATCATTAATTTAACATAGTGTAGCTTACGACATGGGGACTGGCACATACTTCCTTCTCATGGGCTAGTGTGTGTGTTGATTATGAATGTCATAGATGGCTGGTTCAGTTGGTTTACACACATCATTTTATATCCGCTCACACAGTTAATTTGAGAACTGTGCCTCGGTGCCATCTGCTGTTTGATTCGGAGAGCAGTACCACAGCTTGCAGCATTAAAATGTCACAACCCCCTCTTTTTCTTCCCCACCAAGGGGTGTGCTGAAAGTCATGTGGAAATAAATGCTATTAAGACTCAGAGAACTGCGCCAAAGCTGCCAAATCCCCCCAAATATTGTCCTCTAACAAGCAGATTCTTAGATCCAGTGACTTACTGTACAGAGACAAGAGCTGAACAGCCTACATGAAAGGGGATTGCTAGACGAGTGTCAACGGAATTAACAGAAACAAGTCAATCTCACTTGTTTGCCTTGCAGGGACAGACAGGGCTGCTGGGAAATAGTGTTTCAATGAGTGGACAATAAGTGCAATGACTGCTATATTGTGTATCCATAGTCCAAAAAGGACAGTATTGATTGAGACATTGATCATGTCACACACCCACATCCAATTTAAAAGGCATGTCTTAGATTTGACAATTAATGTATCCAGACAGCTTCCACCATCACAGACAACTGAGCTGTCTTCCTGCCAAACTCAGTGTGGTGTGTGTTTCTCAAACCAAGGCCTTGACATAATTAAAGTGTGCCTTGAAGCACATGTGAGTGGACACGTTTGTATATAATGTAGTGTCTGGCTGTGTGTCTGTTTTGTGCTCTAAGAGAAGATCAAGGCCTATACACACATTCATACACTGAGCAATATTAGACAAGCTCTCTATATTACACCTCTATCTATCTAACACTATCAGGTAATCTACTCAGCGGACTCATGTAGATAGGTTCACTGCAACTCAGATCTAAGCCCCCTCGTCCAAAAGAAAGTGTACTACTGTTGACCGCAAACCTGTGTGGCAGCCCTGAGTGGTCGAAGTAGTGTGCCGGGAAGGGCTTTAAGAGTGCCATCTTTGTGTTTATGAGTCTCTACACTGGCCACAGATTTCACATGTCACAGTAAATATAGAACTGTACAATTATTTCTATTTGTTTTGTTTTTTTACACTGAATATAATAATGATGATATAGTGTACTAATAAATCTGTATTGGACACTTTCTACTTATCTTGTAAATGATGGATAACTGTAATGCAGTAATACTGCAGTGGCCTATTGTTGTGTAATAACACAATTAAGCATTACATGGTTATTATGGAGGTCATACGGTCATCTAAATACAGAGTCACAGAGTAAACATTCAACTTGGGCAGAGAGTCATTTTTCAATCACTTTCTCTAGATCATAATTAAACGCCTCATTTGCACTCTTGTGTAGGTTACTGTAACTTTTAAGGAGAAGTGGGTTTATATTTTCTGCAGATGGTTTAAAGGTTGATACACAGTGAAATGTTAATAAATCTTTGTCTTTCCGGTTAAACAGTCAAATGACAGAGATGGAATACCTTAATATAAATGCTCTTGTTAATGAATGCCTTTGTACAGTAGTGAATAAGAAGCTTTTCATTTTCCTGTTTTGTAACTGATGGTATTTAATGTAGGTATTATTATTATTATTATTATTGTATTTAGAGGTATGAAAAGACTGCAATATTTTTGACTATTTAAAGTAATTTTGAACTCATGATATTTAAAGAGGTACCTCAGGCTAACGATGTTGGTAGATTGGTGGGATGCGTGTTTGCAGGTGAGAGGACATAAATGCTGGAGACATTGATCAGGAGACACACCTGTTGGTGCTTCAGCCAAACTAAATTCTTTGTTGAGCTTAAACAAAGACAGGCCTATTTGGCTATGTATGCCCTTCTGTGAACTATATGAAATGCTATGTTTTATATTCAAATACAAACCACAGAATTCAGTGTTAAGTTTGTTTTGTTGTTTCTTTTTAATGCATCACTCTGATTTGTTATTTGCTACACATAATTTAACCAAATGCAAGTCAAAGATGTAAATAAAAGTAACAAATGTGACAGGAAAGTCAACAAATGTTTTAGATTAAAATTGATCCATACAGATGTGTGTAAAAAAACACAACATCTGGAGCGTTTATAAATCTAATGGCCAATGACAACTCATATCCTTTACTGTTTTACACTATTCTTAACATCTGACCCTCTGAGTACCTAAAAAACATAGTTATCCCAACAGTCAGCCTTTAATACTAACCGAGGCAAATACAATAGAGTTTGGCTTAAAATGCTTTGGAAAGACACAAAACAAGAAAAACAATGAAATACATGTAAAAACATTAAAAACAAAATAAAAAAACAACAGGAAAGTAACTTACTAAGGTAACTTTTTTCAAGGGCAAGTTACCGGAGTAAAAGTGTTGTCCTGGTTTGTTAAGTGATTTCAACATAGTTTCCAAAAAGGTGTGTCATGAAAATGACCACTGTGATCTCTGGTGTTAGCCCCTCTCCCACAAAGTCAAGCTCAACTACTTCATGCTACATATTAAAATTAGTTTTTTTGTGAGGGAATACAACATTTTAAAAAGTGCCTCAAATTTGTATTGCAAGAAAATAAATAGTTTTTACCACTAATACTTTCAATCTGTATAACATATACTCCTTTGTCTTTTATATTACACTATAACAGACTGCAAGTGGGGATGAAGTGGAAACAAGATGGGAATATCTTCATCAATGCTATACCATCAATGTTAACTACAGGGTTTCTTATAGTGGTGTGTTTAGGTCCAATTGAATACATTTAGTAATTCTACAAATAATGACAAAATCATTCAAACTAAACTTTGGGATTAGGCTTGTAAATCATTACACTGCTGCAAAAATGTGTGCATGCACAGTTTGGCTGCTAGTTCAGTGCGCAAGTCCATGTGTGCATTTCTCACTCTGAGTAACGAACCTCCCACTATGTGCATCTGCCCACTGAGTGCTGGCGGGCATCAGAGAAGATGTAACTCAGGAGGCAAAAAAAAACACATCGATCACTGCCGCCTGCTCCACACCCCACACTGACTCCCTACAGTGGCGAGAGAATCTAACCTCCCACATACAATTCATCATTTAAACAAGCGTGACCATTTCCACAGCGTGGCCGCGACTATCCCACATACGTATGTAGTTCAGGAATCTCCAACAGTATGTGCCCAAGCTTAAAGCCTCCACTTTGCAAAGACACTCTTCAGTCTTCCAATATCTTTTCTCAGACCCTTATATAACGTTATCTGACCCCATATTAGCTCAGAAGAATTGTTACATAATAACTAATCACATCTCCTAGTGACTTGGCCATGTGTTGAACAGACGGGTCAATAAATTCTCTCACCCAGACAGGATGTGAGAGCTGGGAGTGGTGAAGGCCACAAGAGGACAAAGGGGGGAAGGGCACTTGCATTAATCAAGTTAAAATGGGATTTACAGTCTCTGCAGTGTCTAATTAGACCACTACTGTCTGTCAGAAATCAACATAACCACACGTGTCGAGACAAAACCAGCTGTAAATCCAGCATGGATTGTTAATCATAAACAGCTGGAAAGATACAAGAGAAAAGTGTTATTTGAGGTGACCCGTGGTAGTGATTGTTCCACTTCAAACTAGAAATGCTCTGTGCATTTTTCTCTAGACAATTACAAGGACCTGATTACGTATATAGCTTTTTATGGGAGCTTCTTAATTTTACAGTAATGTTGATGGAAATATTGTTTAAAAATGCATAAACTTGGAACATTTGGTGAATTAATGATTATTAGTTTGGTAATAAAAAAGAATGCTATAGTCTGTATTTGCATGTATTCTTGTGCTGTATGTGCTTAAGTGACAAAATTGTGTGTGTATGCATTTACAATACAGCGCAACTACAGTGCTAAGTACTGATAAGTACAGTGTGCAATGCTAGTGGATCTGTTGATTGTGACACATGATCCCTAGTTTTCCCATTCACGGCCAACAGGGCCTTCGTCATCCGAGTCGGACTCTGGTGAGGCCTCTTTGATGCGTCGCAGTGCCTCGTGGATGCTTCTAGTTAAAGGATCAGTGGGTGCAGTTTGCCCTTCTTGATCTTTCCTCTCGTTTCGTGGGACACGCCTCAGTTTGACCCCCATGCGAATTTGGGCCAAGATGCTGTTGGGATCATCGTCCCCCTTTGTTGGCAGCAAGGATCGCTGATCAACTTTTTTTAAGTGAAAGCTTCCTCTTTTTAAAGAGGCAAGTACTTCGTCCATAGGTGAACTTACTGCAAATATAAAGACAACAGACAACTTGTCAGTGACTGGCCAGATGTTGTGTATTAACCTATTAGTATTACACACCTTCACAAGTGGTCAAAAAGTCAGTAAACTTCCTCTATTAAGGAAAATAATCTGAGGCAACTTTGCATAACCTTTACTTAAGTTGTTAATAAAACTACTTAAATTAGTACCTCTTCTGCTGTTGGTCTCAAATTCAGGAGTCTTCCGCAGCTTTTTTCGAGCGCTAACCAACTGACTGCTGTCAAAAAAACGCGGTATAAATGGACCTATGGGAGAAATAGCAAGCTCTTCCATAACTGGTTTTCCCTTTGGTCCTGGGCTACGGGAAGGGGATGTCTCCTCTTTGGCTGGTGGGGGCGGAGGCGGTGGAGGTGGTGGAGGAGGTGAAATGGGAGATGCCAGCAGGGAGGACAGAGAGCAGGGAGAGCAGGATGAATCCACAGGACTGGGTACAGGCACGAGAGAAATTGACGTAGTGAATGCTGAGACTGGCTGGGTAGTCATTGTGGGGCTGGGGTCTGTCTGCACACTAGTGCTCTGATACAGTGGCTGGCCCTGCGCCACACAGTCTGAATCCAGAGGTTCTTCCTTCTCAATCTCTGTCCTGCTTCTTTCTCTTCTTCTGCTGTGGGGCACGCGCAGCCGAGTAGACTTAAGTATCACCTGACCTGGATACCGCTAAATGAGAGAAAAGACACAGAACAGAAGTAAATATTTCTGAAATGATAAGAAAATATTCTGGAGATGGCGAGGCACAAACCTGTTTAAACGTCCGTAATCTGTCCAGAGTTTTTTGTCTTTCCTGACTTACTCTGCTGTTCTTCCTCTCATTGTCTTCTACTTCTGTGTTTTTCATCTGAATATTTTTATGAAGGGAAATGTGATCATGATTATGCCTGTTAGTTAAGAAAGATGACTTATCCGAAAATACCTGTTGAAATAAGAGGTCCATCTGAATGCTTTGATGTTTCTGCTGTTTCTCACTGTGGTTGGACATACAAATCTCCTGCAAGAGGAAAAAAACATTACTAAACTGGTAACCACTGTATAGTGTCAAATTTTGGGGGATATGTACCCTTTTGTTCCTCAAGTAGGAGCGCTTGGCAGTGATGCGCCCTCTTCTGGCCTCCAGCTGCCGAGCACTGGCTTGAAGTCTTTGTAAGTCCTCCCTCTCCTCAGTGTCTATGTCTGTTATATCGTCTGCTCGTTCAAAGGTGTCATAGTAGACAACCTCATCCCGTCGCTCTGAAACATACAGTTCATTTGCACACACAGCTACAGTACCAAGCCATTTACTTGGATAAGCAGAGTTGGAAGGGCAGTGTGGGTAGTGCTTGATTTATTTTAGAAATATAAATAACAAAAATAAAGATTCAAATTCTGGTCCACTTTGCATTCAAAATAGACACAACAGATATTTATTTTACCCTCACTAATATTTATGATTTTATAACAGACCTTGCCCCACATTAACCCAGCAACTGCACCAAAAATGTGAACAAAACCTCCATTTGTGTAGATTAGGGGTGGGCAATTATTTTTCTCCAAAGGCCACATTAGGACCTTGGACTGTTGTGGAGGGTCGTGCCAACACGGTGAACTCACTTATGCTCAATAAAAACACATTTATTTTGCCTACAGTTTAAGTTTGAACTGTAGGCAAAACAATATGTGCAATAAACTCTGTATAAGTCCACACCACAGTCACAGCTGCCCCTCCTCAGTTTTAGCACCACTCTTTACAGTTTGTTCTAAAACTTGTGAAAACTATCGAGAGTTAGAGAGGAGATTTAGGAAAGTTTGTTACAGTTTGGAGCATGTCATTGCATAAAATGTGTTCAGAACATGGCGTACAGAGTGGTGAATGGCATACCTGTCATCTGTCTCTGAATGCTGTCCAGCTGAGCAGTGAGGAGCAGTTCTTCACACTGTAGGATTTCGGCCTGAATGTCATACAGTTGGAGCTGGAGTTCATAATATTGTGTCTCCATGTAGTTTAAAAGGGCCATTGCATCCACACTGCTACAAAGACTCTGCATCTGAGAAGATTTAACCAAGTTAA
>JALDNG010000007.1:2200000-2300000 GCA_024349245.1 Neodontobutis hainanensis
CTGTTGTGACAAGTGATCGCAAATTTACCCTCCACTTCATTCCAGGCCACAATAAAAACAAATTTATGTTTTTCCTTCTCTTCAAACACATTCGGCCGAACAGCTACCCATCCCGACTCCAGACTGTCCTCCATAGTGAATGACATCTCTCAAAAGTGATGTTGCTGGTTGTATGCGCAAAACCAACGTCAAAACTCCATTTGATGGCGCACAAATGACTGAAGGTGGAGTGTTACTGAATTATAACACGTGTAAAAAGCAGGGGTGTCTCTCTGAGGGCTTTAGTTTTGGTCAGTGCAAAGCAAGGCGCTGTCGTCGCCCATCCTTGGCCCGTTAGCTCCAAACTCCTCAAATGACAAACCAATTAGCATGCAACCATAGCTCCTAAATTAGCATAACCCAAGCGCAAGACTTGATTCTGTCTCCTTAGTGTCTTGAATTCATGTGCCAGTGCAGTTACCAGATCCCAGCAGTATGCCGCGGCCCAGACCTCTCTTTTCATCATAACACGGCGGCTTGAAACAGCGCTCGAACCAAAACCAGTTCACGTCCCGAAGAATAAGGCCATAAACGAGAGGGAGAACGGGTTTTGTCAGGCTTTGTTGTCATCAGAAAGATTAGCATCCTTTCCTCGTTCAACAAAACAACACGATGGATAACGCCTCATTTGGCTAGCAAGATATGTACCAGAGCAAAATAATGATGCTGCTGCCTTTAAGTGCTCCAGTAATCCTCGGAACATTGAGCCACACATTTTATTCAGCTCATATAAATGCAAAGTATTTTGACGAATTATGGGGCTTAGATTCAAATATGCACATGCAAAACATCATTTGTAAACATTGGACTACGTCAAAGGTCTGCATTTTCCGTTAACCTTCATTGTGACCATCTGTACTTTGAACCCAGCAATCAAATCTCGGTGGAACCAGGGAACCTGCTTGTAGATGACATGTTATGAAGTAGTGTTGCTATTATGTAGGTAGACGAGAAACATTTGCAGTTGTAACCTAATTCACTTTAGACTACTGCCTTTTGTTGACTTTCTTATATTTATTTTAAATAAAGTAGCCTAAACTACTTCTTGTCACTTGCTTTCTAGTATAAATGTCACTCTCAACAATGACTCGAGCAATGTCAAGTCATTATTCTGGGCTCCGAAGCCACCTTGCAATAACGAGGACAAGGTTTTGGTAGAACATAAACTTCAACCATTGACAGATAAAATAATTTTTGATGCCAACTGAAACAATATAAATTTAACTCCAGCAAATTTAAGCACACCACTAAATGTTGAAAATTAACGTATGGATAGACTAGATGTAGGCTATAGCTGATTACCCAGGTATGTGCCACATCCCAGGATGGAATATGGGCAGTGGGGAAAGAAGTTATTCTCTGGCACATGGCGTTGGATGCATCTTTATGTGTTGCTCTTGGCTAATCAGAAAAGATTTTACAGCAGCATGGCCAGGATTAACAAGGTCACAAGCATATATATATTATTAGTCACAAAACTAATCCACACCTGTGCAAAACCAGGTCAACTTTGAGTAGGTCTCACCTGATTATTGATTTTGATAAATACATTTATATATTTTTACATGTTGATAAAAATATATTTATTACATTTTAGTGGCTTAATTTAACACATGATTAGAAAGTAATATAATCCAGTTATTAAAGCTGTGAAAGAACTGTACATATTAATATATATATATATATATATATATATATATATATAAAATCAGTGAAGCTCACTATCATACTGGTTCTTTTATTCATCAACTGGTGTGGCCATTGAAGGGCAACTGGGACGTCCAGACGCCGGTAAGAGGTTTTCCCAGTACTCTCCGCGAGCCCTGTAAAAAGTTTAAAAAGGTTTTATTTAAAAATGCAGAGAAACAAATGCTTTTACTTCCCAGCTGTACTGTTCCTTAGCTTTCTTATTTTTTTTGTCTCGCTCTGCAGCCAGCTCCTCTGATATAGCTCTGATATGATATGCTTCAATTCCACAGCACCCACCAATATAGCGGCGAGTCACTGTCCTGCACTTCAGCGCTAACAAGAGAGAAGAGATGTCATGGCATTTTAGAATAACTGGAGAATAGTATTGGTTTATAACAAAGAAATAAAAAGGTTAAACTTTATATTGAAATATACCAAAGGGGTGCTCCGCCAAACTGATGCATCCAATCAAGTTACACTCAGGGGTGTGACAACCAAGCGGCTGGATAATCAGATGGGCTTTTAGACTAGCCTTTTTCAGTCCGTCTCTCATCAGCTTCACTGTTTGCAAGACTTTGGGTCAAAGTGGCAATTTACTCCAACAATATCAGCTCCTGCATTGACCGGCTGGACTGCACATTCTCCAGGAGGGACTCCATTCATGTCTCCATGAGGAGAAATGCAGAGCGTTGCACCAACTGTTTTACCACTGGTCTTCAGGACCTCTACTGCCCCCATTTCTTTAATATGTCATATGTCTATAACATCTTTAACTACCACTACAATTATTTAAGTGTAAAATCACCAAAAAAGAGAAGAGAGTCAAACAAATACATACAACAGTGTGGTTGTCGTTTTGGTTGAGAAAGAGATGTTGAGTTATGGCTGTGCGCAAACAATGTGCTGCAGATTATTTATACCTCGGCTATAAAGAAGTCTATGTCCTTCTTGAGAAAACCCTCCATCTGTTTCTTAAACATAGACTTAACTTCAGTCTCAGTGCGACTGTTCAAATAGCAAGGAGTTTGGGACACACAGCCAGCAACCAGTGCATCACCTTCATCAGCCACTTCTCTGGCCATTTCACAGGCTGCCCTGTTGATCTGCCCTGAATAATAACAGACTTACTAAATTATTATAAAATCGGTCTTAAAGTTTAAGTATAAGAATTTCAAACTGAACACATCTTTAAGATTTTACAGCAGCTTGACCAACATCTCAACACAACAAACTTGGTGATCTTTGAGTAAACTGTTATTACATTTACATTTATTCATTTAGCTGACGCTTTTATCCAAAGTGACTTCCATTATTCTATAGTAATTACCAGTATTACAAACACAGGAGGCAAGGTGGGTTAAGTGTCTTGCCCAAGGACACAACGACAGTATGAACTGTGGGGAGAGCCGGAATCGAACCACCTACCTTCCAGTTGAAGGATGACCACTCTACCCACTGAGCTACTGCCGCCCTCACCTCTTTTCTATTAAAAACATACAATGACAAACTCCCGATCCCGTTGATCTTTCTCACCACTGCCAATCATCCTCTGGACAAGTTTTCTTCAAAAAACGTAAGTTTTTTTTAAGCAGCTATAGCTTTAAGTGTCGTCATCAAGTTGATGCGTTCATGGCTCAAACAAAGCTGGTCTAAAGTGGCAATCGAAGAAACTGTAATGACCAGTTAATGCGCATGCTATAGTGAAGTTTACTGTTTTTTCGATCGGTGGGACCTATGTTTATATCATAGAACGTAAATAAGAAACGCTAGCAAGGGGGACTCCCGTGAAGAACGTCAAACAAAAAACAAATAATCAAATATCTGACTAGAACATAAAAAAGCAAGTCTTGCCTTTCTTTTTTAACTGTGTTTACTCATCAAAGAATCACACGTTGATTTTGTTAACGTGAAGGAGTGAACAAAAGTAATACATGACATATTGTTTGCTAGCTACTCAGTGTGATATGAACGAAGATTGTTATACACTTTTTGGCACATGGTGGCGGTAAAAAGCACTAACGAGCAAAAGGGTTTCGCTGAAGAAGAAAGTTTGTCACTTCCGGTCACTTCCTGGCGGTTTTTCGTTCTTAAAAAGGATGTAAACAAATGTTTTGCAGTTTTTTGCCATCTCCAGTCTTAACTTGTGTACGTACCCCAATAGTATTCCTATAATTAGCGTATGAGTATATTGTATCGGGTGGTTTCCAATATGTCGCATAACATACCCGTAGTGTTTACTTTTATTTTAATTAGTTTAAAGTTATCTCTTGTTGGTTTGTCTTTTACGCGTATAACCTCCACATTTTATATCGCCACACTATTGTTTTTACTTACTCTTGCTTTTCTTTTTAGTTAAATGTTGCTAAACGTATTCCTGGCGCCAAATTTAAATAGATGGTTAATGGAGCAGAACTGAACATGGCCGTAATTTATTAGACCACCATATAACATCAACACAATCACGAGACATTTTTTGTGTAAGGTTATTCAAAATATTTTAGTGTATGTAGTGTTATGCATTGTCCACCTAAGGCTTCACCTGTGTCTCCACAGAGAGGTGTTATGGAGCAGCCTGAAGACATTGGGCGCCTCGGGCACACAATGGAAGCTGTGGTACTAAATGAGGAGTTTGTACCCGACAACTCGTCTGGACAAAACGATAACTCTACTACAGACATGCTCAGGTCATTGGCTGGACTATTACACTATAATATAATTTGGTTTGTTATGATCTGAACAATAATTGGCTGCCGCACTTACTAAATTCCTTATAAAAATGTAAATATCATTTTTTTAGAATAAAGCAACAGATGTCCAACCAGTGCTTTGAGATGGCAGTGCACCTCCAAACAGGTTAATCATTAATTAAGTAATACCAGTAATTTTGGCAAAATGTTTTAAGTTAAAAGACATTTGACCACAACAACCTGTTCAGGTTTAGGAACACACTTATTACACATTTAAAAAATGAATTTTATTACTGTAGACTATTTCTGTATGTTCTTTTGAAGTTAGTATTTTGGAATATCAACTTGAAAATGACAAGATTTATACTTGTAGTGAATAAACAAAATACTTCTACCTACCTACTGTATAATTTTATATTGTGATAAAATGTCACAGGGAAACCTAAAAGATCATGTAGCTCATCTGAAGCTGAGAGAAATTTGTGAGTATTCAAAAACATTATATTCTTGTTGATTTTATTTGAACAAAATTTGCATGACTTATATTCTATTTTCTTGTATGACACAGGCTGGATTATGTCAGTGAGATTGAAAAAGTCAAGACTAATTATTTTAACAGCACATTGACTTTGCACAGGTATATATAACTCATCTCACTATTACACTATTACACAAAATAAAAATTTAAATAAGAAAAGAGCCCAGAAAGTGAAAATGTTTGATGATTCTTTCAGGATGCAGATGTGGCATGCCATTGCAGAAAAGCTTAAACAAAGTGATTTAGAGGCAAAGTATGTGAAAGCGTAATGAACACTACTTTCTTATATATTTATTTAAGATTTAATAATTTTCTTTTTCTTAGGGAGCTGAAAGGAGTGAGTGAACGTTGTATGTCACTTTGTTCACATATAAAACAACTCCAGCATGTAAACTGACTCATCATTTTCAGATTTTGATTTTTTTCCCTTAAACTTTACTTTTGACATGTAATTGCCTTATTCTTTATTTCAGGAGTCAAGAAATCTTCAAGGTGAAATTACAGACTTACAAAAGAAAAGACTAGGTATTAGCTCCGATTAATGTAAATATCTTGATCTTATTTTCTAGTATTTATTTTTAATTTACATTTTTGGACAGAGATGAAGCGACTTACTCATGAAAGAATGAAGGAGATGGAAGAGTTGAAGTCCAAGAAAGAACACCCAGACAGTGAGAAGTACAAAGCTGTGTTAGAGAAAGGCCAAGCCAACCTGGAAAAACACAAAAAGATGGCCATGATGACCCAGAACATCCTGAGGGTGAGTTTAGACACTGTAACTAAAGATGAAAATGTAAATTGTTCATTCATAAAGCAACACTAAATTACTCATCAGGACTAGTGAAAGACTTTCTCTACAACTGCATTTGCTAACAAACTAACATGAGACTGTTATATCTCAATATGTAGTGTGCAGATATCTGAAGAGTTGTGTGGAGATGTGTGTTCTTAAATGGTTAGCACTCAGAGTTACAAAGTGCATTATCTTGTGAGCTGTTTTTTTGGTAAAAGGGCACATAGTGATACTTTAAATATATTACTCACACTTATTAACAACCAACATGTAATAGAGTACCTGATAATAAATTGCATTGTGTTTGATTGTATTGATGTATTTGTTTTAGGGCCTGCTCTTGGCCTTTAAAGTCAACTGGATCGATGACCCCAAACTTCGTGACATTGTCATGACACTAGAAGATTTCCCCATCCCAGATTAGTAGATCTAACTGTTTTACGTTGTTAAATGTTTTACTGTTAAATAAACTTAAATTTGAACTGTTTTTGAATCCATATTATTGATTGTATATATTATAGCCATACACATGCACAGCAGTTGCCAGTAGAGGGCGACAGAGGATAGGGTTGTAACCACATCTTTTAAGGAAGAAGAAGACAGAACACGTGTGTGTTACACATTTGTGTACAGATTTGTTTAGTTTTTCGAATATTTTAGTTTGGAATTGTGGAAAAAGATACGGTTAAAGTTAAAATGCCGAAGGTTAAAACGGAGAAAAAGACCCGACAGCATCAAGAAGTCAAAAACCAAGGTATGTTTGAGCAAAAAGTAGCATTAGCATAACAACTCGGTCAGCTGTTCGGAGTCGACTGCAGCTAAACTTGTGTTGTAGTGAACACTAGAAAATACTAGTATTTAGTGAAATCCTTTATTAAGATTAATGGTTAGTATAATTATATAAATGAATCCACAGGAACAGCTCGCTTGTAAAACTCCCTCTTTATTCACGTTTTCTTGTCATGCCAATTAACGTTTTGTCAGCTTGTTGATATTTAGCTAGTCGTGGTTGTTCTGTTTAAACGTACAATAATCTCATAATATGCAAGGGATCCCAGGTGAATATTTAGCAATAAACCCGTTTTCCTTTTCAATCCCTTTTAAGGCTTAATGAAGATCCCGCATATTATAGCTATAAAAGATAAAGTGTAATGAATGTAAAATTCATCTTGTGCTCTACAGGCATCATGTTTAACACTGGCATTGGGCAACACATCCTCAAGAACCCTTTGGTTGTGAATGGTATTATAGAAAAGGTAATATAAAAATGAGCACGGCTATAAAAATATTTCAGTTACTTCAGTGTTAGTCTTGAATGGGTTTATAAGTTTGTGGTTGTGTGTCCAGGCAGCTCTAAGGCCAACAGATGTTGTTCTTGAGGTGGGACCTGGTACTGGCAACATGACAGTAAAACTTCTGGAAAAGGCAAAAAAGGCCAGTGTCAGCACCCACCATCTTAAAACCACAATACCTTTATTCACTAACTATGGCTTCAACAGTATTTCTTTTTTATGTAGGTGGTGGCCTGTGAGTTGGACTGCAGATTGGTGGCTGAACTTCAGAAGAGAGTCCAGTGCACGTTAGTGTCCAACAGCATAGTGCCCTTAGCCACTCTATTAACATCTGAAAATTGATTCTGTAACAAAGCCCTGCTGTGTTTTGCTTTTAGGCCAATGCAAACTAAACTTCAGATTTTAGTTGGAGATGTACTAAAGACAGACCTGCCTTTCTTTGACGTGTGCGTGGCTAATTTACCATACCAGGTAAAGATTGTCACAAAGAACTTGTCAATTAGTTTTATTTACACTCAAATCTAAACACATTTTTCTCACTTAGATTTCTTCACCGTTTGTCTTCAAACTTCTGCTACATCGACCTTTCTTTAGGTAAGTTAAGCAGAGCCAAATGTTTGCGTACATGTCAAAACCCAGCCGTTTACTTTTTATTCTCCTTTGCTCAGGTGTGCAGTGTTGATGTTTCAGAGGGAGTTTGCGATGCGTTTGGTTGCAAAACCTGGAGACAAGCTTTACTGTAGATTGTCCATCAACACACAGCTATTGGCTCGTGTTGATCATCTCATGAAGGTTTGTCTTGCCAACACTCATAGAGCAAACAACAAAACAGAAGAACCTTTTGAGCTTCATACATAAATGGGTGTTATGTTTGTTTTTTGACCAGGTGGGAAAGAATAATTTCCGTCCTCCTCCCAAAGTAGAGTCTAGTGTTGTCAGAATAGAACCGAAAAATCCTCCTCCTCCAGTAAACTTCCAAGTGAGCTTTATTCTGTATAGAGTCATTATATACATACATATGGGATTTCTGTAAACCTTTATTTATCTCCTTTCTCTTCTCTTAAAAGGAGTGGGACGGCCTAGTCAGAATAGCGTTTGTGAGGAAAAACAAAACCCTCAATGCTGCGTTCAAGTGAGTACCTGTCTGAAATATTACATGCATCATTTGTTTTCTCGCTGTGAAGATTTTTTTTTTTTTTACTAAAATACTTTTCCAGGTCTGCTGCTGTTGAGCAGCTGCTTGAAAAAAACTACAGAATTCACTGTTCTGTACACAATGTGGTGAGTCAACACCCACATGTATCTTTTTATACTGTGATTTTAGATTGTTTGACAAGTTTGCATCTAAAATAATTTACTCCCTGACAGGATGTACCTGCCGACTTTAAAATCAGTAAGAAGATTGAAAGTATTTTGCAAGAGGCAGAGTTCAGTGAACAAAGAGCCAGATCCATGGACATTGATGACTTCATGGTGTAAGTAAAACTAAACGTCTGCTTTCTTAAGACAAACATAAAGAAACAACTACTTAACTTTTTTTTTTCTTTTTTTAATAATTTCTAGACTTCTTCACGCATTCAATTCTGCCGGCATCCACTTTTCTTGAATGAATGGAAACCCTTTACCAGTCATATGACAAATATGTGACTCAGAGAAACTGATTATTCAAATAAATAATTTGTGATCCACATTTGTGTATTTAATAGCTCATATTGAGATTCTTATGTGGCACCATATGGATAGTGTTTTAGGTAAAGACTGAAATGGTATGTTGGAAGTCTTGTGAATTGAGAATAAATTACTTATTCAATACAATGTCCAATGTTTTCAAAAATGGCATACTTTTCTTAATTGTTATCGTTATCCATACTTTTCTAAATATTTGAGTTAAGCAAAGTCATGATAGTTCCACAACTTCATCCAGTTGCACACTTTGACCATATTGGGGCACCTTACATGTCAAAATGGCATAAACATTACCAATGAATTTTGTTAGATGCTTAAATTATTTTCAAAAGGACACACAATGGAGGCATCATCATCCAGAGGTAAAGCACAACTTAAAAAAACACCCAGGGACTGTTATCATGGTCCATACTTCTTTTCTTAGTCCCTTTTGTCATATTACTGTCCACATGAACATAATTACACATGTGGCACAAGAGTGAAACATGATTTTATTCTAAAATCTGGTGCAAACACCAAGCAACTGAACTAATGATAGGCCAGTTGTCCTTACATTTAATAACCGTTTTTATATCTTTAACAAAATGTTAGTGAAGAACATTTACATTAGGGTCATTAAGGATAGCTGCTGTCTATGTTGTGACAAGGCAGAAACTGAAGCAAACTACAGGCAAAAACCACCAGAAGAACCACAATGTGGCTAATGGCGCTTTCTGAACTGGTCAAAGCACAGCAGGAAGAGAAATGGCGAAATACCAGGTTTATGAGACTGACAACAAATAAACGCATTGTCATTATAAACTTGTTGGCCAACACAAGCTGACACAGGATGAGATGAGTACTGTACAGGTCAAACTGAAGAGCCAAAGCATAAAAGCAGAGACAGAAGTATACATACGCCATCACAGAGTGCACATGCAAAAATGTCAGCCAAAGCAACCAGAAACCAAACACTGGTTTTGTATGGAAACCTTTAAACACATCCAGGAGATAAAAATGAAACTAGGGGAATCTGTTTCATGGAAAGTACAAATAAGTATAAAAAAATAATTTAACTAAATGGGCAGGAAAACTAAATTCTTCATGAAAAAAAAAACTTAATACAAAAAATAAAGAAATGTAGCTGTCCTTCCTTCACTTCTGACAGAACCAGAGTGAGCAAACAAATTTATTAGGAATGGGTTTATAAGAAATGTAATTCCTTTACTTTTTCAAGTTGTGCCAAACATCTAGTGGTTATGAACTTATGTGCCACTCATTAGCCTTGGTCTCTAAAGAGCTCGTGGCCTCTTGGGGTTGATCTGCTTACTGGCTTGCTCCTCCTCTTGCAGTGTAGAGCGGAATGACTTTACTTTATCTGTTAAAGGAAGAATGGAAATATGGTATAACCATAAAAAGGTTATTAGTTTTTCAAAGCTTTTAAAAAAGCTCATTATTGCTTACTGAAAGAGCATTAAGAAGAACTGTAAACATTGAATAGTAAAGAGTAACCTTATCCATCTATCGATCATACCTCTGAGCTCTGTGAGGATCTCTATCTTCTGATCTAGAATCTGTTCGAGCTGAGTTGCATATGACTCCACATCATAATCCACTTCTTCAGTCATCTCTAGCAGCACTTTTTCATCCTCCAGCCACCGAATTGATTCCTGCTTACACAAGACACACGAATAATGTGATTTATTAAAAAGGTTTGGGCCTGTTAATGTACAACTCCAACAATATAGTAGAGTATACAGTTTTAATGTCTATTTTTGGCATTATACAAGATGAAGTTAGTGACCCTGGACATACAGCAAATTAAACAATATTCTGAAATAATTATCTCCAGTAAAAAAAAAAAACAAGGGATCCTGGAAGTGATGGTATGCCACACTGAGCCCTGGTCCCGGCCTGCAAATGTTTGGAACAACCTTTCAAAAACTGCTAGTGTACAAAGACGAATTGATGCAGTTTTGAACGCAAAGGGTTGTCTCACAATTGGATTTGTTCCTCTGTCGCTTGCTTTACATTTTGTTAATTTAACACATTTTTGAATGTGTTTTGAGCTTTACAGCATTTCTTTAAAAATGTAAAAAGTGTACATCTGACTTGGGATAAAAATGACCTGGAAAACTGCTCGGTGGTCTTCTAGGACCTGCTCCTCCATTTCAACTAACTGCGACACAGCCTCATGGAAGGTAAAGAGTTGTGGGGACACCTCCTCCTCCTGAAAGGCACACAAAAAACATAAACTTTAACAAGACATCTATTACATTTGGTTCCTTCAACACCCTGTTCCGTTTGTTTGCAGGTTCAGTTCTACACCTGTTTTCTATGTCATTCAAATTTAAGAGAAACATCACAATACTAACATTCTGTTCACAGAGAAGTTTGAGGTCATCTCTCTGCGGTGACATGCCCATCCATTCCTCATCCAGATCCAGCTGGTTAACAGCATGCATGTTTGGTCGACCGCCCTCTATCATTTGGTTAGGATCCACTGTCAGCTCCTTTACTCTACAAGTAGAAAAGACAAGTTAATAACTGGTTCTTTGCATGTGATCTGTGTGGTGTAAACTGGGAAGAAACAAACATACACTAATAATGATTGTGGCGGGAGTGACTACATGCATCACAATGTACGCTAGGCATATTAATACTTAAAACTACTAAAACAATTACACACAATATTACCTAGCTGTTTTGTGTACTACAGTATAATACACTTTAATATATTCAAGTAAACCTTGACAAGGGCTGTGCTGCAATTTGATTAATGAGGCCTCACTGAGCCGCTTCACTCCCAACCTGGACCTACAGTGCTAATTATTTAGGACTATGTGAGAGGGATTATCTGCTGGGACTAATGCTGGGTCCCAACACATGGTCACTCCTGACACTCCTACTGAAAAGCTTCAATGGTGGTTAAGCAATAGCTAAACGACACTGAAGTGAAGTTGTAAACCACTATGGCCAAAGCATATGCACATAGAAAAAAACTTTGTCATAGAATAAAAGAGAGCGAAAGCAAGAGAGCATGCAGATGAAAGTTAGGTAATAAAAGCTTAGGGATGGAATGATGACAATGTGAGACGTGCATGCACTGTGTACATGTCTGTATGTGTGAACGAGTGAGTGCAGTGCAATGCTTTGGGGAGTACTTGACCTGCTGGGAGACATAGCAGCAAAGTCATCATACTCAAAGGTATTGGTGGGTGAGAGGTCAGGACGACTTCCCTGCCCGCCCTGGGAAAAGGGGATGTCTGATGGACTAATCCCAAACTCTTTCACTCTAAACAGCAGCAACGGCCACACCAGTGCACAGAGGAGCAAAGGACAGGACAGAAGAGGGAAAAAGCAGGGGGAAAGAACAAGAGTCAGAACTACAGCCTACAGAGAACCCACAACATACACAAATTAGTACCTGTATTTAAATTCAATTCAACCTACAGCTAATGTTTCTATAAACATTTCTGTGTATTGTAGACAACCTACATAATAAGTTAACTATCCCAAACATTGTCACCTGTTGGCATAGCGTAGTGTGTTCAGTGTGTTCTCACAGGAGGTCATTCCAGGAGAGATTGTTGCAATCTGTGCACAAAAGGAGATCAATGACATTCTAATTCAATACTAAATATATGTTTTAAAACTAAGTCTTCAATGTTAAGCACTGACCATGCATGTGCGTGAATTTTCCCCAATGAATGAGTCCCGCAGAACCTGGGTGAGCTTGCTGGCTCTAAAGGGAGTGTGTGGTTTGTTACGGCCCAGGGCTCTGATACATTCCTGAAAGACAAAATTAAGACGTTAGCATTTGCCTCTACCTGCATCGCAAGCAACAGTACAGCACAGTGGCAGACAAGAGCAAATATAAACCTTTAGAGCAAGTAGGCTTTTGTTGATCTCTGCACCCTCCAAACGGGTCTGACGGTCAGCACTTGATGTGTCCGCACCCCTCTCATTCCCTGCAAGGTCAATAAGCGAAAACTTGCCATGCATCTTCCCCTTCCGCCGGAGAATGATCTGAAACACTGCATGACTGCGAGAAGAGTGGGCATTGGCGGATGTCTGCCCGGATGTCCTGTAAATCAAAGAAAGAATAAATAAAAATGTATCATTTATAGTCTTATATTAGAACAGAACACTTGCTAAAACAGCTGTGTAGACGAGCTGCTTTTGAACTCTGAACTTGTCTTACCTACAGCTGTTGCCCACTTCTATGAGTTTTAATACGTCCTCTGTGCATTTAACTTCTTTTTCCTGAAGACCTACAACCTGCACTTGCTGCTTGCCATCTTCCAGCACCCTCAGCTTGGCTTTACGATTCAACAAGTCAAATACCTTAAATAAAGCACACAACACAGTGATCATCGGTTGTATCTTTATATTTTAATGGCGAGAAAACTAAAAAATATCTCATACCTTTCCACTGTATATTTCAAAGAAAGTGGAATATACTTGTAGATCTAACTTCTTGTAATTGGGTTTCTTTAACATGAGAAAAACATCCCGAGCTATCAAAAGACATCATCAATATTTAAATTAGACCCTTGCCATCTAAACCTTTAACAAAAACATACCCAAAACATCACTGTGAACTTACCAGCAAGGGCATAAATTCCTTTAGAGCAGTCTTGATTTTTACCAGAAAAATCTCCACCCATAGTCTGAAATGCAAACAGCATAAAACCAAATGGAAAGAGAAGCTTTAAAAAACTATTTATGTGGACACTATTGATTTGCCTTTTCAGTAAATAACTTAATAGCTCACATGTGTTTTTCCACTGCCGGTCTGTCCATAGGCAAAGCACGTGGCCATGCCCCTCTCGAAAATAGTCTCAACTAGAGGTCTGGCAGTAAACCTGTGGAACAATGAGGTGATGAGAATCAGACTATTTGTCATGATCCTAAGCAGAACAAGCAGCTGTTGACCAAACAAACCTGTAGACCATCTCATTTGTAGAGCCGTCGTCAAACGCGTAATCAAAGCGGAAAGTCTGGTTTTCCAAGTACCGGGTCAGGTCAACTTTCTGCTTAGGTTCATGGACCATTACTACATCCTTACTGGGAATAGTGATCACATCTAAATCCTTCATGGATAACTCTGAAACACAGCAGAGGCAGGACCCCATTGCACATTTAGTACTTTACTTAAGAGGAAATACTGTACGTTAGACAAAGTGTAGGGTTTGGTGATGATTGTTATTATGGTTACCTTTTTTGTTCAGTGGACGTTTTCTCACACAAACACATATCCTATGCTCTTCAATCTGTACATTAAAATAATGTTTATTCACAGTTTTACCAAAAGGAAAAACAGAAGAGAAACTTCACTCACCAGATCTGCCGTCGTCAAGGGCCGGTAGTCTAGACTTGCTCTGAAATCTCTGATCATGTACAAAATCTCATAGTTAGGGACAGTGGTATCCACCTCCTGAAGAAAGACAAGCCGAGACCAATGAGAATGTACCATCTGCCCCATGATTGTAGTAAGGACTACATTACATAAATAAGGTGGACATGGACGGTGTACCTGAGCTCTCTTCTCTCTGAGCTCTTGCTGCTGAAGCCGGCGTCTCTCTCTCTTTTCTTGCAGTTTCTCCACCTCCTTCACACAATTAGACTTTCTCCTCGCTGCCATAAGAAAAGATGAGCTATAACCTACTTTTTTCCTTTCCAAAACATCAGTTGGCCCATGTGCTTTGTACAGTTGTGTTTGTCTTACTGACTCTTTACTTTAATACACAATTCTAAAAGGAGACTTATTCAACAGAAGGACACTGTTGAAGCAAAGGCAAATTAGCAGCTGGTACACAGTGCCTCCACTATAACACTAGCTGTTCTCACTACATAACTACAAAGGGGCCTCACAATGTGTTCTCCATTCTCCCCTCTGTTTGCACCCTCGAGCGCAACTGACTCAAGGACCTACTTATCACAAAGTCAAAAATTGGCTGTTCAGCAATCGATTTAGATCAAGATGATTAGAATATTGATTCAGCATCAAAAAAGGTACCCAAAGTCACCCGAGGATTAGTGTCCAGGAACATAATTTTTTTTTTTTTACTTATTAAACCAGAAGATAGCTTTGTTAAAGATTCAGATTCTGTATGCAGCTTATCAAGTTGAATGAGTATATAGCCCCAGCTATCCACTGCAAAACCTGGCCATAGTCCTGTAATGCAGGCCCAATGCTGGCTCCAATCCTTGAGAACCCGCACTAATAGAGCAGAGAATTAATAATCTGCATTAATCTGGGCGGAGAAGATGAGCTGGGTCAGCACTAGGACAAGAAGGGATATAATGGCTCTAAAACAGTTACTACTGGTAAATATTACCGTCTCACATGTTTTCTATGAGTGAGGAGGAACTAATTATTTTCAGTCTTATCTGAAAAATGTGGACTCAGAAGAATAAGGTGGTTGTTACCGTTTGAGCCAAGAGGAGTAACTCACAGTGCCAAAGGCTTTTCCACAGCCATGACTCAGCAGAGTTTAACAGGGAAAAGACAGCACAGCCAAAGACCAGCAGAGACTTTTCAACTTTTTGTCCAACAACCAGAAAACCTGTGTGCTGTCTGCTGGATGGCTTGTGCTGCATCACCTACACACCACAGCTTAAAGTAATATTGGGAGACAATTTGTGTATACTAACACTGTCAAAGCGTAAACAGTACTTGGGTTCAACTGGGAGCTCTATAATCATAATAGAGCAAGAACAGGGGCAGGGGAAACATGCAGGTAATACATACAAAGCTGTCCAAACTCCTTTTTGGACATAGGTTGATTTGAGGGTTCTGTGACAAAGAAGTTGTTAACAAGAACATGAGACACTTAATACTAAAATACTAATAACAACAGGTTTGTGTTATGTGTAGTATGCATTAGCAAATCTAGAATTAATTAGGTTATGTAATAAACAAGTCAAATCAACTACTAATAAATATAAATATCCTAAAAATGGTGTTACCGTTCTGTAGTTGCTGTTGAGTTTGAGCTTGAGTGGGCTGTGCTGGCTGCTGGGATGGAGGAGGAGGTGGTACTGGTTCTGGCTGTTGAGGTTGCAGCGGTCTGGCTCGGGTTGGAAGTGCTGAAAACCAAAATACTCACAATAAAAATATGATTTACAGTAGGCCAATCTTGCTATATTTGTCATTAATAAACTTGACCTTCCTATTGTTTAGTCATAAACATCTTCTCTCTCAAGACACCTGGACTTACCCCTATTGTCTCTGGACGGTGTGTCATTCTTACTAGGTGCTATTGTGCGCCGGTTCTGCAAAAGGTAATGACTGTTAAAACATAGCAACAACCATTGTGAATTAAGAATTGGGTAAGGTTGTACATTTTATGCACAATTCTAAATAGAGTAGATTGTGGAACAAAACAATCAACTTTCTATTGCAAAACCTTTTAACTTAATGCTCTGTCACATACTCCCATTTTTCTGGCAAACTAACAACAAACCGTTTTCATCTAATTGTAATGCAATTATCTTATTATGAAATGGCATGCAATTTTCTAATAAATGTTTAAATGTGGTACATCATAATAATAATACCAAAATGTAAATTATCTAACAAATAGCACTGTTGGTCTACTCTGTATCGATAGAAGACCACTTTTGATCATGCTACATCAAAAAATCCAAGTTTTATTCTTTAATCCAGCACATATTTGCGTGCAAAAAGTAGCTGAGGCTTAAAACATTTCGATGGCTATATGATATTAGAATAGAAGGAAGCAGACGATGCTATTCATCAGTCCCATAAATCATTGCCAGTACACAAACCTTTGCAATTTTGCTAACTTTACCACCAGAGGGTGTTGGTGGGGGAGGAGTCTCTGGACTGGGGGGAATCTCTTCTTCTGGAGCTACATCTGGATTAAGTGCAAATATGCTCTCTAAATCAATCTGTTGGGATGACAACATACAGACATGACTTAATGTTTAGGACAATAAATTAAAATTCTCATCACATAAAATGCCAATCTATTACATACAGTGGTTACATATGCATGGTGTAAGACAGGTTACAGGCTTTGTTAGTTTGTGTACATCAGTATGCAGGGCATCGTTGTGTAATCTTCACAAATGCTTTAAGATGCATTATTTATTGCAATAGAGAAATTGCACATGCTTCTGCAAGTGAAGTTTGAGAGGTAATAAATGGTGGTTTACCTCTTTCCCTTTTGTGTCTCCATTTTCTATCCACTCCACTGTGACACTCTCATTGTCTTCATTCAGCGAGGTCACCATTGCCTGATGTATACGCCCTGACAAAGAAACACAAAAAGGGGAAACATTCAATACTCACAAGTTTAAGCATGGGCTACAAGAATCATATGTATGACAAGCTGACGATATTTACTTTGTGTAATTACTTTATTATGATTATTACTTATCACTTGTGTGTTAGTATGTGTAGAAACGTAAGGTCAAAGAAACATGCATCAGTAAGATAATGCAGTTGGGTAAAAGCCCGATCTTATTTGTAAAACTATAACAAATTGTGTGTGCCTGAAAATGTGGCTTTACAATGACAATCATTTGTTTTCTACATTCTTCCATGTATGGCCACAAACATGTTACAGAAATGCTCTTGCTTTGCTTTCTTTAAAATGCAATCCTATCTGAGTCAGTCAAACGTTAACAGTGTGAACAATTAATAAGCACAATTGCTGCTGCAGGAAAAAGCCCAATTAGCCCCTATTGGTCTATAATGTGGATGTGCTAGTAAACTGTAAGTCCCCAGCAAAGAAATAGAGAAACGGCATTTCCTTGTATCCATTATTCAGAGACACAAAGGCACTGGCAAAGATCCTGTGTTCACAGCTGTGCATAATTTCACAGATCTAGCTTACAGGGATAGAAACTAAGATGTAGTAAATCCATAACTCACAGTAATTAACCAGTAATGTAGCACTAAATAATCCATTGTTGGGACAAGGTAGTTTACAGTAACCAGGCAACAATAGTGACAGCTGGATCCTGGTTAATGTCCCAACTCTTACTATATGAGAACTGTCAGTAGCAAAAAGGCTGGGGATTAAGCAAACAAAGACTTATTAGTATGTCTTTATTAATATTCAAACAGAATATAGAAGAGAGAAAGAGTAATATTTTAATAACTGAGCTAGTATTGAAGTTATTATTGTGTTTGTGCCTCTCTGCACTGGGCTTGTTTCATAAATAGAAAAATATACGAGATGCAAAAAGCAAAAGGCACTTGGAAAACCATAACATTGATCCAGCAGTCCTTTATGGTATGTATACAGCACAAGTTTATGTTGCATTGACAGCTGTTCAGTATTTTGCAGTCCTACTACATTTTTTATGTAGTGTGGAAATTTAAAGAAACCTGTGAATACAATATACTCAATTAAGACAAACCCTGAGCTCCTACCATCATCTGTGAAGTTAACTGCATTAACTTATTATTGACACAATAGCTTTACTGACCCTTGTGAAGAGGGGGACCTCTAATTCCCCAGCAGAGATTAAGCATCTCTGACTTTCCTTTGAGCAACTGACCTACCGATGGTTTGTAAATGCACTGATCTACTGTGTCCCACTTTTAGACTTGGATGAATGAGAGACAACACCTCCCAAAAGCAGTCTTAGCGGCTTATGGACTGAGACCAAACAATAAAACCAGAGCATCCAACATGAAACTTTATTAATGCCCCATGTTGAGCTTGCAGTGCCTAACAAAATTTCAAATAAATAACCCACACTAAAGAAAACTCATTGTAATGCATGTTTAACATTGACATAAACATAAAAGAAAGTGTTATAAAGCGAGTCATTCTACTGAACAGCTTGCTGAAAAAGATCCTGACCAGACTGTAAAAAGGGAAAAGCCCAGTGTCCTGGCGATTATTATCAGGGAGCTCAATGTAACAGATGGTTTGGTGGATGTGGTGGATAATAGCATGGCTCTAGCTTGAATTTGAACTACCCTTGCTACCAACCCCCCTTGAGAGAGGAAAATCTTTGGTGAAGCAGCAGTTGGTTCAGAAAAACATCTTTTGAGGCTGTAAAACTAATTTACTAACTAACTCTGATCTTTCACCCCTTGGCCCTCTGGTATAAACCTAATCCGTAATAGCCATCAACATCTGGAAAAAGACAAAATAAATAAATAAAATAAAATAAAAAGATTCATATTTAAGGTCAAATTGGACAATTTGCACATCCTTATACGTCCAAGCATTAAATTGTTGTAATACACTACACTTTGGCCCTTATACCGAGATTTACTGTAATAAACAGGAAAGATAATTTTTTAACACATTTTGTGTTAAAGTGTTCATGTTCTTCTTTCATGTTAAGCATTTATCACAAAAAGAATGAACCACTTTTCTGTAAGATTTTTTTTTAAACCCTTTTATTCCCTTGAAGCACCATGTTGTATAATGTATACCCACTAATAAACTTTTATAATTTCAAGCTCCAACATACTTTTAATTTCTTAGTCTCAGAGAAAATTAGTTTCACATCACTAGGACATGGCTACTGTCATCTTCCACAAAAATAAAAACACACCCTTGCCATGACTTTAACTTGTTGGTGTGTTATGACTTTTTGTTTATTTCAAAGCACTACAAACTGGGTGTAGCCTAATCCTGACGGACTAACAGGAATGGCACAAATATTAGTGTCCTATTGAATGCCGGTCCCTGAAGCAGTACAAATATAATAGCAGCCAGAATTAATATGACTGAGTCACGGAACAAGTTTAATTTCAGGTCTACTTTTACGTTGAAACAATAGCTGCAATGAATGTACTGTAATGTCAGCTTCTTCCTGTTAGCAAAGACATCATGCAGTACACAAACTGACACAAACGCCGCTTAACGTTTAAGAGTAGTTATCTTAGTTTATAACAGCTACGAAACATTAAAATAGAGGGCCTCAACTCATAAGATGTAAGGCATGATAGAAGGGTGATAATAGAATGTTTCCATAACAACTGGCATTGTTGTGTTAGTTCATTAAACATAAAAAGTCCCGATTAATTATTTAAAGACGCCCTAAATTCAGCTAAAGAACAAACATCTGTTGATTAAATGAATCCTGGTTAGGCTAGCACCCCAGCGTTAATGCTGTAATAAAGCCGGTAGCGTTAGCATTAGCCACAGAGCTAATCTCCGGCTACTGTTTTCTATTCAAACTAAACCACTGATGTTAGCTTCGTTAGCCAAGTATGACACAGAATCTTAAATATTAAAACTATTTCAGTAATGCCATGTGAATTGTAAAGTTTGGTCAATACACACAATGACATTTTCTACCGCCAACTGTAGTATTTTAGACATTGATCTAAACGTTAAAGATGCTATAAAGCTATTTGAAAAGCGATTTCATTCAATGGCACTCCGCCCTGACAGCAGCTAATGTTACCGTTTTTGTGCAGAGACCGTAAATGTGCCGCTGTGCAACAAGAACAACGGCTGCAGTATCCAACAACAAAGATCCCCAACAACTTAAACGGAGCGCTGAAAGGCTTAAACTTACCATCGCTGCGCTTTATCTCCACATATGTACCGACGACTATTTTACCAAAACCTGACGCCATTCTACATTACTCAGAAATATATACGAAAAATGAGCTGAACATTTATTCCAACTCGGGTAAGGCTTGTGTTGGCCAGGCTTTGAGCTTAGAGGAGGATGCAGGCGGCAACCACAGAGCTAGCATTACGTAGCCACTAGGACAATCTGACCTACTTCCGGTCAACATATTCCAAATAAAATAATATACAATTATAATTGTGTAGTATTTTACAGTATATACTTGAAAAGCAGGCCCATGAATCATACATTCCACAGCATTGAAGGAAATAATTTTTTGTTCTTTATTTTTTATTTTCTTCAGAGAGAAATCTCTATAGCTGGATTACCATCAGTTGATCACCCCCCCCCCACACACACACACACACACACAAAAAAAGCAACACATGTGAATTTGCAGACCGTAGGCCAATGCTAAAAACTAAAAGAGAGAAATGCTGCAAAGATTTTACCCTAAACTAAATGTCTGAATTGGGCCACCTTGTGGCATCAAAGTGTAAGTCTACAATATAAGTCACTTGAGTTTGAGTTAAAGCATAGGTTGATTGTCTGGCAGCCTTCCCACACCCTTTGTAGTAACATCTGACTATAAGCACTATGATTATTTATCTGTGTTTCATTTACATTGTTTTGTCACTTTTTTGCTTAGACAAAACAAGCAAGAGGGGCATCAAGTCAGGTCATTATGGAGATAATATGGAGACATTTGAGCTAGGGAAAGGAGAACACTTAACAATCCATTATGAACAATCCAGCCCTCCCACTTCACCAGACTATTGGGGCAGTGGAGTTTGTCATTTAGACTCCTTCAGTTTCGCTGCCACCAGGAACACCAACAATAACTCTCCTTTGTGTAACAAATCATCCAAAACCCCCTTACAGTAGGGTACAGTAGTTGTCTCGTGTTGTATGCACCTAACAATTTTGTTTTATTTCCTAAAGTAGGCCTATATATTATTTTACAACAGTTACATACTGTTGTAAAATAGTCATAAAAAAACTCGCCCTCTGTGGTCTTATCCATCAAAGGTCAGGTCCTCTACCAGAGGCCTGGGAGCTTGAGGGTTCTGCACAGTATCTTGGCTGTTCCTGGGACTGCACTCTTCTGAACTGGGATGTCCGATGTTCTTCCTGGGAGCTGCTGTAGCCACTCCTCCAGTTTGGGGGCTACTGTCCCTAGACCACTGGTACCAATGTTGTCCTTGCTTTCCAAGGCCTTCTCAAGTTCATCTTTGAGGCCTTTGTATTTCTCTAGTTTTTCAAGTTCCTTTCTCTCTGATGGTCCTGATTGGTCTGTATCTGGAATTCCCTCTGGATCTTGGCTCGGTCATTCTCTTACACCTTCGGAGGTGTTTTCAACGTTGACTTTGGGGCTTCCAGTCCAAACTCTGCACAGATGTTCCTGTTCACTATACCAGTCAATTGGTTATGGCGTTCTATGTAGGCTTTTCCTGCCATCTCACACCCTACCGTTATTAGCTAGATTGTCTCAGGGGCCTCTTTGCACAGCCTACACCTGGGGTCTTGTCGGGTGTGGTATCTGGGCCTCTATTGCTCTGGTGCTCAAGGCTTGCTCCTGAAATGCCATAATTAGAACCTCTGTGCTGTCCTTTAGTCCAGCCCTTTCTAGCCATTATTATGATTTCTGTGTGTTGTATGATAAAATAGCAGTTTGGATCAGGGAGCATTAACACCTATCATCAATTAAACAAATATCAAAGAAGAAGCTATCAAATAACTCAGATTTAGTTCTTATGAAAAAGCACAAGGCCCTAGGTTAAGTAGCACAGGGAAATGCCCACCCCATTAAAAAACTTTCTTTTTCCAGAAGCTACCAGGTTTTTCTAGGATCCTCCAGCTGTCAGAACCCCATCACCCCCTACAGACACATGGTCTCATACTCCCCCCACACACCACTTGGACATCAGGCATTTGCTAGTGTGTTCTCAGCTGTCTGTGCCCTAAATAGAACTTATCAGGGGTAGACCATCCTCTGAGGGGGACAACCACAATTAAATCAACAAAAACATTATTGTACTACTAAATACAAAAGCTGGACAAGCATACATAGAGGGTTAATATTCCTTATAATGTGACATTTCCTTGTTTATACTCATACAGAGTTATTCTTGGTATACATTTTTGAAACTTTTAAGTGATCCCCTAACTGTCACAAACTTTTTATCTTGGTTGTGCCCTGTTTTGTTCAGTTCCTCTATAAATATCAGAGGTGCTGGTGTGACAAGGTTACATAAAGCAGAAAAGTTTGAAACTGTAGCTAGTGACTGAAAAGCCAGACTACAGGGCAAGGAAACAAAACAGAAGAAGCACCAAAGAAAACCGGATACTTAACACAAAACAAAGGTACAATAAATATTTTTACTGGCTTTTAGGACAACTTGGATAAGAAAACAGGAAAAGATTGTTCCTATCAGCTTGTCTCAAGGAGAGAGCATTTATCTGTTGGGAAAGGTGCATTTGTGGCATGGGTTTGATTTAGGTGCTAGAGCATGCCCAAATAAGGCCTGAGGGGAGGCCATTTAAAGTTAGAGATAACATGTGCATGGTCATTTGCTCCAGGACATTCAGACCAGTAGGACACAGATTAGGAAAAAAAGTTAGATTTTTCTTTTTATTATATTAGCAAAGTAGTTGGTAAAATTCCTAACTACAATAATATTGTTTAGACGATTTATATTTTTTATGATTACTCGTTATTGTAAGTTGCATTGATTAGTGACCAAAGTTGTTAAACTCATTCATGTTTTAAGTTTTTGTGCTATATTTGAAATTTAAAAGACAAAAATTGGACTATAGTTGTCAAAGAAGGGAACCAATGCAACTTGTAAATGCCGAATTAATCACTTTCAGTGTTTTCTCAGATGGGCGACCCAATCCAATTAAAAGATGATGGAAATAAATACTTTCAGGCAGGGGATATTGACAAAGCTATTGAGTGCTACACAAAAGCTATCAAGGAGTGCAAAGACAAGAAGTTGCTGGCTGTTATTCACAGAAACCGATCAGCATGCTACTTAAAGAAGGTAAGACAACATGATTGACACAAGAGAAAGTGTTATGGGTTCATATGAAACAGATTTAAATTAAACAAAAAAATGTTTCTCAGGAAAACTATTCCAGTGCAGCATCTGACGCATCTAAAGGTAAACATAACGCTCTTCTGATCTGAAATAGAAAACCTAAAAACAATGTTTTCTCTAAAGCAATCTCCGTATTTTTTAGCAATTGATGTTGATGCATCAGACGTAAAAGCCTTGTACCGACGCTGCCAGGCTCTGGAAAAACTAGGGAAACTAGACATGGCTTTTAAAGATGTGCAGAGATGTGCAACCATTGAACCAAAAAACAAAACATTCCTGGAGACATTACGCAGGCTGGGAGCAGAAATCCAAGCTAAGGTCAGTAGTTTTGTAAAAAGATTAATTTAATTTTAGATTGATACAATTGTATCGGTAATGTCTATTAGGAAACAATACTCATTTCAAGTTGAAATATTTTTCAGCTCAAAACATCATTCTCCACGGATTCAAGAGTACAGACAATGTTTGACATTCTTTTTGATGAAGAAATGGAAACAGAAAAAAGGGAAAAAGTGAGTACAATGTGAATGAATGGTTAATTAATGGTTAATCAGTGTATGTTGATTGCATGAAAAACTGGTTGTTTGACAGATTATTCTTTTTTCTAATCTATAGGCAGCCAATAACTTGATAGTGCTGTCTAGAGAGGATGCTGGAGCAGAAAGGATCTTTCAGAATAATGGTGTGCAATTGCTGCTTAAAATGATAGAGACGGGCAAACCTGAGATGATCCTGGCATCTGTCCGTACCCTGTCAGGAATGTGCACAGGACACAAGGCCAGGGTAAGAACAAAGTCGTACGCAAAAAAGAAAAACAAGAGACAAGTCAGACAAACAGATTATTAATTCATTCCTTCTAAACAGGCTATGGCAATTGTACACATGGTGGGCGTTGAGAAGTTGTGCAGCATCATGGCTGTTGACAATGAAGAGATTGCACTGGCAACTTGCAATCTCTTTCAGTGTGTCTATGACTCCTTGACTGGAGGAGATAAACGGGAGTATGGAAAAGAAGAAGCTTTGGTTTTAGGTAAGAATTTTAGGACTGGTCACATGTGATTTGCTTTGTTTTTACTCAATGCCATGATTATCTAACACCAATGTTTTATGTAACATTGTAGATGCATCTAAATTGTTGAAGACCATTCTTCTCTCTTTGCTGGAAATGGTTGCAAGCAAGAAAGTATCTGGCCATGGCAGAGACCAGGCACTAAATCTCTTGAGCAAGAATGTTCCTCGCAAAGACAAGAAAGACCCAGACCACAGCAAATCACTGTTTACTATTGACAATGGTCTGTAACGCAATATTCTGTTTTAATTTAAGCATTTGCTCATCTTTGCTTCCTAGTAATTTGGAATATATGTTTTACCAGGATTGAAAAAGATTCTCAAGGTGTGTGGCCAAGTTCCCGATTTGCCAGACCAGCTACCATTGACAGAAAACACCCAGCTGATTGCCAGTGTGCTTCTGAACAAAATCTATGATGACCTCAAATGTGACCCAGAGAGAACTAACTTCAGGGACATTTGTGATGACTATATCAAGTATGTTTACTGAAAAATGCTTCTTATACTGAGCCATTACAAAAGCTTTGGGGCATCTGTGAAGGCTCTTTTCATGTTGTCCACAGATCAAAAATTGATCCCAATGACATGGACAAAACCATCCATGCGATCAGCACAATCTCAGGATTGCTGCAGGGTCCCTTCGATGTGGGAAATGCCCTTGTGGGACGCCAGGGGATCATGGAAATGATGGTAGCGCTTTGTGGTTCAGACCGTGAGGTGGACCAGATGGTTGCAGTGGAAGCTCTCATTCATGCTTCCTCTAAGATGAGTCGTGCCAGCTTTATCATTACCAACGGTGTGTCACTCCTGAAGGACATCTACAAGAAAACTAAGAATGAGAAGATTAAAATTCGTGCACTTGTGGTGAGTGGGCTGGCAACAATAATACTATGTTTCCTTTGTATGTGTGTGCATACTTATGTTCTATGTATTTTGTAGGGCCTCTGCAAACTGGGTTCAGCAGGAGGAGATGATTACGCTTTGAGGCAGTTTGCTGAAGGCTCCACTGAGAAGCTGGCCAAACAGTGCAGGAAGTAAGTGACTTTGACTTGACAAAAAGGTATTGTGTAGGATAAAACAAGCACATTGTAACATTGTATTTGTGCTCCTGCAGATGGCTTTGTAATCCCCAAATTGACACCAAAACAAGAAAGTGGGCTATTGAGGGTCTTGCATATTTGACTAATGATGCTGATGTGAAGGATGACTTTGTTGAGGATGAGCTTGCCTTAAAAGCCATGTTCGAGCTGGCCAAGGTATAGAAATACACAACATAAACACTGTAGTGCATCATAATTTGTATCATAAGCATCTTTACATTTTCCTTTCTCTGTCTGTTCAGTCAAAAGATAAGACCATCTTATATTCAGTTGCGGCCACCTTGGTTAACTGCACAAACTCCTATGAAAAGAAAGAAATCCTCCCTGAGCTTGTTCAACTAGCCAAATTTTCAAAGCAACATGTGCCGGAGCAGCACCCAAAGGACAAGAAAGATTTTATTGCACAGAGAACAAAAAGGCTGCTAAAGGCTGGGGTCACATCGGCGCTTGCTGTAATGGTCAAAGCAGACAACTCCATCTTGACTGATCAGACCAAAGAGATGATGGCAAGGTGAGCAATCTCATAACTAAAAAGAAGATTCATTAATGAAATTAATCTGAATTAATCTGAATACAAAGTAATATTAACCACAATAATTATGCTTATAGGGTTTTCTTGGCTTTAACAGAAGATCCCAAAGATCGTGGTACAATTGTAGCTCAAGGTGGTGGAAAGGTAAGCTGATTTTGCATTTTATGTGGTGAATTTAGATGACCCTAAACGTTCTGGTTGAAAAGAACTAGTTCTAATGTAGATATATAATCTTCAAAAATCTGACTACTGTTTCACTTTATTGTGCCTCCAGGCTTTGATCCCACTGGCTCTGGAGGGGACAGAGGCAGGGAAGGCAAAGGCCAGTTTTGCCATTGCCAAAATTGCAGCCATGTCTAATCCAGAAATTGCCTTCCCTGGTGAAAGGGTAAGAATTGCTTATCTTCTTATCTCAAAAAGTAAATAGAAAATATTTTCTGAGTAAACAGTAGCTCTTAAGTCACTTTTATCTGACTGCCACTTTGCATTGGCAGGTGTATGAAGTGGTCCGGCCTTTAGTCAGTCTCCTAAGCACAGCGAGAGAAGGGGCTGAGAACTATGAAGCACTAAGAGGCCTCACTAACTTGGCTGGGTTCAATGACAAGCTAAGGTAACATACAAGTATTACTCATGTATGCAACAACAGTCCAAAACATAATTAGTGCTCTAAAAAAGTTTAGATCTTATGTATTTTCTTTTTTGTAGAGTAAAGATTGTGAAGGAAAAAGCACTACCTGAAATAGAGAACTACATGTTTGAGGAGAATGACAAGATCAGACAAGCTGCCACTGAATGCATGTGCAACCTTGTGTCTTGCAAAGAGGTATGAACAAAGCCACAAACCTAAGCTTTTCCTTTACATAAACATATTAGACTGTTGTCAACTGACCTCAAATGTACTTGTGTCACAGGTTCAGGAGCGTTATCTTCAGGACGGTAATGATAAACTGAAACTGCTAGTTCTGCTCTGTGGTGAGGACGATGACACACTTCAAATTGCTGCAGCTGGAGCTTTGGCAATGCTTACTGCTGTACAGAAAAAGATCTGCAAAAAAATGACACTTGTGGTATGTATAACCAAAAATGTTTATCTTTTCAGTACATTAATAATGTGTTAATATTATTTGAATTGTGTTTAAAAGGTTTTGACTTGTTGACATTGCTAAATTTGTGGAATTTTTCTGACAGACCACCCAGTGGCTCGAGATCCTACAACGCCTGTGCCTCCACCCCAATCCTCAAATCCAGCACCGCGGCATCGTAATTATCTACAACATGCTGAACTCTGATGACATGGAACTGGCCAAGAAGCTCATAGAGAGTGAGTTGCTGGAAATTCTTTCTGTCGTTGGCAAAGGTGAGGACAATCCCAAACGACAGGCACCTATCCAAGTCGCACGCGAATGTCTCGTCAAAGCTTTGGACCTGGGTCTCATTAAACCATTCACCACAGCCTCCTAAGATGTCAACCACAAGAGAAAAAATAGGCCTGCAGTTTTTTTTTTAATAGAACCCTTTTTTAAATTAATGAATTTGTTTAATATTTATTGACCTGCACACCTACAAACACTAAACAAATGTTTCTTTGGAGTATGTGTAGAGCATAAACTTTGGGCAGAGGTTTACCATTATGAAAATATCCTTATTTCTTTGAAAAAGTATGCATATTGTTTGAGTTACAGTAAGATTTTGAAGACTCGTTTTACATGTGATTGTTTATACTGTGTTCCTCTTTTTTTGATTATTAAAAAAATTAACTAAGCCTTGTTTTTGTGTTAATTGGAAACACACACAGACACAAAATAAAACCGTTTACAATTTGACATTTTAAATATGAGAGTGTTTAAGCCTCAAAGCCTTTAGTCCTTTAACAAAATTCAACATTATTACAGGGGTACAGGGAGGTGATCTTCCAGGATTCAGAAAGAAAAAAAAAATCACAAGGTGAATGACTCAGAGTGGCAGAGTAAGTTCTGAGTTGATAAAACAAATCCAAACTGGGCACTGATTATCAACTTTCTCTATCAACTCTGGCCCCTGAACCAACGATCACTGGGCGTGTCTGTGCAGTGAACAGCCAACAGTATTCAACCTCGAGGGGAAAGAGGGCGGGGCTATTTCGGCTGAGAAACAGGAAGTAACATAATTACAGCCAAAAACAAGAGGAGAAAAAGGCTGATTGTATAAGTTTTAAGACAGTAATTTAATTGGCTCACTCTGATGATAGACCAACTTAAAACTCATGGCCTTGACATATTTCATAATGTTTCACACTAAGTGTAAATTGTTTTGACAATAAAACATGTAAAACCGTAGAAAAGATTACTCAAAAATATATAGAAAATGATTACTCATAAACAATTTAAACATGTTGTAATAAATCTTTGGTGTGACCCAAATTCATCATCTGTGGCATCTCATTAGCTAACACGTTAGCTCTTGTTAATCTGGTCCCAACACAAGACTCCGACCATGACTCCGACGAAGTCCTGCAGGGGGCATAATGGAGTTATGTTTCCTGTTTGTACAGCGGAGATGGCAGTACGTCAGGACGCAGGGCTGGGACAGTAACAGGGCTTTTCCTCTCACAGCAGAAGCTCTTCAGTAGTCTCCAGTGTGTTGCTGGAGAAGGGAACTGCGTATGTTTGACTGAACTACGTTTATCAGTGCTTGGAAACGACGCAGCGTAGGATAGCTTTAAGGACTGCAGCACAACGTGACTTCTACAGAGGAAAGCAGCTGTGAGTTTTTACTCATCTCTCTGCATATATTGCCTGACAAGACAGTTTAGCTGTAAACTTCAATGACACATTAAACATGACAAAATCATGTGCTGCTTCCTAGTTTTCAGGGACAGGTGAAAAACAGCAGGTGTGAATAATCTCAGGTGCCGCTAAACCTGGCTATAGTGTGATGGCTTTTATATTTTTAAAACGCCATAAAGGCAAGTATGGATCAGTAAACAACGACACATTATATATATTTCAAATAAAATATATATCCCGGTAGAGCTAAAGGCGACATATTACTTCCTAATCATAGAAAGCTGTATTTTGTTGATTCTTTGAAAATCTAGACGTTTGAACAGTTTAGTGGGAAATATGACAGATATGTTGAGAAAGGTTCTCAAGTTGGAGAAGGAAGCTGGAGATGTGACCTTTGGCTCTTCAACTGTGTTAATCAGTGTTGAATTAGGCTTATGTTTAGGTGGGTACCAAGCCCAAATGTCCCTAGTATCATTTGTAGCATTTTATAATGTGTCCAAAGAGTGTGTCCCAGCCTAAGGATCTTCCCTATTATTATTATTACTACTACACTTTGCAGTCAAGTGCTACATTTCTCCTCTTGACACAACTAGCAGCAACTCTCTTCGTTCATTACCTCTCCACAGCTGAGCTGGGGCTGTGAAATAACTTCACCAGCCCACAGAGAAACATAAAGGGGGGTATTTCATGTGCATGCTGATTTGGGAAAAGCGGTGCTGTCAGTTTTTTTCCTCTCAGGAAAAGATTTTATGCCAGAAGCCCTTCCTGACACATCCTCTCAATTAATATATTTATTTATAAATTTTTATATATATATATATATATATATATATATATATATATATATATATATTACACACACAACCTTGTATGTTGGAAATTACAAATTATGCAAAAGACACAGGCCACATCATATCTCATGGTTGAGCCCATGGTCTGTTTTCCAAACTCTGAACGTGTTGGTCCAGATTTGACTGAGAGGCATTGATTCGGGTCCATATGAGGCTGCATGGACGCAGGAGTTTTGAAAGGGAAATTGAACCATGCAAATCTGCCACAGTCTTTTTTGGAACAACACCTGAGCCTCTGCAGTAAAGCCGGCCTGCTGTCTGCTGCATTTTCACTAAAATGCTACTTGTCAGACAGAGTAGCACAGTGTTATGTAATATTTTTGTCTGAATATCACCAGCACCTGTCAAAGCAGTCATATTTATAATGAGACTTTTAGCTTGTTCCGCCTCTAAAATAAGCCCAAATTTAAAATACAAATGCAGCTTTGGCTCAGATGTAAATTCAAACTCATAAAATAAGATATGTTTCTCAATCAGATGATCTGTGGACTACAACAACCTATGGATTCTAGTCTGATTTTTCTCTCCGCATTGTGCTCATAATGTACCATGGAATCCCAGTTTAGATAATACCAAAATAACATGCACATGAGACTGATTTAAGACAGTTACATAAGTCATTGCCTCCAACAGTAGTTCTCAGCCCTCTCTCATTCCTCATAATGGCCAGACAGACAATGTGCCCTCTGTCCACATGCAGGGGTGCGGCCTGTGTTGTATCCAGTTACATTCAAGATGTTGTGATAGAAAATACCTTACCGTGCAGTGATAAAAAATCCGGTAATGTTTGTAAAGCTGCTGTAGGCTACCACCTCACTTTTTATTTTGGAACCTTTCCAAGTCCTGCCTGGCATAGGCTGTATGTATGCACCCACAACTTCTATTAATTAATACCCTATTGCCCTAATCAACAACCAATATTTTATTTAACAGTAAGTAAGCTTTGCTGTCTTGTGTGTTGCTAATTAAACATGTTCTTTTCTTATATGAGTGGGCAGTGTGACCTACTTACTCTATTGACCAGGTTAAGCCTTCACACCTCTGTTTGTCTCTTGTGTTGATGTGCTATGCTTCTGTTAGGCCCAGGCCGCTCTGCTCTCTATTTGTGCTATCATCGCTTTTATTGTGTTCATTCAATACATGTCAGCAGATATAGTATTGTGCTGATAACCACCACATCTCAGACTCAACCTTATGATCCGTGTCTTTTATTACTGCCATGCTCCATGCTCAGCACACATTATCACATCATATTCACATCACATTATCACTTCCTTACTTTTTTTCTGTTGGTAAATGTTAAAAACATCATAAAATATTTTTTACAATGTCGCACACAACTTTGATCTCAATACTTTGTGGATCTCATTGAAAGCTCTTAAATCCCTGTTATTAGGATGTTAAATCTCACCACAAATGTAAACAAACTACCATCTCACAGCCAAATGCCCATTATTTATTTTCCTGTATTATCACCGAGATCTTAATGACCTCCAGAGTTTCCTCAGCATAGTAGGCACATAAACGCACAGTGAAAGTGTAAAGTGGCTCGTAATAGTGTATGTCTGATTGGTTGTGACTAACTATGGCTTTCAACACCATTGGTTATTGGCAGATTATTCCGATTCGGTAATGGTTGTTGTTGTTGTTGTTTTGATTCTCTGAGTCCCACCCCCCATTTTCCTAGGAGTGAAAAGTGTGGGAGAGGCCTTTCGAGGGGAGAAAAGCAGAAATGGTATCTGCTAAGAAATGTGTAAAAATTACACCATGAAATGAATATTCTCTTTCATTGTCTGAAGGAACAAATGACTGATATGTACAGCCCATAAACCTCTTGTTAACCTTCCATGAGAAGACCTTGGACTCCTAAGCTTGTCTTTGCTGGGAAAGGCTCTTTTATACTCTTTTGGTCATGTGATCTTGCCCATGGGCTTTATTGAAGCTAGCTGTTGCTGCAAGGAGAATAACTTTGTGTGTAGTAATTTGTCTCAGGCTGTGGCCCTGTTCCCGTTTGTGGCATAGTGGAGAAGCTTTGTAATCCATCAAATGAAAAAAGAAAAACATGCTGTGCCCCCAAAACAAAAAAGTGGCACTGTTTAGTTTTGAGATTGCATAAGCCCTTAGTATTCAGATCTCGATTAAAGCGGTTAAAGTCAGGTGAAGTGAACACATAATGAGAAGAATCAGAGGGAACGAGACAGTCTTGTATTTGATTGATTATGTTATTGTCATCTAACATGGATGTGATTTTATTTACAACTGGGATTTTATTTATCTAAAGTGATATTTGGGAATATTTGTAATAGGGTTGTATCTATATTAGAAATATAGTGTGTTGCCTATTTCTGAAAAACTGCTCAGGCTCAGAAAAGCAATGTACGGTGGTATATCAGCAGTCTGTTAGTGACAAACTGCTGAATAAAGTCTTTACTGAACAACTCAATTTCCGTTCAGAAATAAGGTACACACAGCTTTCCTATACAGATTTTTTTATTTTTTTTTCCTGAGAAGAGCTTTTTTGGGGAAGCGGGAACCCTATGCATGTGCTGGAGGGAAATAATGCCCTGGAATGCATTTCTAAAACTTTACTTTAAAATAACTATGTTTACTACTGATTGCATCCATACAGAAAGTAAGCTACTATTGGTAATTCACAACCATACAAATGCACAACATACAGCCCCACTTTAACAAACATTAGTTGACTGCTGCCCCTTAAAGTCCACTTTCTTTGCTCTCTCAAGTTAGTGGCTGTGACCTTTTTATATGTACCAAATAAAAACATTTCCAGTTAAACTTTTTCACACTTCAGGGAAGTCTTGGTTTTCCACTAGTCTCCGGCCTCCACTTATCGCTCCAGTTCATCATGTGACTGTAGGACACAGAGGGTGACCTCCACACTCTGCTTTGTATGCAGAGTAAATTCGCAGAGCCATACTCCCAATCACTGACACTGTACACAGCCTTTCTTCAACAATCTTGGGATTTTTACTGGAAATGTATTTAATTAAAAGTAGAGCAAGCAGATTGTGTTATAGTTAACCCCACTTAAAGAAACTTGTACTGAAACTTCCTTTTGTGCTGTGATTGAAGAATGTAATTTTAGACCTGTCACTGTGGCAGCTGCCATAAACAAGGTATGATTATCTTTATATTTAAGCTATCTTTATAGCTTTATTCTACTTTGGTGTTTATGAGTAAAATTCTGTTTAGTTGATTATTGTAATATTGCCTACTTTATGCTTTATTTAGATCTCTCATCTTTTTGTCAATTTTGTCTTCACACAGTCCTAATGTGCACTACATAAAGTGAGGGGGGAAAAAAAAGTACACGTGGTTGTTAATTATCTCTTACATAACAAAATGTTTTACAGAACTTTCTTATGAGTTTTTATTCTAACTTTCATGTCAAATGTCGATGCCCTGGAGAGTATAAAGATGCACTGTGTATCTACAACAAGTATAAGTGATGTCTCAAGCTCCTCATTGCTGCTGTTAAGTGTGGGTAGGATGTATAGCTTTCACACTCAAACATCCTGGCAGTACTTTGAAGCTACAGCACAGTTTGTCCCTCAAAGCAATGATGACAAGAAAAAGCCTCTCCTGAGAATATTGTGGAACAGTACGCACCAAAAACAACACAAAAATAAGACCTTCCTGTTGTTTTACTGCTCAGTTTGAGCAAACAGAAAGGGTGGGACTGTAAATAGTTGTCTTTACATGCTACTTTATACGATGACTGAAAAGTACAAGCAATGATTTGGAAAAACCTTTTATTGTCATCCAAAAGTCATATTGCCTGACTAAATTTGTAAATATTAACAACAATAACAAGCAATTATAAAAATAACATTTTCTGAGCCATATGCTTAAGTCAATAAGGTACTGTACATCCCTTGCAGGCAGAGCTTAGCTGATCCCATGCACCTTCTCGATTTTATCTTTCTAAATACAGATATTAGTGCTTATCTAACATCTTAGTGCTTCAAACAGAGAAGGTCGTGGAAGCCCAGCGGAGTAGTCCTTTATTGATTCTCCATTGTTTGAAACCTGCGGCAGTAATCCAATTGTATCTTGGGACTAAAGCCGAGTACGAATAACCCATTAGCCCTGTGTCTTTTTCTACTTATGTTGTGACATCCATGTACTTCAAATGTACCAAATCTGTATCATACCAGACAGCCTATTTCTGCTCAGACCAAACGCTTGCCAAAAATGTTTGGCTCTAGAGGCTGTTAAATTTGCAGAGGGGCTGGCTGGTTCTGTTGGCTGTTTCACTGAAGGAAGGAGGAAATATAGCATTGGAGCTGTGTTTGATCTAGACTCTGTTTGTTTGAAGGGAGGTCAGGTTTCTGACAAGGGTGTGTTGAGAAGAAATTGCTGCAAGAACTACTGTAAGTTTAGTTTGTATTTAGTTTGACAGACTGTAGACCGTAATAAAATATCAATATGCACAACTTCCACAAAAGACGGCTCATAGTGCAATAAATAATAGATTCTGTGCACCAATTATTTACACCTTGCATGTCAATATAGGGACCAGTGTCATGAAGTTGTACAACTTTAGGTGTCTATCCTTTGTAAACGCTACAATGTAAGGAGAAATTAATATCTCTCATCTCACCATTGTTTTCCGTATCATAACTTTATCTGCATCATATCTGTATTTGTTCAGGATTATCCTCTGTCACTTTAAACCCATATGTTCCCCCTCTTTGTTTATTGATTGAAAAGTAAACCACAATCCTGCTGTTGTGCACTGCAGCTGCGGGCCTCGCATGGATTATTCTGGAAAGTGTGTGTTGGTGGGGCAGCTGAGTTTCGGGGGTCAGGTGAGAGAGAGCTCTAAACAATGGCTCTTAACAGCGACACTCAGGCCACAGCCAGAGGCACTGTTGGCTTGATACCATGTTTTTTAGTGATTCAGGTGGGAACATGCTTTTGGTCATTTCTAGTGGTGCAGACAAAACTGGTAAAACAATTGTATTTATTGGATTAAAGTTAGAGGATGGATATTTCAGACAACATGCACTTAAAGGGATGTGCTTTAAGGCTAACTGTATTTCTGTTATGGTTTGGTGGTGGCAACCAAAGAGCCAGTGCACAGATAAGCAGTCAGTGTGGCGATAAGAGCTTTGTGTCATGCAACATTTGCATCCATGTGTGTTCATCTTTTCATTTGAAGGTTAGTTTTTAATATACCTTTTAAAACTGCATGCAGCATCTTTGCCATCGCACAGCACAAAGTTGGAAAACTCCTAAAGTATTTTATAAGAAGATGCCAAATGTCTGTGCAGAGGTGACCGGTGGGACATGGTGCTATAAGTGCTGACAAGGCAGAAAGTCCTTGAATAATGTTTAGGAACTGCAGGTGCATTTATATGCAGGTGGTGATGTGACTGCAGGCCTGCAGCAGAGCAGATATTGTCCAAACTTCGCTGGAGTTTTTATTAATCTCCTCTGTTCAGTTCACAAAGTACAGGCACAGTTACAATACATTGTACAATAATAATACAGTCAATTTATAAGGGAGTAAACTGTGATAGTTAATGTTGTCTATGCTGTAAAATGGACAGAGTTCAAATATTTAAACTTGTTCTGAGGCATCAGCTCAAACACACACTCGCATTGCAAACCCAGGAGGATTGGACTTCATAAATGTACCTGGAGTACAGTAAACATAAAACATGTGGCATATTATCAGGGATTTCCATACAGTACACTGGAAATACACACATATATTTGAGTTCATAATGAGATATTTGTTTACCCCCACACACATGCTGCAATGCAATAATAATACTTTTATTTATTTTTTACTTTTGTAATTACTAGTATTACTTTATTTTCTTGTCTTTTTTATGTATCTGTCTATTCAGTATTTGGTGCTTTATGAATTATGATTTTTGTATTTAAGTTGCCAGACATTCTGGAGTGGCTTACCACTCCAGAATGCAATAAAGTCATGAGTTCAAAACCCGACCGAGTCAAACATTCTCGGTCGACTCCGGTCTTTCTGTGAGGAGTCTGTATGTCCTCCACGTGTTACCGTTGGTTCTCTCCGGGTACTCCGGCTTCCTCCCACCGTCCAAAGACATGCATGTACAGGTTAATCTGCAATTCTAAAGTGTCCCTAGTGAATAAATGTGAAAGTGAATAGTTGTCTTTCACTGTCTGTCTCCTAACGGGACAAAGCAGTAGAAAATTAATGAATGAATTAACATTTTGGACATGTCAATAAAAGGACAATGTTAATAAAATACAATAAAGAAAATACTTTTTTTTTCTCAGACTTTCCCATCACTTCCAAATCTACTGATGTCATCCCAAACGTACAATCAAAAGATGCTGCCCTGATCCATGTTTGTCAGGCTTTGTGCTGAGCAAAGTAAGGTTTATATTTTTTATCAAACAAATATTTGTGAGTCTATTTATCAGCCATAACAGTGTAATTACATTTAAAATGTTTTTTTTAGATGTCGACCACAACAGAAAATGGGATGGGGGGTCCTCGGAGCACAGGCAGAGAGAAAACATACAAAAAGGTAAGTTTTATTACTTCAAAAGATGCTTTAGTTTATTTCTGTAGTCCTGCTTCTGTAAGGTCTATTTTGTAATGCTGCTGCTGCCTCCTCAAAGTCCTTCTGCAGCACATAATGTCCTGACCCCTGCCAGGGCAAGCTGACTTAGACCACTTAAGTCCAGCCCTCACTTGTTTACTTTTTTACTTGAAGACGTCATGGCTTATTATAGCATTTCATAAGATGTAAGCATTGCATGCCTGTTTTCTTGTGAAACTTTCTTTCTAGACCACGTCATCAGCCCTGAAGGGAGCCATTCAGCTGGGTATTGGCTACACAGTGGGAAACCTGACCTCTAAACCTGACAGAGATGTCCTTATGCAAGACTTCTATGTAGTGGAGAGTGTTTTTCTTCCTAGGTTGGTGATACATTTTTACGTACACATATACTTACAGCTTTCTTCATAATGAATCACTGAACTATAGCTTCAAATCTCTGAAAGAGCATGTGATTAAACTGTGTAGGTGGTTACAGGCTGCGCTGGGTCCAACAGTCTCTTGAAGTGGGATAAAAATCACAAACTAAGTTAAAACTGCAGACACTTTATTATGCATCTACAATTGAACTTAGTGAAGTTATGATGCATGGATAAAACAGTAGTAGGGGATTATCCTGCAGGGAACTGTGAAATGAGCTTACTGTGGACCTCCTACTTCCACGGCAGTGTGTGGCAACTTCACTATTTTGAGGTGTCTATGAAATTACATTGCAAGCTTAAAAAAAACCTTTACATAATCCACAACAGACCAGCAAATTTTTTGAAACACACACACACACACACATATGCGCTACAGTAGTTATATTACTGATCTGTTGGATTTATAGCTTTTCTACAGCAGGAAAAAAAGAATTGTATAAAGAAAAAGTGTAGTGCTTCCCCTGACCTCCCGCACCTGGATATGCAAACTCTGTGGTTTATGCAAATCTTGACTTGGCATTCACATAGACATTACACAACAACTAAATATAGCTGTTGTTATGTTATGGTTTCGCCCCAGACTAAACTAAAACTTAGCCTCCTCCCTCAATTTGAACAGTGCAAAAATAATAAAAGTTATGTTCACTTCAGGGCCAGTTTCACTTGGAGCATAAACTGCAAATAAATAATCATGGAGAAATCCGTAAAACACAAACAAATGTTTGTGTTTTACGGATTTCTCCAAATGCCTGACTTAAACACACAAATGTTTAAGTCAGGCATCTGACACCATTTTCCGTTTCATGTACTGTCTTCTTCAGTGGAGTACAGAAATGGCTCTGTTCCTTTTCAAAGTCAAGTGTGTGTCTCTTCAGGGAGTGGCACAGTGATGGAGATGCCTTTCAAAAGCTTTTATGGCTCGCTTCTTCTCAACACTCGTCTGTTTCTCTTGTTGGTTCTCTGTAGTGACTTACTGCTGTTGTTTGTCCTGTCCGCCTTGTTTTAGATGACTGGATATGTCGCAGATCGCCACAGTTTGTGTATTTTTGACAACAAACGCAAACACAGATGGTTTACTGATTAGATTGAATGAAACACGTCTGCGCGCTGTGTGTCGCGAAATGGTTACCAAGCAATAGTAGTGCCAGCATCAATAGCCTGTCAGTAATAGAAGCATGCTGTTCCTCAAGAGTAATTGTTTTTTGTGTGTGTGTGTACATTAAAATAGAGCAACCAGATTTCTTTGTAGCATAATTACAGGTTTAGTATTGCACATTGTCAGGTAAGACTTGATCTCATGTCAGAATGTAAGACGACCCCAAAACAACAACACGTAACCTCATTATTCAGAAAACTGGCCACTATCTTGAACAGATTTAGAGCTGCCCTCACGTTGACTCTAACAAGATAAAATGTTTAATTAAAATCTGTAATTTTGTTCAAATATATGAAATATAAGTTTACAATTACAATTACAATTTGTTTACACAATAGGTTGAAAACAAGCCATGTGCTTATTTTGTGATTAACATTCTGCCTTTTGGCTTGAGGTGCTTTTTAAAAAATCTTGTTCAGACCAAGTAATCAGATCCATTTCATTCTCTTGGCGAAGAACTCAATACAGGCCAGTTTATCACTACAATAGTGAAGAATGGGTTCCCATAGATGGCTTTAGTGCATGTAGCTCACGCAAGGGTGGGGCATATTACCAATACACTGATGCAGGTTTTTTAACATTAAGCTCAAGTGGTGAGGTCTCTTTTGGTTCATATTGCGCAGACATGAATTTAACTGAATAGGTCTTGTTGTCTTATGGTCAATATAAACATTAAATAACTAGCAGAATTTAAATACATGTGTACTTTTCTTTTTTTTCTTACCTGTTCTTTCCACATGGCAGCGAAGGAAGCAACTTGACCCCAGCCCACCATTACCCTGACTTCCGCTTCAAGACTTACGCCCCTCTGGCTTTTCGCTACTTCAGAGATCTGTTTGGCATTAAACCAGATGACTACCTGGTAGGGGAGTTTCATTTTCCCATTATCAACAAAAATGTACATGCAATCTGTTGCACATATTTGTTGAGTTTACGTTATTTAGCGGATATCTTGGTCTCATAATTTGGAGGGTAATCTTGATTCTCAGTTTATCTGCCTGTATACTTGATGTACAGTCAACATTATACATGGCTTTTTAATTAGTGGTAGGTGGAGGAATACAGAAACACTATGGATGGACATATGGAAAGTAATAATTAAGCCTTTTGAGCTTCCTCCTACGCTCTTTGTTTCAATAGCTGTATCTAGGTTTTCGACTAAGCCATATTGCCAGTTTATTATGTATGCTTCAGTGGCGCTTCACCTGTATAATATCACTTACAGTGTTTAGTCAGAAGTCATATTTAATTAATTCATGTGCAGTGTATGCCAGCCTAAATTGGGTTTGTGGAACACCAGAGCATTTCCGAAACTCTCCTCATCATAATCATTATGTGTTACGTTTTATGATGATGTTGTTTTACCCCTATGCCTTGTTACTTCAGATAACATAATCTATATCATTTTTAAGTGCTAACAAACAAAATAAGATGGAGAAAACATAGGGACCACTAGAGCGGCCTTGAAGAATTCAAGCACACACATTTCATATGCACAATGTAAATGCAATAAAGCAATGACTGATGAAGCGTGTTGTTGCTCTACAGTAACTACATACAGTATAGACACAAACATGTGTGGGCTTATAAATAATAATAATAATAATACAACATATGTTTAGCGCTCTTGACAGTAACCTTACCCCAAAGTTTGTCATCTGACATGGTTGAGCAGTAAAGGCACAAGGACTGAGTTGTTTGGATCTTAATATGTTTGAGGTGATGTGAAAGAAGAATTCTTTGTGTTTTCCTTCTCAGTACTCTCTTGTAAATGAGCCCCTTATTGAGCTGGTCAACCCAGGTGCCAGTGGCTCTCTCTTCTACCTGACCAGTGACGACGAGTTCATCATTAAGACCGTCCAGCACAAAGAGGCCAAGTTTCTCCAGAGATTGTTACCTGGATACTACATGGTAAGCTCTACTATTGCTTTAGTTATAGGCAGAGGTTAACGTAAACTGTTTTTTTTTATTATTACATTTATTTTGGATTATTTATTTTAGTTATACTTCTGAGCAGATACTTTACCCTCTTCATGCCATCTTTATTTGAATCTACTATGCTCATATTCTTTGTCATACACCTTACAGAACTTAAACCAGAATCCACGCACACTGCTGCCAAAGTTCTACGGTCTTTACTGTATTCAGTCAGGAGGCATCAACATCCGGCTAGTGGTAATGAACAACGTCCTGCCTCGCTGTGTAAAAATGCACTACAAGTACGACCTGAAGGGCTCAACCTATAAGAGACGAGCGTCCAGAAAGGAGCGAGAGAAATCCTGCCCCACCTACAAAGACCTAGACTTTCAGGACATGCATGAAGAGGGGCTTCACTTTGACACAGAGACATACAACAACCTGATGAAGACCCTGCAGAGAGACTGTCGGGTAGGTTTAACGCTAAATTGAACTCGGGTCTTTTAAAGGTCACTGACATTTCCACTCATGTTTGATCACACTTTCTGACACTAAGATGTTTGACCTGTGCATTGCACCACATGGGGCATTATGTTCTGTGTCATATGAAAAGCGTAAAGCTGATTACACACGGCCTGGGAATGTACAAAAACAAGGGTTACTTTTGCCATTTTTCCTCAGGTTATGAAAGCCTATAAGCAACAGTCCATTTACCTGCATCCTTAAAGTACTGCAGGAACAGTCAAAGGTGGGAAGAGGAGGCAAAATATGCCTTCAAGTTATTTAATAACTAAACGCAAATCTATGATTGGATTAGAAATATAACCATACACCCTTATAATGGCACCAGATGTTTTGAAAACTTAATATTCCATCTTTTTTCTATGGGGTGTGTAAACTGTTTCCAGTGTTTGCTCAACTGAAGCTCTCGGGTTGCTACAGGCTCTTTACTTCCATTGCTGCACTGCTAATGTTTTAATACATGATAGCTCTCCAAACACTGAATGTGATTAAGACATAATCCTGGTAGAGACCCAGTGCTCGTCCAAAGATAGGTCACTGATCCAAAGACTTGCATTCTTCACTATTTTAGCACAGAGGCTAAGAGACTGTCTGCTGGAATAACACTTCCTGGATCATTATTTTCTTACCTGCTGGATGCTTTTACAGGAAGCAGTACATAAAATAAATGATCTAACGCAGCTGAAACATTGCCGCACTGCATATCATTTTCCTTCCTCTAACAGTGAGGTCATTGTTAAACTGAGAAACCTAAATAATAAAAACGTCAGTGGACACAAGGCTTGCGTACAGTAGCTTTAGAAATGGCGATGATACAAAAGAACAAGGTGTAGAAACATAAGATAGTAGATATTTTTTTTATTTTATTTTTAGCAACGGTGGGTTAATAGTGGGTTTAGACTCCAAAGCCCCCTGTGTATTAATCCCATTATGCCTGGTGTGCAGTAATAACGCTGCACTCATTGCTCAAATACTGTTTTAGACCACAAATGGACTACGTAGATGTCTGTGAAATGTGTCCAGACAGTGTTACACATGGACATCCTTGTCACATGTGGCAACCCTGTTATCTAATAGTTCTAGAAATTTCTTTGCACCAACCTCTGTTCAAATGTCTCTTTTTGAATGTGTAGGAAGAAGGGAAGCTAGATAGTTTTATCAGCAGAATGGGATTGATGAGTCAAGGGCATTAGCTGTAATAAGTTTTGTGATGCTGCTGGTATATTTAGTCCTGTCTTACACAATTCTCTTCTTTTATTTGTCATTATATAAAACACATGCTTCTAATTTTTGGAATTATTTCTATTTATGTTAGAGTTACATTTGTATACGGGTGTTTGTGACTCTGGTTTAGCCTTTTGAATTTAAATATATATTTTTTTATTCTCTGAAATTTCCCAACTGCATTTCCAGAAATTTTTTGTTTTTGTCTGAGGTTTGGTTTCTGTAAAGTACCAGTCACTGAAGTTAAACCTTCATGCTAAATTTGTATCAATGTCCTGTTTTCATTGACCAAATAAAAATAAAAATAAACATTACTGGCAGACATCCACTGTCAGTAATGTGTTGCATTGTAGTGTCTGAATATTTGCCTTTGTTGTGCCGCCACTCTTGTGGTCTGCATATGCACTAGACAATTTGTTATTGTCATGGCTTCCTGTGTTCTCCTCTTGAGCGGGAAACAAAGTGCCCTCTAAGCAGAATCTGTGCCCATTTTCATGAGTAAGCAGCAAACCTCATCACCCCAGGACAGGCTGTGAACTAAAACATACAGGAGCAGACTGAGTTACACAGGGTGAGGGTTGCATAAAAGTGACAAAACAGTGTTTGTAAAAGCTCCCATATTTCTGTTTAGGGTGAATGTGTGATGTGAAAGGCCAGATAGAGCAGTGTGATGGACTGATAAAGACAATAAGCAGATCTCTCGATAAATGTGTGATTGGGAAATGATCTCATCTCCATTACTCTGCAGCTCCTCTGAAACTCCCCAAATGTCAAAACAACACAGGGCATGAATAATTCATCCTAAACCATAAGAGAGAGAGCGTAAGGGTGCGGTTTGTGTTTTTAATGTCCTAGTGCAGTCTCTATATGGATCCTTATTTTCATTAACTCTCATTTGCAGAAATAGGAAAACGTTATTTTTAACTTGTTAAGTGAAGAAATAGGTTCACACTGTGCAGTGTGGTAATGGGACAAGCATGTGTTGTGAAAGACCCAGTGTAACCAATTCTAAGTGACAGTTCACTGCCTTATTAGCAATCTTTTAGCACCAATATATCCTGTGACAACAATGGCTTCTCAGTTTCTCAGCTTTATAAAACATAGGCTCTGAACCTACAGTCGGGTTAGACACACACTTCGTTCAGACAAGCTTTAAACTAACAAACATTTTATTGCAGCTGTTAATCTATTTTTTTGAAGGTAAGGTGTGATTTGAATTAAAACAGGTCAGAGGTTTGCAGCAAAAAATAAAAAAGTTAAAATTATGTTAATTGTATTGGAGCATTTCATCACTAACATGATAATTCTAGTTTTAGTGCTGTTTCAGTATATGACCTCTTTTTGAGAGTTTGCTGTTTATTAATATCAAGTGAGGCAGTGACAGCATGCTGGCTTGCATTTACATTCTGATCCATGTCAAATCTAAATTCAGGGACTGCTGTGACAAAGCACATCTCCTACAGAAGTGTAATGTCCTAACATCAGCTGTTCCTCCACATTATTTTCTGTGTTGCAACAGTTTAATGATTTGGCTGCTGTTGCCTGGTGTGCATGTCTCCATTCAAAATGGTTGCTTTTTGAATGTTTGAATAGACTGGGGGAGGGAAGGGATGCAGCTGGTTGATACAGAAAATGCAAAGTACTGACAAAAGCCTCGGTGTTTGTTGGAGCAACTTACTAAGTCCATTTTGTGTATGCATGTGAGTGTATAAATGTTGAACACCAATCAGCAGTGTCTTTACTAAATCAAACTGGATTTATGGCTAGTGCTATTTAAAACAAAATTGACTTTTCTGGCAAGAGATAGAAGTATAAGGTCAATTCAAAATACCATTGGTCAGTTCAGTGCAGGTCTTCTAGTGTATAAGTCAGCTCTCTCTGACATCACATCTGTAAGAGGTATCATTTTACAAATGTGGGACCTTAAAAATCATCCTATGAGATGTGCCTCTAGTTCAATGGAGATGGGGTATCAATCAAAAATTTTCACTTGTCTTTACTAATGACATTTTGCACATTTTATTTTATTTTTTTAAGCGTTATATTTGACGTTATTCAAATTGATAATTTTACAGCATTTGGTGTTTCCCAGAAGAATTTTTCCAGTCAACTTGGAGTCTAGGTTGTCGAAGCTTACATTTTTATTGATTGACATATTATACATTTCATACATTTGCCCCAAATGACTCAACAATTTTGCCTCTGATCTAGGCTTTAACACAGACTATATGTAAGTGTACTTAAAACAGTAGTCAAGGTAGTGGGTGAATGTCAACTGGAGTTTTACGGGAAACGGCCATTGGTGTTCCCTCGTCTAGTCTGGGTCATAGGATAAGCATCAATCTTGGTGATTAAATGGTGAGGTGACATGCGTTCAGAGATTAAACCCATTCCTCCCACTGTCGTCATTTCATGAGAGCGGCATAAACAGGAGACGCAAAGTCTCAAGAGTCTCTCTAAAAGTTGGGGAAAGGCTTCTTTTACAGGTCAAAGGGTAACTGAGTGTAACTGAGTGTGGACAAACACTTTGTTTAGGTAGCTCAAGCCTAGTTTACACAGATATTTCCTTTTAGGTCTTTGAGGTCTAGGACTACGTGGGTTGATGAACAAAATTACTTTTTGGAAACTAAAAGTAAAACATACAGCTTATTAAGTAAGTAGATAATCACAGTGGGAATTTTTCTGTTTTGAAATCTAGAGTTTTTAACGTTGTGCAATCAAATATACACTGCTAACTGTGTAAAAATGTAATTACACTTTATGACAATGGATCATAAGACTTTAGTGGTTTCTCTGCAGGTTCTGGAGAGTTTTAAGATCATGGACTACAGCCTGCTGCTGGGCGTGCACGTGTTGGATCACAATCAGAGGGATAGCAGCGAGCCAGGCCAGGCAGGGGGGGACGGCAGGAGGCCACAGGGCCAGAGGGTACTCTACTCCACCGCCATGGAATCCATCCAGGGAGACGGCAAAGCAGCTGAAGTCCTGAGCACAGACGACACGTAAGCCTCTAGCCTGCAGAGTGGAGACATTCACATCCTGAACACATATATGGACAGAAAGCTCACACAAATAGGCATTAGCATAAACATGTGTACACAAACACTGATGTCTGTGCAACTAGTTAATATATAAAATAACCTTTATTTACTCACTGAATATGTAAATAGCATTTGAAGAAATTATATGTGTAATCCTACAGACTTTTCAATTTTTACAAATACCAAAATTCAATGGTTAACCAACAATTGTAAATTTACAGGATGGGAGGTATTCCGGCTAAAACCCATAAAGAGGATAAGCTGCTCATCTTCCTGGGAATCATTGACATCCTTCAATCATACAGGTGCTAAAACTAAAATGTAAAATAGAGTAGAGTAAAATGACTCATGAGTAATGCAGAAGAAATAATTGAGAGAACGGATCACAGATATCCTTCAGAGCAGCTGCTTTTATATGATCTATGACGTAAAGCTTTTCATAAGACACAGCATCTTTTGTCTTTTTTTTCTATGACATTAACGACTAGATCTAAGCAAGTCAAGAAACACAATAAAAGCACCAGTCTCTGTGGCTGGTTGGAGCAGAAAAATTATTGGGAGATTGGGCCAAGAATTCCCACTAAAACGAGCTAACTTGTCACTGTTTGTACTTCTTTTTTTTCCTGCTCAATCAAAGACTAATCTCAAAGGCCAATGTTACATCATCAGGAGCGTTTGATGATTTGGTGAAGCTTGAAAAGAAAGGAACACTGTTGCATAAGTGTATATAATTGTGTTATGATTTGTTTGTGTTATTTTAGGTTTATTAAAAAGCTGGAACACTCGTGGAAAGCCCTGGTGTATGATGGTGTAAGTTCATAGTTTGAGCAAATTTGCTGCCGTTATCCGTGTGGCTTTTATTAGTCACATGAATGAATGAAAGCTCCATTTTCTCTGTGTCCTCAGGATACTGTCTCAGTGCATCGGCCTGGGTTTTATGCCAGTCGCTTCCTCAAATTCATGAGCACAACAGTGTTCAGGAAGACTCAATGTGAGTGTGCACATTTTTGAAAGAGCCATTTGTGAGATAAAATGCATTTTAGCCGTTCTCAAAGTGAGTTTCTGGACCTGTTCAGTCTATTTAGATTGCATCTATTGTAGTTTACTTTTATAAACATTAAAGCATATTTGATTTGTCTTACATTTAAGTAAATTCTAAAAATAACCATTATTCTCAGGTATATAAAAATGTATTATGTGGTAATGTCAGGATCCAAACACACTTGACTAAACCATTGCGCAGAATAAATTAAATAAAAAAGCCTGTTTTTTTATTTTTTTTATTTTTTTTGCTCACAAAATTAGGATGTTGAACACCAGCCATGATTTGTCCTGCTTTTTTGTGCTGACTTCTGCAAGGCTGATCCTCTGTTGCCAGTTCCTTAAACAGTTTATTCTCATATTATTTTTATTGTTAGAGAGATATAAACAGTTCTCCTTATCTTCTCTTATTAAATACATAATCTTTCTGTCCGTTTCCTTAGCCCTTAAAATCATTTCCGTATTTTGTGCTTGCTCCCGCAGCACTCAAATTCTCTCCTTCAAAGAGAACGCGCACGTCTATCCCAGCTCTGAAGTCGTCCTCACAGGAGATCCTTTCATCACAGAGAGATGAGAGGAACGAGGAGCAGGACAGGAGGGACAGGCTGGGAGGAGCTCGCAGTCTGGCCAGTCTGGACGGACAAGGTACACAACAACGAAATCAACAATTTCCAGACATTGATTTATGGTTGTACTTGGCAGCTGTTGAGTTATATTATGAATATAATATATACTATATGTCTAGGAAGTGACAAAATGACATCACACATTATAAACTAATCCTGCTGCAAAAAGCTCTAAGAATTCTAATGAATGCACCGCACCGGAAAATACTTGGGTGTGGATCTTTTCAAAGAAAAGAGAAGTCACAATGTCATGACCTCATATCTGTGACCTGTCTCACTGTTATGCAACCATCCATAAAACTGTATTCCTCCAGATTTATCAGGAAAGCTATAAAGGACAGGAGATGTTTTGTTTTTTTCCTCATCATGGCAACAGTTTAATCGTAAATTGAAATTCTATGACAACCTTTATCTCAATGATAGATGATACAATTGGAGGCCGTAAGGGTTGATGTAAGTTAAACTTCAGATATGTTTATCTCCTCAGCTGTGTTTGTCTCATATCTGCGGCCCGATCTAGTCCCTGCCAACTCGTCCTTCTATGAAGGATCCTCAATGGGAACCATCTCCACCTCCTCCATCTTTGTCAACGTGGACAACCAAACAGATGATAGGTATGCCGCCGTACTGGCTGTTAGTATGTTTATGTGTGACATGTTGGTCTCCACTGAAGTCACTAAATGCTCAGTGTGTACACAACATAGCCTCCTAAACACACACTTGGCAGCTATGTAAATATGCCCCACCCAATGTTACCTGTGCATCATTGAGAAGGTGACTCAGCTCACTTTGAAACAGATTTACATAGTTTTGCATTTCATTATATAATAGGGTCTCTCTGAATTAAGTCAGGGATATTACCCGGCAGTTTGCATTTATTTATTTGACCCAGACAATGCAGTCAAACATAGTAACAATACAAATCCTGTAACTGTGCAGCATGTAGAGTTACGAGCTGATGTTCATTTTTAACTCCTGTCCCTGGTTGGACTTTAAGCACATTATAAAAAAAAAAACATACATACAATTATAATTACAATTCCCATTTCTTCAAACATTCACTCGCATAGAAAATGACAATATTTAGCCACAATGTTATGTTCTCCACATGTTCTCCCGTGCTTGGGTGGGTTTTCTCCAGTCACTCCGGTTTCCCCCCACCAACATCAAAACATGCTGGGCTGTTATTCTTCTGCAAGGCTGTGACTCTGACGGATATGTCTCAGGAGTAATGTCTTATGCTGTGATGTTTTCATCAAAATGTTTTAAACAGTATTGTATGTCTTTTTCCTATTATAGACTTTTATATACCCCACACCTTTGTTTTTGTTTTAGTGAGATATTATTTTGTATTTGTCAAAGAAGACCTTTTTTATAAATGTACTTGAGATTTCTTTTGGAGACAGATAATTGTATTTTGTTTCCCCCTAGTGGCTATAATAACACAAATGCGATTTGATTTAAGGCTATGTCTATAAAAGCAACACTATGTAACTTTTTCCACTCAAAATATAACGTTTGGAAATTCATTTTAAAGGCTCTTGACCTAAAACAATTTTTTTAAACAACTAAGCCAAACAAATACTTCAAGAAACTATTACAAAATGTTGCTTTGAATAAACTAATAAACAATTTTATCAATACCTGCCCCATCGTGTTAGACAATTTTCTTCTTTATTACGTCTTTATTTATCCTCTCTTTTCCTTCAAACATAGTTTAAACAGCAGTTTTTTATTGCTTTACTCATACTCTCTCAGGGCTGGCACTAACATGAACAGTTTAATATCTTTCAGAGATGATGTTGCATCTAGTTCTACATTTACCCTGGAGGACAGTGCTATCTGCCTCATATCAGAGCAAAGCACCGTGGACATAGACCATGATGATGGATCAATTCTTGACGTCTACTTGGTGAGTGATCTTCCCTCAGTAGTTTGAGCTCTCTGCTGTGTTAATGACCAATGAAAATATGCATCAACCTGTGCCTCTTCATTCCTTCCTTACAGTGAACATACTGCTCTGACGTCTTCGTCTTCTAATCATCAGACAATCTGCATGTCATCAGAAAAAAACCATGGTGTCTCCATTTCCAGTGCTGCTAGATTCATGTTGCCACTCATTTTGCCAAGAAAAAGAAATGGCCAAGGCTATCACGGCCAATGTGACATTCCATTACGATGAACCAATCGAAATGAGAGCTTTTAGAGCATGCATTAACTCAGTGCTATTAGGTTTTATATATGTATGTTTATATTGCCAATATAAAAGGTGAAAATGTACTGTAATTGTTACAGTATGCATTTCTTTAATCGTTTTTCCTGCTGACCTGAGAGCAATGAAAGACACTTTGGAGTTTACAGCTGCTTTCATGATCAACTCAGAAGGTTACAAGGATTTTTACAATAATCTTGGTTCATGCTGAAGTTGGACAGGATGACACCATGCAGAGGAAACATGTTTTCTTATGCAAGCATAAGTGACAAGTCACTTGGACACACTGACTTTCAAAAGCCACAGACAAAAAAAAAAAAAGACGTGATGTGGGGAAGGTGGCCTTCCTGTTCCAACTTCTCTGGTTTATTGTGCTGGATTAAAACTGGAAGTCTGCTTCACAAAATTAAATGAAGAAAAAAAAATGTTACTGCATTTTGGATGAAGCACAGATATACTGTAACTGTATACTGTAAAATAATTGTATCAGTAGATTGCCATGGTGGTCTACAAGATTCATAAGCACAGCTTTGGGTTTGTGACAATGCACTTTTAACTATTCAAATGCATACTTGTGTGCGTCATTTGAGGAATACTGTTCATTTAAAGAACAGTTTAGATCATTTTGATAGGATCCTACATTTTGAGGTTTGAGTCAACTACTTTTACTCAGGATATCATTTATGAAATTGTCCTTAAGGAGTTTTCAGGCTGTCTTTATGAAAAAAATAAGAGACAGCCAAAGATTTAAGACAATGCCAACTCTAAAATCTTATCTGTGCAGAAGATTATTTATTCTGTAAATTACAATATCCCATAATTTTCTGAATCTTCAATGTTTGAATGTAAAAGACAATGCATATTTATAGAAATCATAAATAAACTGCTTAAACTTTGACTCTGCTCAGCTACTTCCAATGCACAGTTTACACTTCAAATTTACTCAAAGCTTTCATTTTTGTTGTAACAATTTTAATTTACAGAATGTCAAATTGCATTACATTTAGTGCAAATAACAGGTCTGATGTACAACTTAGAAATAAACCAAGTGAGTTATTTTAATTTTTTTTAATGTTAACTGCACTCGTCAGTTGACATTTCTTGTAAATCCTGTAATTAACAAAACAAATAGTTAAATCTTCTCTAAGCTTGTATCATTAGACCTAGGATCTCATGGCTTGCCAAACATTTGAACTAATTGCAAAATCCCAACATGAGGATGAAAAACACAATCAAGAGCAAGTTTAAATCTTGAGGTAAGATGATGTGAAATGCTGAATCTTTCCCCCAATTTACATTTTACAATTTTATCTTTCCTGCTGATAAATGCACATCTAGTGTGTAGTACAGACAACCAGAACTAGTGTTGAACCAGTGTCTAAGGCATTCAGGGGGTGCTTTATCAGTCAAAGGTCTGGCTGAAAGTATGGGGATTAGGTGATCCATTTAACATTTTACAATTTCAATTTTCCTGCACAGCTACATCAGGAGAGAGCAATTCAGTCGCACACCAACAACATTACCACGGAAAAAAACCGGGGCAACACACTGTATCCAGTGAAAAGAACATGTTTGAAATAGTAGTGACAAAGTGTATTAAGAAACAATATGCACTGACAAGAGACTGCAACAGACCTACAGTCAGTTGTGGCACAAAACTGATATTTTAAAACAAGTTAATATATTCTGCTCCAGGTTTTCTTTGTCAACTATAGTCAAGAAATTCAAGCATTTAACAGTCAATTTACATTTCACACATTGATAAAGTATCATTGTTTTTCTGTACAATACATTGTGTCTATGGTACTGCTTATACTAATGTAGAAAATCTGAATCCTGTTATAGCGTTAGGCTCTGGGCCTCCAGTAAAAAGCATCACTGTAGATACTGAAGGCAAGAAAGAGGTGATTGTTTACTATTCCACATCGACACTTTGTTATTTATCTCTCCCATAGAAGTTACTGTAGCAGCAGCAGCAGCAAACAAACAGCTGTAATACTAGTAATTAAAGTGAACTCCAAAATTCAATAGGTGTGTAATTATATAAAATGTACAAAACAATTTACAAAAAGCAAATAATTGGTAGCAACAGTTCTAAAAACACTTAGAAACTGTTAGACTGTGTTGAGCCATGGCTGGGATGATGGATTAAAGCCTTAATAAACCACTCTTCTAGAACCATGCATCCTTAGTGACGTAATGGGTGATATGGTCTCTTCTGATGGACAAATTAATGCTTAATGTAGTCACTGGCAGCTATTCAGAGCTGAACATCAGCGTCTCCACTTAATCCCTATGGGATCCTTAAAAAAAAACAAACAAAAAAACAATGAGTCTTTCTAAACCAAGACAAGTAGCAAATCATTAACAATGCAGAAAACATTAGATGTTTTAGTTTTCTTAGTACGATTCATTTGAGCTCACATGAGAGCCGTCATTTCAACACTGGTGGGGACTAAAGAACCGTATCAAGACCGCTTGAACTGGCCTAGCTGTATAAACACCAGCAACTTTGTGGGGTAAATATGCACTCCTGTATTTTTTGGCAACATAGTTACACAGTGCATTTGGCAAATTGAAACAAGCATTAAACATTACAACAACAGTAAAGTTAAAGTTGCTAATGGTGACTATAAAACCATAAAATAGCCTGCTTTGTGTCAGTCATGTTCTCTGTCAAAACAGAATATGACTGACTCCAACAAACGCACTTGTTATAAACCAATCTCACGCAGCAGGACATGACTCTGTAACTGATGACGATATGGTTATAGTCACCAGTAAAAAGTCCTTGTGTGCCGTTTCAAAATGTGCCGTGTGAACCCAACCAAAATGACCCATTCATCCATTTTCTTCTTCTGCTTATCCAGAGCCGGGTTGTGGGGTCTGCAGTCCAAGCAGTGACACCCAGACTCTTCCTCCAGCTCCTCTGGGGTAATAATCTTTCTATCAGTCATGACCCAAAGCTCAAAAAATTGTTGACTTCGGACCAAACCCTGGTTTAGATCTCAAAAATAAAAACACTAATGTCTTCTTGCAGTACAATTAATACTAATACTAAATCCCTATCTACTGAGTCTTGGTTGCTTAAAAAAAAAAATCAGTTTACCTTTTATTTTCAGAAGAGGATGGGTTTTCCAGCAGTTTTTTCTTGGACATAGGAGGTGAATCGTTTGAGGAACTTGGGATATTCCCTTTTGGCCACTGCTCTGAGAACTGAGGCTGGAGCCCAGCCGCCAGGGTTTACTGCATCCACACAACACAATCCGTCAACACCACATTACTTAATTTATTAACATTTAACACTGGCAACCCTTATGGCTATTTCAGTTTCTACAAATGATTGCTTCCAACAAATGACAATGACAACAAAGCACTTACCGTTGGCAACATATGTGATTTTACAGAGAATGTTGTCCCGGCTAATTTCCTTGTCTCCCTCAGGTGGACTAACCAATGTTTGACAGATCATAGCAACATTGATTTTGGCGCGAACACAACGGTTTGTAGGCTAAAAAAAACATGAACCATGTGATTAAAAACCATTTAGTAGTAGTTAAAAAGAAAAGAAATGGAAAAGTGCCGTTACAAGAGCCTTTTCGTGGTCCACAGAGAAGTTGCACACAAGCCACGTGTCAGGGTCATTTTCATTTGTTGCCAGGATTTTTCTAATCGCTGACAGATAGAGGACATCTCTCTGAGAGGCGGGCCATACTCTCTGAAACACAGCGTCTCTGCTGTTAGTGTTGTGAATGTTGAATATCACCCATTTAAAAATGTAATAATTAAGTTTACCTTATGTGTCTGATAGACAATGATGGCATTGTCTGACAATGTTTCCACGACATTGAAATTTTCAATAGTGGCTTTAGGGGGGGAAATTAAAAAACAAATTAAAATAAACAGCTAAAACATGTTAAAATACTAGCCATTACTCAAGCTGGCATCTTACTCTCCCAGTCCATCCGGACAGCTGTGTCCCAGAAGTAGTGACAGACCTCGTGTCCCGTTACCCCTTTCACAGCGTGTGTAGCTTTGAGGGGATCCAACACAATCCCATTCTCCTCAACCTCTCTTCTATAAACCTGATGAAAAAATAATAATAATTAAGACATCCATTAAGACGCATGTTTTAGAAGCAACAAAAATACGTGTGGTTGAGCACACAAAGTTAAAATGTTTTTGATATTCACGGTGGGCAATAAGGGTAAATTAATCATCCCCTCACCTTCATTTCCCCTTCCTCTATAACCAGCTGCCAGTTGGCATCTCCACCCATATCCTGAAGGGAGTATGTCATGTGATTCTGCACCATCTCCTCCACCTGAGAGACAAATCTGGATTCAATTTCATCAGCAAATAAGACTGAAGTTAAGTATTAGTTGACAAATGCCAATTGGCCAAAGAGGGTACTTCTGCACAACAGGGAAAGAAATATTACAAAAGCAAATAAACTAACCAGGGATTCAAAGGGTTAATGTTAGAGTTGACTGGGTTTAATAGTACTTTTATAATGGACCTTTTTTGTTTTAACTCCCTGGTTAGTTTGCTTCTTATGTTATTGTGTTTGCAGTTGTCACTCGACAACCTAAATGACCAAGCACTAAACCTGTTCTGTGGGTTTATAGCTGTTTAAGGATATACATAAAACATACTGTACATGTTGTGTGTTGGTTAGAGGAAAAACAGAAAAAAAAAAAAAAAACTTACAAACTAAGTCATGCAGCACTAAACTATGGTTGCGGTATAAAGCAGTAGTCAATCCAGGAATGCCATTTTTATGTCACACACACACACACACACACACACACACACACACACACACACACACACACACACACACACACACACACACACACACACACACACACACACACACACACACACACACACACACACACACACACACACACACACACACACACACACACACACACAGATGTATGATTATCTTGACATGCTTCTCAAGGCACAGGAAGCTTCAGTAAAATCCTGGAGAGACTGGTTAGAGGACATTTTTATGCTTTTTGCTCATGCTCCAGTTACAGGCACTTGCATCCCACTGAAGAACAGTAAGGGGGCCTCTGGTTACCAAATACAGTACCTGAGCGCTGAATCTGTGAATGTCGTCTGACGCACTGAATAACTCAACGGAGGACAGGGAGGAGGAAAAGCTATGAGGCTGTGAAGCCCGAGAGGAAGATAGAAAGAGAATATAATGAAGGACAGAACAAAATAAGCACCTTTGCCACTGATAAATTCATAACCTCCCACAGCAGCAATTCAATGTTAATGAACAAAGTGATTATGTTTTTAAAGAGTCTTAGGATAAGAAAACACAAATTATGTTCACGGAGAAGTCACTGATGAAAAACAATCCAATTAAATGAAACATGCAAATATTTAAAAGACGATGTATGCTGAGCACCTTGGTGGCTAACCGATGTGTGCCGATGTTGGAGTAGGGGTCTACCGGAGGAACTGGAGTTAGCCGCCTGACCTTCTCAGATTGGCACTGAGGTGGAGGAAGAAACAAACTGTGAGTGGATGGATTCTTAGAGGCTGAAAATGTCTATTGATTTGTGATAACGCTATTACAGTGTGATCTTTTCAAATTGAATCACAGCTTTTGTTGCAGCTTTTAAAATGTGCCACACAGACTCATTACTGTTGCATCATTTCCAGGACTTAAAAACATAACCAGTACAAAATGTATGAATCCGTGATGAACCAATAAATAAATACCATTGTCTTGATTAATATTATAAGTCAATATACAATCAATTCAGATGAACAAAGAATTATACCTGCTCTTCTATCTTGTCTTGTCTATCCAATTCAGCCTCTACTGCATCAAAAAACTCATCCTCATTAATCAGACTGTTGGGCCCCTCCTGTGGAAAAGCAAACAACATGCAAATGTTAGTGGTAAAGAAACCCTTGTGGGTAAAGCCCTGTCAGGTACAATTATAGTAAAACATTAAAATGGATCAAGATAAATATTTGGTGGTAGAAAGCTTTCAAAACAAGTCATCTTGCCTCATAGTCTGGACCGCCATAATGTGACTTTTTCTTCAGTTCATACATTGCACACTTGTAGGCATCTTCCAGTCTCCTCCTCCTCTCCAGCTCCTAAAGACAAATTTACAATAAAATATTTTTTTTCTGACGTTTAACTATACTTCAGGATTCACACATAACAATTTAAACCATAAAAGTTTTAGTGTCCTCAATGACAATGCTCCTTTTACGCTCAGAGTTGATAAAGACATAGCGATAAAAAGTGGAAAACACCACCTTCATTAAGCGGTGGGTGCCAATCAACAGGTTTTACCTGACGCTTCCTTTTTTGCAGGAGGAAGATAGCACCCTTCAGAAAAAAATGAGTACAAGAAACAGCAGACTGCACCACTATTTACTCACATGAGTTGAAGCAAAGAATTAGGGCATGCCACCAAAAGCCTTACCAAGATGAAAATGCCATTTATTTAAACATTTCTTACACATTTTAAACCAAATTATGAGCATTGTAAAAGTCAGAAAAGTACTCTAAAACATGCTGCTCAATAGAAACTCTATAGAACTTGATAAAGCCAAACCAAAAAAAATTGCAATTTAAAACAAAATCAAAGATGTGGACCTAAAGAATTACAGTAACGGAGAGTTATAGTTTCCGGCTGTGTTTAGCCAGCTAACCAAGACCTACTTTAAAAAAGCAACTGCAAGTCTGAAGAGGTATCCAGCTTTGAGTCTGACATTGGTGTGACTCTGTCATCCATTTCACAGCATTCACAGATGGCTTCCAAAAAGTGCACCAAGAAGTCATTTTCCGTATGCTGGCTTGTTTTATTTCCCCGTTTTCCCTTTTCACTTTAGCAGCTACACAGTCCACACAGAAGAAAAAACTGATAAGACTGAGACTGTTGTACTTGCAGCCTTGAGTTCTTGAGTGTGTTAAGGGTTGGGCCTTCACTCAAAGAGAAAGTAAGAAACTGGTTTGGCAAGATCAATAAGAAAGTGAAGCAGAGTTCTGCCCAGAGTTTTAATTACTCTAAAAGTGATAAATCCATTAATAGAAAAAAGACAACTGAATCAGAGATGACATCAGTGTGCCATATTTCCACAATGAGGTGGCTGTGGACACTCTTATGACCAATCAAAACTAAAGAAATGAGTCAGTCACAGCAGTAAATACCTTAGTATAATACCTTATCTAGTCTTTTCTGCCAGCTGTCTTCTCGTTTCATCATGAGTTCGATGCAATGGGACAAGGTAGACAAGATGCCTGCTGTGGTGGCTTTGAAGGTAATAGCCTCACCCTTAAAGTCTATACCATTCATTCCTTTGGGACTGGCAGGAGAAAACACTGAAAAAACACACACACACACACACACACACACACACACACACACACACACACACACACACACACACACACACACACACACACACACACACACACACACACACACACACACACACACACACACACACACACACACACATACACACATTTTAAAAACAATAAAAAATGCAACATCTTTTTAATCAACAACAAAATATATATTGTACTCACATTTTTCTTTGCTGCCATTGTTGTTGTGGTTGTATTCACTGTCGGCTCTTCCAGTGGCAGGAAAGTCCTCGTCATCCTCCTCAACTATTGGACAGAACCACATTATCAGTGCATCTTATTAGACGGCATGGAGATTTAAGCTGTAATTAGAGCCAACAGTGCAAGCAAGTATACTAGCAACGGTGCTTGTGTACCCTTATCCAGTATATGCATGTTATTACCTCTGTCTCTCTGAAATTCGTCTTTAGAAACAGCGTCAGCACAAGAGTCAAAATATTTCTGCAGGGTGTCCACTTGACGACAAAGAATATCCCGGAAGGTTTCCATTTCTGCCAGCTTCTCCCGCAACCTGTGCCCCTTCTAGGTCGAGAAAGACACAAACTGACTTTCAGTGCTTTATTAATCATAAGGTTCTTGTAAAAAAACTATTCAAGACAAAAAGGTGTATAACAAGGATTAACAAGACAGTCAAGTCTTGCTGCCATGCTTAATTAACTCTGTTCAGCTTAAACCCAACACAAACTTAAATAAATAATATTTGATTTTACCTTAAAGGAGGATGAGGACGTGGCAGATAAGGCACTTGCTGCTGATGTAAGTGACAACATTGAACCATGACGTCTCAAACTGGTTTCAGAGCCATAACCAGACTCAGCCTAAAACAAAGGAAATGGGAAAATGTAAAAACTAGTGCGCGAGGGTAAAAGAGCCATGGAACTAATAAAATGCAATTACTATGTGTGGAAGAATGAGTTAAGTGACCAGCGGATGTAGGCAATCTGTTTAAGTGCCTACAGTGCAGAAAAGTCAGACCACAACAAGAGGAGATCAATTCCGACATATTCCAGTGACACACTTTACATTTATTGTTACTGATTAGTAAGGCATCAAGTTACAGGCTAAAGATGTCTATGGAATTCTGAGCTATATTTATTTAGAAAAATGTACAAGTGAGTTAATGAGCTCAGTTGAAAAATGACCAAAAATGCAGCCCTTGCCCCGTCTCTCATCAGACCAAGAAGCAAAGGTTAATGCAACAACATAAATACCAATCTGTGCCTCTGAATAAACCATCTTGTTGCACCTGGTCAGCTGCTTTACACAACAGTGAAAACACCCACTGTAAATCAGAGATTACACTTTTAGCCCACATTCTCGTAATAACAAGGAGTACATTTCACAGCAACTGACCATGGCAACCACTTACGTTACTTACCTTACTGGAATCTAATTTGTGATTATTTTGAAATTGTAGATTTTCTGAAATAATGCCCTAAACAACAAGAGTCAATACTAGCTAGACCAAGCTAGCATTGATCAGACTTATAATGTGACCAACAAAGCAAATGCAAAGTGAAAATAATCACTTGTACTGTTTAGAAAAGAACAGGTTATATTAGTAATTACTGTGTCCACAAGTTTGCCACAGTAACCTGTGACAGTGAGCAAGCATCACACCACTATGCTGATGCCCACCATTGGGCCATTCCCACAGCCAAAGCAGAGCAGGGCGCTGCTGCAGTCCTGGCGGATAATTGGCTCAAACATGGCTCAGATGCTCCCACAAAACTGCTCTGACAATTGAGAGATTAAATCCAATGTTGCCGTTGCCCTGGACACACCTCACCGAGAAACAAAAGAGAAGAACAGAAGCGGGGTAAAAAGATATAGGCTTGGCCTGACAGGAGGAACGAAGAAATGGTCACTCGGTTTGATGCAGGCAGTGGATACAGAGGCTACAGTACGCGGAAGCATGTGAAAGCGGCAAGAAAGAAGTCTTAATTCTCTGCCGAGTTGACAGATGCTCCCAGTCACATTCATGGACTCAGACACAGACACAAGAGCACTACAGTTTTGCTGCATACATACATCCACAGACCACACACCCTGATACGCGAAACCATTTTATCTTGTCGCTCTTTATGTCCAGCGTCCATCACTGAGCAAGTTATGGTGCCTGTGTGTGCTCGGAGCCATAGAAAGGCAAAGGCAGCGTGCAAGAGCAATGGCTGTTTGGAGCTGTATAAAATCCAGTTAAGTACTAAATGAGTGGGCGATTAAAAGCAGCCTGCTGTATAATATGATCAAGAAATACAACCAGAGAGAGAAAATTGCTGGTTCACTTCAATACTACATTATTTTCTTTTATTCTTCTTAACTGATATTAGGATGCATTCTGGTCACAATATCAAACTGTGGCAGAAAAACAGTTTCCCCTCTTTCTCTCCCACACCACCCCCTCTAAACAGCACAGAAATGGAACAGCCCTCTTGTATGATTGAGAGCTTTATGGGTAACTCTTGACTTTGTTATTTTGTTGCTGTGAGATAAACAGGATTTCACAAATGCATTATTCACCGAGTGCTGCACTTAAAGTCATCACATTTTGCATGTCTTTGTACACCACAAACACACCCACACAAATGGACGAAAGCCGCCTACTTTACTGAACAGACTAATTAAGCACACAACACACAAACACACACACACAAACGCACGCACACACCTTTTTGGTGTTCCAACATAAAATTTTTAACAAAGTAAAACAAAAATATTTAATAATAAACAAATGAATTTTCAGTAGAGCCCAAATTCCAAACTCCTCTTCTGTCCAGGTGAGAGCAGTGCAGATCCACAAATCAAAAGCAGTGCTGCATTCCTCTAAAGTTACTACAGGTCACACAGATATAACCCTGAATACTCTCACATCATTGTAAATGGGAAAGAAATCTACAGTTTTTCACACTTAAATGACATGCCAACGCCCGCTACCAGCAACCAACCAATCCTGCAGTAGAAGCAAGAATTCACTTTTCCACACGAGTGGTGGGGTTCTGACTGCCCAGAAGCAACAGCATTAACAAAACAATAACCCACATACAATGACCAAAATCAATAAAAAAAAAAACGTCCCAACCATTTAAAACTATTCTCTAATTCACCTGCTTATCATTTAGAGATTATCTACAGAACAGTTGTATTTTGTAACATTTCTAAAAATATATACAACTCTGATGACCTTTCCGACAAACACAAGTGATGCCTGAGTTTGACAATGAATCATGCGCATGTATCTAAAATGGCATTTTAATATTTTATAGCAACCCTTCTACCACTCTGAGGATACATACAGAACATTACCCATGTCCTGGCAGCAGGGAGTAGCTGTTCTCGGCCCAGTCTCTGATGTCGGGGATACCCACCTAAATGTCTCACTTATCAGATTCCTCACATTCCCAAGGAGTGGGATTGTAAGCGCCTGATTCCTTGTCCCACCACACCCAGCTCACTGAACAAAACCTATAACTGTCAGTCTGCCCTGAACAACTCTTAGAGTAAAAACAAACTGCAACATCCCTGCAAATCTAATAAATATTGAAAACTTAAGGTTTAGTGTGTAGCTAATCAATGTGACAGAAACATCATTACAACCCTGGCTTATTGTTAAACAAACATCAGGGAGAAAATGGAGCAATTTCACTCACCTTATGCAGCTCTATGGACTCTATCCACTGCAGTCTGTGCTCAGGGTCCTCTGCTCGGAGATACCAAACGCTGTCATTCACACTGATGTCAAAACGACACTCATCAAACTCATGAGGCTGTGGAAACAGAAAACATCACTGTAAACCTTATAATCAGTACAATTTACACATCCTGACACCATCACTGAGTCTCATTTAACATTTATTTAATTGAGCCAAAAATGACAGCAACTGTATAAAATCTATGTCGTCTCCACTGCTTGTTTCTGTCTCGTCTGACTAGTGATGACAATCTTTGTACAAACATGGATTCCATCAGTCACAGAAACGCATCTAGCACACAACAAACACAATTTTAATTAGAAACTGATGTGGATGGATGCATGTTTAATCCAAAATGCCTGCAAACGCTTCCACATTGGCTTTTCCTTAACTCAGATCACCATAGTCTTTACTCCTGTCCAAATCTTTCAACTATTCACCTCCCCCGCTCTATAATGTACCCCACCCAACTCTAATCACTGACCGCCTTAGGCACCCAAACATGTGCATGGAGAATTCCCTTTTTCCTCAAAGATTGGAATTTAACCAGAGCACTCAGATGAGGAAGAATGACTACCCAGATCTGGAGAAAGTTCAGATTTGTTTGACTCTCCTCCCCATTGCTTTTCTCCGACGCTACAGCTGCTGTCAGCTGACAGACCTCATGTTGTCCGTCTTTATTAAGTTTGGTGAATGATGCTCATGTGCCATTTTATTTGCTGCCACTGGCAACATGCATACAACTGTCTAGATACCTTAATGCAACATTGTCTTTTCTTTTTTACTGTAGTATTTGAAAAGCCTCCACCAAGTATTCATTATGAAAAAAAATGCTCTCACGTTTACCCACAAGGTTGTGTAATGGTAATTGAAAAAGCATTGATCCATGTAGCCACAATTTGTCCAACATATCTTGTACAGCCAACCATGCTATATCAGACACAGCCCATAAAGTTGTGCTTCACAGTCCATCTAATACCCCTTGTACTTGGCCTCCCTTTTTCCTTACATAAGCACTATTGTATCTGCACTGGCTGCCCTTTGTGTGTAGAACTTGAGCATTAAGTTAAAATTATATTTTTGTTATTAAAATGAATACAGCAAATACATATTTGGAGCTACATGTAACACACATTCATTTTGACACACTTTGAGGTTTTTAATGCAAATAAACAAAAAGTATGAATCATAACTCACAGGGTTTAAATTATCTTTACTTTAGGCCTTTGTAAGAGGGGTGTTTGATATTGCGCAGTGACTATAACTATCTACACAGTAATAGACTGGGTCCAACGAGTAGCAAAGTTTGTTTCTGCATTCCTCAAGCTTCATAACACTTTGTCTTTGAATGAAAAGAGGGAGAAAGCGAAAAAAGTGGTATGTTGGTCATAGTATTCTTATTATGAGCAAGCACTGTAAAACTCTGTGGTTGTCCAAGGAAATACTGCAGCACAGATCACAATAATGTATTTGTTTAGAGCTTACGTACCAAGTTGCGGTACACCCTAAAAGGAACAGTGAATATTTAACCAGGGTGTGAGATTTTAGTTATCTGACTAATGGAAGCATAGATGATAAAATGTAATTATAATCTGGATAGTATACAAGAGTGTAGGGGCATTTAAGGCACGTGAACATAGGTGGTAAGCATGTGATTTCTTGTGAATGCTGTTGCAAGAATGTTTTGTTGTGCTCATCTACTGGCAACAAGCTGTGGCTGAACTACAGCCTCATTACTTGTTAATTGTTAGCTAACCGTCTTTGATAAACATGGACAGAGGTAAACCGCTGAATGGGATCAGGAGACAATCAGGAACACTCATGCCTTTCTAGTACATGATCTTGGATACTTTAAAGTTGAGTTTGAATTAACAGGTGTTCAGTTTTCAGAGCTTAATGACAGAACCACGATTGTTCCTCATGGCAGGGAAGATACTTACTGTGATGACAGCCTTGCTGAGACACAATGACCCCCTGCATCCGTATTCCCGTTCATCTTCCGACTTGTAGTAGCTTAAAGTGTTGTTTTTCAGCACAACCCATCTGTCTTGCCATCCATGTATGTAATTTGTCCACTGGAACAACATAAACACCCCCAGATTAGAAACCAACAAGAAAATATAAATGTCTGTGTGGAATAAAAAATAAGGTACTTGCCTTGCTTAAAATACCACCTAACTCCATAGTCTGCCCAGACTCGGGGTCTACATCCTCTTCTGACCCGGACGATGAGCTCTTTTCAGACATTTAAACGCAAGTGTACAAAGTCTCTTTGATTGATTATCAGTTCAAATAGATTAGGGTTAAACCTGCTTACAGCTTTAACTTAGCATTAACGTCAGCAAAATAACGAAAATTAAAGCATGAACATGGTGCAGTAAACATAACCATGTAAGCGTGTTTTTTTGTATTTAGAAGATTGCAATATGTAGCCAACAACCCTGACAGATGAGCACTAACCACTCCGTTTCGCGTGCTTTGTTGTGAGACTGACGTCGAGTACCATTAAAACGAGCTAGTTAGCATTAGCGTTAGCTGTCAAACGACGCAACTAACGTAAGCTAGCGGTACTTTAAACGGCAATTTGGGAAGGTAACGCTAGGTGTCTGCCTTTACTGTCTGCAGTCGAGGAGCCACTCAAAGCAGCTATCGACGAAAAAAGGCCTCAGCTTAACTGCTACATGTAAACCTATATCGATAAAGGACAAACAGAACGGCAATACTTCTAAGTTCCGCAGTTATGTTAGCTTTTAGGAAAGAATCGACTAGCCTGTCTTGATTCAGGTTGAGGGGGAGGAGCCGCCGCCACGCTTTACTGTGTACCTTAAGAAAGAGGCGTTAAGTTAAAAACATTTATGATCGCACCGGAAGTGTCAAAATAATTTACTGTTGCTAGAATTTACAAATTATATTTTAATATTGCTATTATACTAATTCAATTTTCATAAAAATACCAAAAGAAACTACATATTTGCCATTGAATTTAAATGCATTTTAAAATAGACGATAGCCCCGCCTCAAATATGTCAAATGTGTGCTCGTGTAACAACTAAATTGTCTGGTAAAACAAAGATATTCTTTAGATCCTGGACGATGCATTTTTAACAGAAAGGATTGGCTAACCACTGTCTAATTTTTGCGATTATATCCTAAATGTTTTTTATTGAAGACTAATCACACGAGGGCGATGTATCAATTTACTGTGCTGTGTTATCATAGCAGTATAAATGATAAAGAAACAAATGGATATATTATCTTGCATTAACGTTTCTTAGACATCGGCGGGGTCTCAAGCAAACCAGGCCGTTTATAATGTTTTTTAAAATGTCTTCAAATTATGTGAGACTCGAATCCATCTTTTCCGGTGACGTGTATACCCGGAAGTTCCGCCAAAAACGTCAATATATTATATTTTGAAAACATGTCGGGACAATGGTCATGAGCGCTACACAGCGAGTTTTTTAAAGTAAATGTAATTTTACGCCTTTTAAGTGTAAGGCGTGATATTACCAAAATCCACATATACAAGAGTACACGGGATAGTTTAACAACAGTACTGCAGACGTTTTACAGTCAAGGATGGAAGGTACTGCCCCCGCAAAAGGTGAAGGGTTCCTTTCCAGAATGGCCCTCAATGACAACAAGGCAGGGATGGAAGGTATTGACAGAGACAAGATAAACATGATCATCATGGAGGCATCCAAGGTAAATAAGTATAAACCATGCCTACCTTTGTACAACGCATCAAGTGTATGTGCATGTTGTTTAGTGTGTCCTTTCATTCCTAGTCATAGATAAAAGGCTTTTTCCACAGAGCTGATGTAAAATAAAAATAACTTTACATAATATTGAGCAGTTTTGTTAAATATGTTATATTGTCCTTATCTGTCCTTCACAGGGGTCTAGGTTTTACGAAAATGAGCTAAAAAGAGAGCAGCAGGTAAACAAGCGCATAGAAAAAATGATGCAGCAGAAGGCCCTAATTACAGAAGAACAATTAAAGAAAGCTCAAGCTAAGGTATAATGTCTTTTAGCAACATATTTTATGAATGATATATTCTTATTTTTCAGACATCTGAGCAAATGTTTTTTAAGAAGTAGTTTTAAATTTTATCCATGTGTAGGTTCAAAGAATGGTCCTAGGGCTGGAGAAACATCGTGATCTCAGTCGAGTGATCGTGCACGTGGACATGGATGCTTTCTATGCAGCTGTAGAGATGAGGGACTGTCCAGAGCTGAAGAACGAGCCAATGGCAGTAGGATCTATGAGCATGCTTGTATGCAGATAATAACTTAATAATAATAATAATAATACTAATAATAATAATAATAATAATAATAACACAATATACAGTAATGTAATAATGTGATTAATTTTGCTCTTATTTATTTTTTTCAGTCAACATCTAACTATCATGCAAGAAAGTATGGTGTTCGAGCTGCCATGCCTGGATTTATTGCAAAAAAACTTTGCCCAAATTTGGTTATTGTTCCCACTAACTTTGACAAATACAGGGCTGTCAGTAAAGAGGTAAGATATAGGATCCTAGCCCATAGTGTATCTTTCACTAATACATGCTCATTATTAATTTGTATTTCTCTCAGATCCAGGAGATTTTTGCTGAGTATGATCCTCATTTCCAGCCAGTAAGCCTGGATGAAGCCTTTCTGGATATTACTGACCACTTGGAACAGAGAAAGTCCTGGCCAGAGTCTACACGTATACATTACTACTGTGCCGTCAGTAACAATAATGGCAAGGACTAATTTTCAGAACATTCAGATATACACATTCCTTTGGTTGAGTTGCCAGATTGTGCTACTTTGTTGGTAGATAATTACTATTATTTATTGATTTTTATAAGATAATATTACCCTTTCTGTCTGAAAAGGTGAAGCACAGACAGATCCCACGGACACAACAGAAAACGTAAAAGATCTCTCTCCTGTTCTGTTTGAGGACAGCCCTAGTTCCTCTCCTGTTTTTACCAGCTCTGGAAGTGAGGCTACCCTTGGAAGAACATTTGAAGTGTTTGGGACATCTGCAGAGGAAGCTGTAAGAGAAATGCGTTTCCGAATTGAGCAGAAGACCATGTTAACTGCAAGTGCAGGTCAGTGAAAGGAATTAAGGGAAATTGTTACAGCAATTTTACTGGTCATTATCATTTGTCTATTTTGTCTATGTAGTTGTGTGAGTACCCTAAAATATTACTTAGACATAGAATATAACTTCATAACAAAGACTATACAATTTGTTAAAGTGTTTTTCTAAATCCTTACAAGCCCACCCGTCATGTGTTATTTTTTTTTTAATTCTAAACACATTTTAGTGATATTATTATCTTCTAGGCATTGCTCCAAATATGATGCTGGCCAAGGTTTGCAGTGATAAGAACAAGCCCAATGGTCAATACAGACTTCCTTCTACCAGAGATGCAGTAATGGACTTCATCCAAACCCTCCCAGTTCGCAAAGTACAGTCCACACTGACCAAACTAGAGTCCTTAAGTTTATTTTGTGATTACTGCCAAGCAAAAGTGAATATACACATACATACATTTTTTTGTCTTTTCTTTTGTTCAGGTTCCTGGCATTGGCAAAGTGAGTGAAAAGATGCTAAACGCTCTGGGCATCTGTAACTGTTCTCATCTTGGCCAGCAGATGGCGTTGCTGTCTCTCTTGTTCTCTGAGACAGCATGGCATCACTTCATGCAGCTATCTCTGGGTTTGGGCTCCATATATATACCACGGTAATTTACTCTCTCTAAGCCTAGTCTGGCTTGTTGAAATAGTTTAACTAGTGCAAAGTCAGTTCACTTGACCACTATGTTTGATTTAATGCAGGCATGAGGAAAGAAAAAGCATGAGTACTGAAAGGTATGTTCAAAGGAATAATTGACATATATGTCAGCATCTGTATTGTCTGTCATTGTATTCAAAATTATTATTTTACCTTATAGGACTTTTAAGGAACTCAGTAGAGCCGAGGATCAATTTTCTTTGTGTAGGGAGCTTTGTGAGGATTTAGCAGAAGACTTGAAGAAGGAAGATCTAAAGGTACTCAACAGCATTGTTACTTATTGGCTCAAAATATTACAAAGATGCTACACGTGCGACTAAAGTAGGGTAATATTGTTAAAACAGAACACAGGGTCTAGGAGATTTAGTGTCACACATTTGGCCTAAAAAGAGCAGTAAAGAGAACTGACTGTGAGGCCCATTAAGGGGACAGCATGGACTACTATCAACATTGGATATGTGTCCTTGGGAGATTATTACATTGCTTTAAAAGTTTTTTCTGGCATGCTATTTTAAAATCCATTTTGACAAATCACTAAGTTAAATGTTATAAGATATTGATTGTTTGTGCTTTTTAAAGATCTATCTAATAAGAAGTACGCACATGAATTACCTTCTTATATTCATTTTCCTAAAGGGCAAAACCATAACACTAAAGATAAAGAATGTAAACTTTGAAGTGAAAACCAGGGCAATGACACTGCCATATGCTGTGGCCACAGCAGATGAGATTTTTGGCGTTGCTAAGGACCTTTTGAAAACTGAAATAGAAAACGAAACTCCCGGCCTGCTCAGACTGAGACTCATGGGTAATTAACACATCACTGCACTAAAATAACAACTTGTGTGTAGAAATTTCAGATTATTTTATTTTGTTTTCTAGGTGTTCGTATTTCTGCTTTTGTCAGTACAGACAACACAAAACCGCTGCAGAAGAGCATCACTGGCTTTTTTCAGCAGGGCAAGAAAGACTGCAGTGCTGGTGGCACTTCCCAAGAAATTCTTCAGAAATTTGAGAAACCACAAATATTGTGGCAGAGTAATCCAGAGGAGCTAGGGGAAAAGAAGAGTACTGACAAACCCAAACAATCCTTCTTTGAAAGGGCCCATGCCAAAAGACTACAACTCCAAGCAACACAAGAAATGGGAACAATGGAAAAGCCTTCTGCCACCATCACAAATGTGTATAACAACATGGACCACCTAACAAAAACGCAGGCATCAAAGAGTAACTCCTGTATAATACAGAGCAACATTTCCCCATCTCCAGAACCCCAAGCCTCCACCTCAAGCTGTGGCAATGCAGGCTCTGAAAGCCTCACCTGTCCTGTGTGCTTCAGTCAAGTGAAGACAACTGACTTAAATGTCTTCAACAGTCATATAGACCAGTGTCTCAAAGAAGCCTCTAGAGAGCCAAACCAGAACACAGACTCTGAGTCTGATCTGAGCTCAGAAAGTGGTGATAAACAATGCCAAGTATTGGACACACAAAAAATAAATTGTGATGTTGAGGAAAATATAGTAAATTTGAATGAATACTCTCAACAAGATTTTGCTCAAATTAATCAACTACAGGGCCATGAAAACAGCAACTTCTCCCTGATTAAAGCTGACAGTGGTGCAGTGGGCTCAGAACATCTACAACCATGTGATGATAAATGTCCTGTCCTTATCTGCCCAGTGTGCTACAAAACTCAGGACACAAATGACCTAAAAGCCTTTAACCATCATGTTGATCTTTGTCTGAACCAGGAGGTTCTACACAAGCTTGGTGCACAGACATTAATTTCTAAGAAGCCAGCTTCAGTCACAAACAAGATTATAGGTGAGTTGTACCATTGCCTCCATAACTATGATTTTTACTGTTATATTGTTACTGACAAACAATCCACAATTTTATTTAATAGAATTTAACAAATATACATTAAGAAAGACAACTTAACTCCTGTGCCTGGAGCAAACTTGTGTGAGAGAATAATCACACAAGTTGTATAAATATATTTATATTATGTATATATTATATAAATGTATATTATATTACATTATACAATACACAATAAACAAAACATATTCTAATTAGCTACAAGTGTACTATGTAATATCTGTGCCAGTTGTTACTGTCTTTGAGGTATTAAGATATTTAGGGCTTTCACTGCCAGTCCTGCTATATCTGTGAAGAATGTGTGAATTGAACTGTACTTGTTGTGTTAAAATTGCCTTGCCTTTTTTATTTTGTCCATTTAAATTTTTTATTAATCCCAACAATTGATATATTACTGCAAGAGATAAGAAAACTTTTTCCTCCCCATGTTCACAATTGTCTGTTTCTATTGACAGGCACAAATCAGCTCCTAATTAGGCAATCAACTAAAGGCAAAACCAAAAGGTATGACAGATTATCACTACCATTAAAAAAAATAATAATAATAATTATGCATTATGTAATAATGGATGTCACATGACTTTCAGGCGAGATTCTCCTTCCTCTCCACCTTCAAAAAAGGTTAAAGGGCACAGTTCTTGCAACACTATTGACAGGTTCCTCAGGTGATGACTTTGCAAACAAACATATATCAAGACTTGGAGTAATAAGGATGTCTAATTAATTATTATTATTATTAAACTATGCAATCTACAATGCATCAAAAGATACTTTTTCTCATTTATATCCCATGTCAATTTCATTTAGAACAATTATATGACAGCCTTTGCACTGATATAGGCTTTCTCTTTAGCCATATTGACAATAAATTTTCTAAGCAAGTTTATGGAAATATTTATTACCTAATGTTTGTTATACACTGTTGGACTATGACAATATTTATTACCCTATTAGTGGAATTTTCAGTTATTAAAGCTTTTATTTGTTGTATTTTGTAATCCGAAGAGTAAAACATTTTCTGTGAATTGCTTGCAATAAATTTCACTGCTTTTTAGTAACAACTGTCTTGCTTTTGTGAACTTACGCAAAACAAAGATGAAATTCTCATTGCTAGAAAAAGGTTTGTGATAAATTGTGCAACTGTAAGAATTCAGAGAAAAACAAGTTTAAAAAAGATTAGCTTCTGTTAGTGCTTTAGTTAAAGCCAGCAGCAAAACGTAAAGTTCTTGGCTCTCTGTTTTAACTCTCCCATCCTGAAACATTTTACTTTGTGAAAAACACTTAATACCCAGGAAGGGGATCTATTGTATTTCGTTGATATTATCACACGAGCTGAGTGTTAAATGTGTGAAGCTACATATTGTCTTAAGCACTAAAGGGTGTGTGTTATAAAGTAAACATGAATCTGCCCTACAGCTAGAATAACATAGAAGGAGCCCAAGCCCAAGTGACTCCCTGTGCACTTCAAAACTGGATCTCTTTCAGACTGGGTGAAGTTTTTTTAATTAAAGGTTTGGTTTCTTTCTGTTGTCAACTTTTAACAAGTATTCCTAGCTACGTGTAGAAGTTAAAAGACCAAACCCACTCTACACATTACTTGCCAATGGAGAGATCTACAACATGGAAAGCAGCAAAGAAGAACTTGGATCCTCGGGCCTGGGTCAGACAAGAGACAGTAAAGGGATTTGCAGACTTTGTGCTGAACAAGAATTCGGAAACAGAGGCAGATCAGAGCTTTGATAACAAAGAGATGTGTAAGTATGCATTTAAATAAAACAAATAAAAGAACAGGAAATGAATGACATGTCCCAGCAGTAGTTAATTAGTTACTTGTAATGGTCACAATAACAAGATTGAGACCACAATCGCAAAGAGTGTGCTATTGCATTCATTTAAAATGAATGTGTTTTGGACATCACATAACATTTAAACAATCTTTATATTTGCTGATCCGTCTAGTGCTGCTTACAGAAAAGGATTTCATAGAAGCGGCCAAGAGGAATGACATAGAGGCAATGAAAACACTCGGAAGGGGGCTAAATGCAAATGCCAAAAACGTGGTGAATTCTCTTGAAAAAAAAACTGATAATTTTCTTTGCAAAAGCATCGGTAAAATAAACAATACATTTGTGTTTCGCAGGATAACAGGACTGCTCTTCATTATGCTGTAGCTGGAAAAAACAAAGAGGCAGTTCAGCTTCTTCTCCAGCGCAGGGTCAAGGTGGATCAAAAGGACAAGGTGAATGTCAACTGAGCCACTTGCTTGCATCATATACAGTATATTGAATATATATATATAAAAAAATAAAAAAAAAAACTTTTCATTTTGTGCTTTCTGTGTGACAGTATGGGGTGACACCCATTCATTTAGCTGCTTGGTTTGGCAGTTTGGACATCCTGACATTATTAGTCCAGGTTGGTGCTGAGCAGAAGGTTGAAAATAAGGTAGGGACAGTTTATACAGTTTGACACAAGTGGCATCACCTTTCCTTTCCTTTTTATTAATTATTGCTTGTTTTTTTCTGCTCTTTAGGAAGGTCTGAACATCTTGCACTGTGCTGCTCTCAACAACCACACAGAAATTGTGGAGTACATTGTCAATGACTTAATAATGAAGGAACTAGACAAGGATGACCAGGTATTTTACAAATACTCATATTCTGCTGCTATCTTTTTTTTTTTTTTTTTTTTTTTACCTTTGTTGCTTCTATTAACATGTATTCAGTGTGCTACCATTTAATTTTAAACATTTTAGTCAGGACATCGACCATTTGCACTGGCAGCAGAGCACGGCTGTGTTGAAATGTTAGAGATGCTGATGGATTCTTCTTTCAATATGGCCACCATGAAGCCCAACAAGGTTTGAGCTTAAGAATTGTGCAGCAAGTCGTTTTGGTTATGTTTTTTGCTGTATACTCAGTGCACTTCTCTGAGTCTCACCTGCGACACAGTTCAAAGTTATCTGATGTGAGTCGTTTCCCTCCCTCCCTTCTGCCAGAGAGGGGACACGCCCCTGCACTTAGCTGCCAGGAACGGCCACCGGGACACCGTCCAACTGCTGCTGCAGAGCTTTGATACTCGGGATGAAGTCAATATGGTAGACAATCAGTGCAAACACCATGTCCATCACAGTTCATTCACAGTGTAATGTGTAGTTTTCTAATGCCACTGATTAGAGGCCTGACACATCACTTTAGTAAACAGAAGATTTACATTGTTTGTAAACCAACCTTTGCTCCTCTCTGTTAGTACTCACCAACAGGTAAAAGCCTGAGGGCTAGACACCAAACAGCCCTGTACATACACTAAACAAAAATTTAAATGCAACCTATTTGCTCCTATTTTTTAGACTTTTCTATGCCTTTTTCAATCAAATATTGTTCACAAATCTGTCCAGATCTGTGTAAGAGAGCACTTCTCCTTTGCCGAGATAATCCATCCACCCGACAGGTGTGGCATTACAAGATGCTGATTAGTGAGCATTATTATTGCACAGGTGTGCCTTACACTGCCCACAATAAAAAGCCACTCTAAAATATACAATTTTATCACAGCACAATGCCACAGATGTCACATGTTGTGAGGGAGCATCCAGAATGTCCACCAGAGCTGTTGCCCATGAATTGAATATTCATTTCTCTAACCATAAGCTGTCTCCAAAGGCATTTCAGAGAATTTGGCATTACATCGAACCGGCCTCACAACCGCAGATCACGTGTAATCACACCAGCCCAGGACCTCCACATCCAGCATCTTCACTATAAAGATCCTCTGAGACCAGCCACCTGGACAGCTGCTGCTGTTAGAATTGGTTTGCATAACCAAAGAATTTCTGCACAAACTGTCAGAAACCGTCTCATGGAAGCTCATCTGCGCTCGTCATCCTCATCGGGGTCTCAACCTGACTGCAGTGTGTTGTCGGCGAGGACCAACTTTCCACAGGCCACAGTCAACAACCTGATCATCTCTATGTGAAGGAGATGTGTTGCACTGTGTGAGGCAAATGGTGGTCACATCAGATACTGGATGGTTTCCGGAGCCCCCAAACCCCCACCCCCCTCAATAAGGTGAAATTGCACATTTTAGAGTGGCCTTTTATTGTGGCCAACCTAAGGCCCACCTGTGGAATAATCATGCTCTCTAATCTGGGTCTTGATATGCCACACCTGTGAGGTGGATGGATTATCTCGGCAAAAGAGAAGTGCTCACTAACACAGATTTGGACAGATTTGTGAACAATATTTAAGAGAAAGGCCTTTTGTGTTCATAGAAAAAGTCTTAGCTGTTTGAGCTCAACTCAAAAATGGGGGCAAAAACAGTGTTGCGTTTATATTTTTGTTCAGTATTTAAACAATTAAAATCCTGGCAGAGGATGATATTCTTACAAATAAATCCCATTCTGCATTGTTCTGGAGGACCATGGTACCTGTGTGATATTTTTATCTTGGGTTGCAGGATGGTGAAACAGCTCTTTACCAGGCAGCAGACAACGGACAGGAAGAATGTGCCCTGACATTGCTTGAGGCTGGCTGTGACCCTAACATTGTTACAACGGTACAACATACATCTTAAATCGTATTGACTTGTTGCCTCTTTTCCAAAAACAATGAAATGTACAACCTGGTGACATTTTGTTTTTGTATTTCATTTTTGTTGTAGGCCAAATGTTGTGCACTGCATCCAGTTTCAGAGAGAGGGGATTCATCTTTGGTACATCTCCTTTTAGAGTATAAAGCCCTGACTGATTGTCCAGACCAGGTAACAAGCACAGTCAAATCTTAGTTTTCATTATCTTTTTAATTTGCAGGGTTTATTTTATTTTATTTTTTACAGGACTTACAGACCCCTCTCCACTTGGCTGTGAAGAACAGTCACATCCCAGTGATATACTCTCTGTTAGATGCTGGCTGTAATTTTAATGCCACCAATAAGGTAACAGCCATATTAGAGTCATGTGTAAGTGACAATAAAACATTATCCAAATTATTTTCATGTAACACCCAGAGGTCTCAGACGGCTATGCACATTGCTGCAGAAGTGGGCAAAGTAGAAGTTGTAGAAATGCTTCTTAAGACTGGAATTAATCTTGCACTCCAGGACAGGGTATGTTAAAAACAATACATACTTGGTAGTTTTCTAATACAAAAATACTAAGTGTGTTTTTACTGTGCTCACAGCAAGGCAAAACAGCTCTGGATATTGCAGCAAGAGCAGACGAGGTCATTATTGTAGACATGATCATCAAAGCAGAGCGGTACTATCAGTGGAAAGAGGTAATGTTTTTATATCCTTCCATTTATTTATGAAAGATGTATGTGACAATGACATTTCTCAAACTCTGCTAATGCTTTTACAGCTACAGTAAGAATACCTCACAACTAGGCACCTTTGACAGCTAATTTACCACTAATGTAATAATGTTAATGAATTTTCAAAATGTTACTGGCATTTATGAGGCTAATTGTGAAAGCAATATATTGCAAATTCCTTTTTGGCATGTGGCTTTTATGATACATTTGACATAATTCATTTGCTCTTTCAGGCCAACCCCGAGCTTGATCAAAGTGTTAGGAGCGAGTTTCCCCTGACGTTTAAACTTGACCATCGTTATGAGACAAAGCAGATTCGTTCAATAGCGTGGCGTTTAGCATATAAACTTCTGAAACCAGGACAATGGAAAAAATTGTCCGAACACTGGGGATTCACCAAACAGCAAGTAGCAGCCATTGAGAAGCAGTGGACAGGTACCAGACTTCACCCCAGCTTTTGTAAATGCTCATGTTCAGAATTTGTAATTTTGCTTAGATTTATAACTTGTGACTGGATGATGGCACAGGGCAGAACAGCTATCAGGATCATGGGAACAGGATGCTCCTAATCTGGCTCCATGGGGTGGAGTTGGCTCACGAGAGTCCATTTCGGGAACTTTACCAGAGTCTTGTTTTGACAGGCAACAGAAAAACTGCAGGTATTTTTACCAATAATCAATGTTGTTAATATTTTTAGCATGTGTTCTTACAGATACTCTACTTTTCAGACAAAATTCGTATGGAATCTGAAAGTGGCAAGAGGAGTTGCAGGATTTCCTAAAGAATAGGATAAAACAAAACACCTTGTTGAACCATAAAATTGAAAATTGATACAAACTGATTAAAATAATTTATTTAAAATGAGGTCAAGTGTCAAGTCATTAATATCAGCCCTGATTTAAAAAAGCCAGGGCACAAAAAGCGATTTTACACATTACAGTACAATCTGATTTGTGCATAATTTAAAGCAAAGCAAACAATTATCTACTGTGTTTAGATAATATTAAAACATGTTCATCTTTTTGATGGACATAGGAATGATACTGTTTCGTTACCATACTGAAAAATAAATAAAATAAACAAGGTAACATTGTAAAACTTATAGTGCTACATACTTATCTAAGTTAAAAGAGAGACATTTTCAGTCCACTACTTTAATGGAGTGTACATGGCATGTGCCAGATTGTGTTCTGGAGGAGCTTCTGCCTGTTGTGGGCCTTTGACTCTGTTGGGAGGAACGAGGAAACTTAGCAGCTGTGGCCTGACCAACGGTGAGCTACAGAAAAAGAAAAATGGTCAGCTTATTCCAAAAAACTTTGATAATTTTATGATTTCTTTTTCTCCCCTAAGAAAAACTATTTATATTATTTGTGCCAAAAACACTATTTGGCTTACAAACTACAAATGGCGGAACAACAAGTGAATTTTAGAAAGAAGAGCCTGAGCTGGTCTTTCAACATGTACAGCAAGATGCTGGAGGCTCAGCAAGAGGGACATAACCAGGATAAATAAACTGATCTGAAAGGCTGGACTAGCTATGGGCTGCAGTCTGGAGATGTTTGAGGGCAGTGAGGGAAAACAAGAAAACACGGAAGAAACTGCTCTCTGTTATGGACAATACATCTCACCCACTTTACTGGACTATAGAGGGGCAGCGGAGCATGTTTTCCAACGGACTCAATTTAACTTCACAATAATTCACCTTTTATACAACAGAAAGTTCCCAATCCACACATGCCATTTCCTGCTTAATGCACCCTTCATACACTTTCCTGTTGTTAAGTGTAAAGCTGTAGACTTAACTTTATTACGATCACATACCTGTGTAACTGGATGGTGTCGTTCAACTATGACAGAGCTCATGGGAGGATTCACACCCATCACTTGGAGGGTACTGCTGCGTGCAGCTTTACCAACATCACTACGAGCTGTAATACGAGCCGTTACTGTCTTGAATGGTTTTTGTTGACCGGCTGTCACCACACGGCTACTGACCTATTACAACACACAACAATAAATGTTGGTTAAATCTAGTATATTAAATATTTTACTTGAGTGTGGACCGTGATATTTTAAACACACACAGAACACATACAACACTCACCTGCTGCTTGTGGGAGCCTGCGGTACCACTCAGTGACAGGGTGCTTGGGGTCACTGTAGAGGCCAGCATTACATCTGTCCTTGACGCTGGAGCACCTGGCTTCATCTAAGCAAAAGTATACAACTTTGTATTGTAAAATGTTGCAATATGAAGAAGTTTACAAATGGTAATGGCAGATTTAGCAAATGAATGTTATTGTCTCACTGGATCGTCTGATTTGCTCTGTAAAAGATGATCTGGGTGGTCAAAGTGGACAGGAGTGAAACGTGTTGAGGGACCTGGATGTTGCTGATGCTGAGGAAAGGTAGAAGAGCCAGATTCGTCCTGTGGGGGATGCAGATCTACAAACAATTTTTTTTAAAGTGTTATTTTTAGTGTTACCTAAATAAAATGCATAAAAAACAAGTTTACAAACAATAAAATTTACTCTTTGTACTTCAATACCTAATTGTTACTTCTATCAATACAAGTTTGTACAATATTGAGGAAATGATGTTGCTTTTCTTCCCAACAACCTCAATATAGCTTGTAGACTCATAGTTAAGATGGCCAGAAACACCCCCAACCATGTTGCTCTTGGGTTTCATTTAAGTTTATATAATTGAAGCGTCTAAATGACATGAATCTTTAAGAAGCAATGTTGAGTGAGTTGAGCTACCACCTTAACTGACTTACATTACCCTTGTTCTATGTATATGTTTGGCCTGCAATGTTGCAATTAAAAAATATATATTGCAACAGGAGTGTTTTTTTTTTTTTCTTTGTACTGACCATGCTGATCGTGAGCTGGTAGCTGCTCTGGCCACTCCTCCGAGGTGTGGAACATGTTGAGAGCTTCTATGTTGAGGGCACACACGCCCCTCATAAAGGCTTTTTTCATAGATTCCTCATAACGTTCCCGCTCCAGTTGCAGTCTCTGAATCTCAGCATGGGCCTTGTCCAATGCCTCACGTTGCTATAAACAAACAAAAAAATGTATTCACCTAGGCCATTTTTGCAATGCTTTGAAATATTATACCCTCAGTTAAACCCTTTCATTAAACCCTCAGTAACATTGAAAACCTAAAAGTGAAATTTATGTATTTACATGAAAAAGTTTAGTGACAAAAGGAACACAGACAAGTAAGATGTGAACCCAATAATAGAGTCTCACTTACCTCTGTTAGTTTGGCCTCATATTCCAAAGACAGTCGTTCACAGACCTCCTCAGCCTTTGCACGACAAGCACGCTCCACATTGACCTTCCAGTGTTTCTGGATCAGAGCGTGCCAGCCGAACCACACCTTCCTCTTCAGCGTCAAATTGTAGTGCTGCTTTGCAACCTGGGCAGCGTAAGCCTGGCAGGAAACCACAAGACCATGAACATATTCACGAGGACATAATTACACCCATAATTCATTCTTGAGCTGGTGCACTACATTTTTTCTGCACTTTCTGCATCAGTCAAATTTAAATGCATAGTTTTATGTAATATGGAAAACTATTTGGCAACAGTAAAAACAAATTTTTACTGATACATTGCACAGTATGGTTGATATATAAAGTCAGGGAAAGTGCAAGACAAAATGCTGTCTCTGAACAGAATCAAAGCAAGATCGTAAAGTGTAATAATATATAATATGTGATATTTCATTGGTTTAATAACACAATTAGTATAAGGCAGGGCAATTTTACTTATAAAGCACAATTTATACACTGTGTCATTCAAAGTGCTTTGATATAATCCTTTGTCATAACCAGTTAACTGCAGTTGCCTTACAATTGCCGTTTTAAATTACATTTGACTGTTAATTTTGCTAAAATCAAAATGTGTAAACACCTCTTCTTTTGCTTCAGTGTGTTGAAGTCTCCATTGAGTAAAGGCTCTCATTTTTTCAACTTTTTCTTTTTGTCGCTCTAACAACTGGCTCAGGTTCCCAATAACCTAAGAAAAGATTACACATTTTTACAATTGTATGGTAAACCTGAACATAATAATTTAGTGAGACAGTAGAAGGTGACAGCTGAAGCTTGTTCTGGATGTCTACTCATCCCTTACCTCGTCTTTTCTTTGGTTTGAAATTTCATAGGTTTGAAGCAGGTCCTTTAAGCTGTCAATCTCTGACTGCAGGCCAGCTGTTTGCAATGCACATTTTTCCTTCTCCTTCTTTATCTCCAACCTGTGTTTTTCCATAAACACCAACCTCCATTTCCTGAGTTCAGTCAGCACATTTGACTAATGATGAAATAAAGAAGCATAGTGTTGATTACACAAAATTAACACATACACAGAAGATGTTTATCATATACGTTTTTGTCATTTTTAAAAGCAATTTTAGTCTTAAGGCCCTTTTTGTTTTTTGATATCTGGGAATAAACACCATAAAACATTTAATAAACTTCTAAAAAAGGAAATAGTGCAATCCTTTACAACATTTTGGAGTGAAACAATGCACATCTAATGCATATTTAGAGACAATTCAACACAGACATGAGACCGAGTCATCACAAACAACTGAACAACTGCGTTCGAGAGCAATTATATAGAAAAACAATAAAAGCAGCAGTAGTAGTGATCATTCTTACATTGATACATTGTTATAAAACATTAAATTGATTGATCGGATGCACACTTCCAGCGCTCTAAATGACTAACCTTTAAGTTGCTGCTCCACACATCCAGAATGTTCTCCATTCGGCCAATGTTTTCCTCCGAGATAAACATGTCAGCCACAGTAGACCCGAAGAAATCAGGGCTGGTTGGCCTAGACCTTTCAGATGGTGTGTGTAACCGTTCTGAATCAGAGTCTGAGACCAGTGAACCCCTACTTGTTGATTGGCCTACCATTTCCACCACTGAAAAACCAAAGAAAAGACTTATAAATAATAAATGTAAATAGTCTATATAACCATTATAAAATATCTATTTTGATTTGTATCAGCCACAGTCATTTTATTTTTAAAAGAGATTTGTTTTTATTGGATTTACCTTGAGAAGTTCTCGAGGTTGTGGTGGACTTAATCAGAGTTGCATGTAATGAACTAGCGCTCCGGCTGGAAGGCCTAACATCTTTGGCTTTAGATGATGTAGGGTCTAACAGAAACAATGCATTATGCAAATAGATGCATGCGGTTAAAAGAAAACAAGTCTATTTAAATCAAATATTAACTCATTATGCAGGACATTTTAAAATTTAATATTATAACACAATAATGATGTGGAATAAATAGCAGCTGAACACTGAGTAAGATGACCGTGACTCCTATCCAGGAATGCATTAATCTTAATATCTTAATTAAATACTGCCTATAGAGAGTCTTTACTCTAAAGAGGACTACAGGCAGAGCGCCAAGAGATCATGAACAATTATCCTGTCTGCTTTCTACATTCCTGTGCACTACTCCAACAGGGAACGCAGCTGGAGCTAGTTCTGGTAGAGGGAGACTGATGAACTGTTAAGATGTGGGTAAATGATAGGGGACCATTTTGACAGAAAGATCGACTTGTGTACCTTGATAGGCTAAGCTTAAAACTGCATGCATTTGTGCAACACGTTAAGTACATCAAGTCCTTTTTGACAGTTGATCATTTGATGGGGGCTGTGGCTCAAGACTTTCTCAAAAGGGCTTGGTTTTAAGAGCGTAATGACAAGTAGATTATGTACCTGCTGGGTGCTGTGATTTGGTCTCTTCTTCTTTCTGGGAACTTGGCACCTCTACTGACAGAAGTGAGGTTCTTAGCTGCTGAAGTTTGTCAAGTTTTGGAGTTACCACAGCATACCTGAGGAGCTCCTCATACTCATCCTGTTGGTTGACAAATATTACTAATTTATATACGTACTTTAAACCAGAATAAATAATAATGTTGTTTTCTTTTTTGTACAGCAAAGATGGCTAGCTAGGTCTGTTGTACTTGCTTCAATTCAACTTCCTCCAATATTGTCATACAAATACTTCAGTAACTGCAGTCTTTCTGTCCCTTTTCTCAGCAATATTTTTGAAATAATTTACTGTAAATAAAAATTATGAAAGGAGAGCAAACTATAATGCTTGGACAAAGTGTCCAGAGGCTCAGGTGTGATACCTGGAGTTCAGAAGAGACAGAGCTGCCCCTGTCTGAGTCTTTTGGAAGAACGGGAGTGGCTGGTTCCTCCTCGTCTGAAGACATCTAGCTTAGGTTACTGCAAAAATTAAAACAGTGGACTGATTAGAGCCATGTACAAACAAAGTGCAAGATATCATATAATATGGAGACGACATTTAAACACCATAACCAGCAATCTATAGAAACACTAAATACAACATTCAAAGGCACTTTATGGAGGAAGAAGAAGAAAATAAAGAAAAATAAAGATATCACGCATTATTACACGGTCAAGCCTACTTTGATTTTTCCAAGTCCGAAAAACAAATCTTAAGATTAGCCTTGAGTGCTCTTGTTCCGCCGCCGTCTACTAAGTTATATCCCAGACAGAGTGCAAACAATATATCCCAGATCTAAGTTTGTGAAATGTTAAAATTCAAGTGTAGTTTGTTGTAGCTTTCACAAGTCGGTTGGAAAAAAAACGCTTGCTTTGCCAGTTCAAACGGACTCACTATTGAACATCGAACACTCTGATTGGCTACTCGAGCACCGCCAAGTACATTTTGATTGGTTAGAATGTTTCCGTGGTAACAGTAAACGGAAGCGCTGCAATATATCACCATGGATTTTGACGGAGATTGTTTGAGGTCGAAAGAGAGTAAATCAGTTAATATATAGGCCAATATTATTGTAAGTCATAAAATAGGCTAACGTTAAAACAGATAGCAAAGCAGACAAAATCTGTGATTAATTTGCCTATTTAATATATTTTATTTGAATTACATGAGTCAGTGCAGATGGACCAATCCTATTATGTCAGCATTTGCATCAACAAGTTGAGATGCTCTTAGCACATGTTTGCATGTCTTGGTAGATATTCCTTGGAATAACTAAAAATGTAGTGACCCAGAGGATAATCCTTGCTGCTTTTTGGGGAGTAGAAGTTTCCCTCTGAATGACAGAAAGCTGTGGTGCACACAGGAGATTACATATTTGCATTTCAGAGCAGATAATTCACAAGGTTTTCACAAGGATGTGTTCACTACTTTTCTCTTTTAAGGTTCTAACGTTAATCTTAAAGCTTGGCTTAGTTTTTATTTTATTTTGTATATCAAGTTTATTTATTTTTAATTTTTAATTACAAATACACCTGTTAGATGCTAGAACTGAGAGCGTGGGAACTGGGAACAGTACAGACATAATATAATAATATAAAGACATAATAATTCAACAGATGCTATAATTACAAGCATTCCTACTCTGCTGTTTCTTATGTATCAAGATATAAGTAAAATAAATACATTTTACATTTTGCGCATAAACAGAAGAATTTCCAGATAGAGAATATAGTGAAAGGAGTTTATCATAGTGTAATAGCTGTCTTTTTTGTTTCACAGAAAGGTAAAAAGCCAGGTAATGGTTCAGATTGAAGCCAGTACTAACTGCCTCAAGCCTTCCTTTTGATTTGGGTCTGTAAATTCCACCTTCCTTTCAACAAAAGAAATGCACCTGGGCCTGTGTTCAAATGGGATTCAGCTCACAGTCTTTCCGTGTAGCCTGTTCAATCTGTTCCAGAACAATAATCACAATCCATTTGACTTTCCTCCCTGAGGTATTTTTGCTCTGCCACGTGACAATGTTGAGGAGTGCGGACCCTCTACCCCTGGAGAAGTGCATTACATTTGCAGATTTAATATATTAAATCTGCATCCCAGTGATGACTATTTGGCTTGGTCCATCTGTGCTCCTTGGGCCAACCTGATCACCTCCCTTGGACCTACCCTCAACCCAGCTCCTCTCACTCAGTTGGATGGAACATTTTCTCTCTTGTTGTATTTAGAAATAATATGCTGTTTCTTAAAGCTGCTTTTTATCAGTAACTGTAAGCCCCCATGTCTAATTCTCTTGCCTATCATTAATTTCTATTGTTTATAGATAACTCCCCTTCTCAATAGTAGTGTTGCCAACTCATTGTTTTTCTCACAAAACTGTGATGACCTATCACCAAAACATTTTTGCAAAAACCGGTCTTGGAGTCATTCATATCTGCCTGCTGAGTTCAAATTAGTTTTTTCATTACATTTTGATGTAGCTGGACCTCCCCTTAGGCCACTCTAATCCATCACATCTTGCTTTCGGTGACAACATATCTTTAATATATATATATATTTTTTTACACAGTTTTTCCATGTGAGGAGAAAAGAATTATAGCACCTCTCTACCACCAGTCCTCCGCAAGCAAAGACAATCACTGTCAGTGTACAAATCTCATTTAAGATCAGAAGACTTTGCCTTTCAGATATCTGCACTGACAAGCATCTTGCGTGTGTGTGTTTTTAAGTCCATGCATACATAGTGAATTGTGTGTGTCTTAGACGGAGGGTCATTCTACTGTCGCGTACATTAAGTTAAGTGCTCCCTAGCTCTTCAGCACTAGTAAATGGAGTCTTATGGCTTGAAGGAGGGTTTGGCTCAAGACTCTGAAAAAAGCAAAGTGTCCCTGCTTCAGTGAATCATCAAATTCTGGACACAAGCATAGATGTTTTTTACTTTGTACCCGTAGCTGCATTGTAGTCTGTATTTGTGCATAATATGGTGTATACCGTTTTTATATCCTTCCTTTTACACAGATTTGATTCATAGCCATTTACATATTCATGTAAAATATATATATATATATATATATATATATATATATATATAAATATATATACACACACACATATATATATATATATATATATATTTAACATATTCATATATATATATATATATATATATTTAACATATTCATGTAAAGAAAAAAATATATATATATATTTATCTCTCTCTCTCTCTCTCTCTCTATATATATATATATATATATATATATATATATATATATATATATATATATATATATATATATATATATATATATATATATATATATGACATGCAATCACTGTGTAAAACTGAGGTTCCACAGCTAGTGTTAGTGAAAAATAAAGAAAGAAGAGGGCAACACAGGTAGGCTTTCAGGATGCACAAAGGTGCTTATCCGCTTGAATCTGTTCATCGTCTCCTTCCTTCCTTCCTTCCTTCCTTCCTTCCTTCCTTCCTTCCTTCCTTCCTTCCTTCCTTCTGAAACCACTGTGCAAACACAACTAGCACAACAGGTCTCATCTAAATAACCACTTCACAGTATGTCTGAGTCTGTTTTAGGGTATGTCATTAATAAGTGTGTGTAACCTTTGTGTTCAGTTCACTGCAGCAAACAGGGCTTCCACATTTTGTTTAGAGGATTAATCCATCCTAAAGCCTACTACAAATTCTACAAATTATCCAAAGGTTTTGTAATCTGAGCCATAAACTCATTATCTTATTATCTGTGTTATGAACAGGAACTAATAGAATATCCATGCTCAATTGTTGATCTGAACACCCATTCGTTGCTCCATAAAGTGTACGTTCAGTTTCAAATTGACTGCTTCAAGTCCATGTATTATGACTGTAAACCAAGGTTGCTAGCATCTAGTAGTAACGACTTAGCTCTAATTAACTGAGTTTAGGTCATAATTTTTCCTGACATTAACAAAACAAACTTTACCTTACCACATCATTCTTGATTTCCCTGATATCACACAGACAAAGAAGTTACCATTCTATGGCGGCCGGACCAGAACCATCCATTTAAAGTTGGACATTTGGTCAATGGTCAGAATCATAGCCTATTGGACTTCCACTGTTCTTGTACGTGTGGATGCAGTAGACAAGTCATATGCTCTTCCCCAATAAGACGACTTGAACATGAACGTAATGTGGACTACATTTGTTAACATTTAAAGCTTGATGGTGAAGTGAAAAAGTCGACTTTCTTGAAGTTTGTCACTCCTTTATGACCCCTTATAGCTTGGGGGTCCCGGGAAGAAGTGTGCTTCACCTCTGGTCCAGCAGCGCCTGTGGGAGGGAGCAGGCTTCCCCACCGCCAACCCCCACTTGGAGAGTCACGAGCAGCGCAGACTCAGCACCACGGACAGAGCCTGCCGCGCCACTGAGCTGTGCTCTTTGTTCATGAGCTGATGGTTAAGTGACGCGATGAGATCCAGACACATATAACTAAAAAGTATCCTCGTTAAAGTCAGAGAAGTGCTTCCAGAAGAAAGCAGGAGAACTGTATCCACTTGTCGGCTGTAAACTGTTTGAAAAGAGTCCTTCCTATTTAGCATTCATGCATTGCAGTGTTTCACGTCATTCGGTCAACTAACAAGATTGTACCATCAGACGGAATTGGCCGCATCACTCAGTGAAATACAATTATTGATTACACTGCTTCCCCCGTCTCCCCCCCACCCCCACCCCCCCTCCCCCGTCACAGCACAGCATCACTCTCTTTCTTTCCTGTCGTTTCCTAAAGTAGACTATACTGCAGCGAGAGACGGCTGCATCGGGGAAAAAACCTTGCCGGGCGCTAACTGTCGCCTCTGGTTCTATTCTGTTTAAAAAATATTTCATAAACCTGATGCAATGGCTAATTATCATCGCACTGCGTTCTCCTCGCCATAAATGACGGTAAGGAATTACTTTTCCCACCCTAACAAACTCTTTTCGTCGTGTTTTGATAATGTCGCGTTAAAACAAGACTGGTAGACAAACCATTGTAATGAGTGAATGTGATCTGTCACTCAACTAATAAAAAGTTGAGTTATGTGTTATTCTAGTGTTGAAAGTAAGTAAGCCTTATAGTAGGCTGTAATCCAGACAGTATATTAACTGTAAAAAGGGTCACACTGGCGCAGGGGCTTTTTGAAATATTAAGGGAGTAGCCTACCTTAAAGGCTATAGTTTATAGACAAGGGGATTGTCTATAAATAGATAAATGAATATAGATTCGATAAAAGTTGTTGATGGTTTTAAAGGGTTAGAAATCCTAAAGTTTTTTTTAAATTTATTACTACAGCTTTTTTACACAAGGCTTATTTAGGTTGCCAGTGGTCAGTGGCTGGTACTCAGTAAGCCACCCTCCACAGACATGCTTTTGCCAGTGTTCCTGTCCTCTCCATGAATGTTGGCTTGGTTGATACACATCCTGGATTACACTACATTGCTGTAGTGTAATCAGGCACATGTCCTTGGGCAGTTAAAGCACTCTGCTTTGCCACCAAAATGAAAAAAGGAGGAGAAATGCAGGAGCAGGCAACTGACTCAGCTGTGAATTGCACCTTTGAGAAGGACTGAGTAATTGACAGGACTCTCAGAACCAGTGAACTTGAAATTTGTGATGAAGTGCTGCTGAAGTGTTGTTTGCAGTCCTGCTAACATTGTCCATCAATGAAAGATAAAGCTAAATTATTGCAGATTTTATTTCTAGGTCCTCTTAACACTGGCACAACATAAATTAATATGGTGGAATGAATTTCCTTAATATGCGTTTCACTGTGCCAGTGGCCTATTAGGTTTATTTCACCAGACTTTGCTAAACTACGTTCACGCATGCCGCCACATTAAACTTCTCTGTAAAAGCCAATGCAATAGTCACATTGTTTGCTGAACACATATTTTTTTGTTCTTCATAAACTGTTGTGTAAGTAAATGTGGGAAATAAATTCTCCCTGTGCTGAGTTTGAAATGTCACTGAAGTCAGGACTAATATTAACAATGGCTAAGTGGGTAAAAGACCCTTGTTGCGTGTCATGCCACACATAGAAATACAGACAACGAATACACCAAAAGGCCCTTCAAAACATTTAAACCAAGCCCAAGCCTGTTTTGTTCTTTGTGTACCTCTTCTACTCTGCCAGTAATAGTGTCAGCGTTTGATGAAATCTACAAACCCAAGATGTCCCGTGCTGGTTGCCAGGCTCTGCCTTCCATAAGGTTAGGGGGTCTCCATTTTGATGGGATTACATATGGCTCTGCCCACTTAGAGATTGGAATGGCTCCTCCTGATGCTAATAGAACGTACCAGCCATCAGCCAGGGAGCTTGTGCATGTCTTTGAAAAGGGCAAGACTTTGATAAGTCAAACCTTACTGAGATAAAAAAGGATTAATGGTTTCTTTGGGCCAAAGGATGTTAAGTTGGCTTTATGTACAGTGTAGTTCAGAACACTGAATCTGATTACATATTGTGTTTATGATCATAGGAATACTCATTTAGTCTAACACAAACCACTAGCATGAAAAAAAGAAAAATAATAAACTTGATTATTATCCTGTATTCATAAGTTTTAAACACCAACACTTAGACCAATCCAGTGGATTTGTATCATACAGATCATTGAAAATACTAATTTCTTACAACTTATGGATCACTGCATGCAATGTGAATGTTTGACAATGATAATTCATGTTTATAATGCATAATTTATTAACAAGACAATATTACATTAGCAAGGCCTAAAAAACAATAGTACACAGCAAGTACATTATATTTCTTGTTAACATTACTTATTTACATTACTATATTTAAATACACAAAAATGTATTCATAAGACCATTTTATTAACCTGTTTATACATGCAGTCAAATTAAATACCTTTACATAGAATTTTCTAAATTTGCAAAGAAGTGATTTGATGATGCTGATTTAAACAGACATGAAAAGTGAAGAAGAAATCAAATAAGCTCAGGGGTGTAAAACAGAGACTGGATTGATTGCGCTACTCATTGCACAGTTTGATTGTGATTGCCCTCTTTCATCGTCCTGTCAGCTCTGTTGGGGTCTCGTCAGTGGTCAGGTGAGGTGGGTCACCAAAGTCCTCCCTGCTCCATCAGAGCTGACAGTGGGCCTCACAGCACACTTCAGTGACTCTCTGAATGACAGCTCCAACACACAATGTATACACCTCATTCAAAGTATGCACACAGACACAAAGGGAAATGAGAAAGAAATAAGCAATATAGAACACCAAGTTCATTGAATTTAGAAAAGAAATGTTGATTATGCAGCACAGAAAATTTATATTTAGGTAATCATAAAATATCAGTCAAATCCATAAAGCACTTTTGGCCATGATAGTAATTTATTAATGGAAGATAAGACTGTGTTAAATCCTATGTTCAATTTATTTGACCTGGTGGATAATAGAATGATTATTTCAATTGTTTCAATTAGTATCAGTAATTATTAGTCTTCCTTAAAGAAGAGTACTTCTAAAGTCAACCAATTCCCCAAAATGATTTGTCAAGTCACCTTGTGTTAGGAGTGTCATTTTGCCTAGGAAAATTGCATTATTGGAGCGAGGCCTGGCCCCTTGATTTGTATCCTCCTGACAAGGCTTCAATGCTCATTAGTGGCTTTGGACAGGAGCTCTCTCTCTCTTACACACACACACACACACACACACACACACACACACACACACACACACACACACACACACACACACACACACACACACACACACACACACCAGCTTCAATAGGCTGACCATTTCAATGTAGAGCATTTAAGGCTAAAATATTCAACACTTATTTATATCATCATCTTTTCTTTTTATTTTGATATAATGATGAAGTTTTGGTTTTATGTGCACTCATGTGAAATTAGGTTACATCACTCACACCAGGCGGGACTCTCTCTACCAGAGATGGCCTACAGTTTCTCATTCATGTGAATCTGTAGGCCAGACTAACTGCTGTGTGTGAGGTTTATTATATATTTTTTCTTACGTAGTGTGTAAAAGTATGCACGTGTTTAACACTGCTAAACATTTGTCCTCTTCTCCTTTCGCTGCATGGATTAAATATGACAGAGCCGTTACGGTCGGATCGTCCTTCCTATTATAATAAACCAGCTCTTTATTGGGGGCAAATTGATTTCGGGCTGAGCGTTGTTTATTAGCCTCTGTTCTTCAGAGCTTATCATGAATCAGCAGATTCAGCATCTCTGGCCCTAGTACACCTGAACAGAACTAGGGACAACTCACGGCCAAGTGATTCAAATCCGAGGAGATTGGTAAATTGTTAAGGAGGTGTTCTGCCAATGTGAAGTCACCATTGACTGATAATTTGGGGGAAATGTGTAACAGCCACTGATTGATAACCACCTTTATCTATTGTCTCTGACCCTTCCCCCATCACCTTCCTCAGCCTGACCCATGATTACCACAGCCATTGAGGTTTATCTCCTGTGGTGACCGCACATTAAGAAGTCTTCATCCCTGCAGCCACTAGAGCTACACTGATCAGACTATTCCAGCACCTTTAGGTATCATCTGTTGACAGTCGGGACCAGGATGGAGGACACTTACAATAACAGGACTTCTTTGGTAAAGGGTGCCAAAGACATGGTCAAAGAGGCAAAGCGGCACGCAGCAAAGAAGGTTAACAAAGTGGTGGACCGAGCCACAGATGAGTACTCAACCCACCACAACTATAGCAGGTTCCAGGATGAGGAAGACGGAGATGAAGATTTCTACCGGAACCCACCTAGGCAGGATGGAGAGGGCTTTCCCGACAACGAGGAGGGGTCTAGTGATGCTACCGAGGGCCACGATGATGAGGATGAGATCTATGAAGGAGAATACCAGGGGATCCCATCAGACAGCAAGCATAAAGAAGGGCAGGTGGCACTGGGGCAGCCCATGTCTGATGCCACCAGGGATCGTAAAGAGTTGGAACGGGAGCGAGAGGCCGATGAGGAGGAGCTGGCCCAGCAGTATGAGCTAATCATCCAAGAGTGTGGCCATGGGAGATTTCAGTGGCAGCTGTTTTTCGTGCTAGGCCTGGCGCTCATGTCAGACGGAGTGGAGGTGTTTGTGGTGGGCTTTGTGCTGCCCAGCGCAGAGACGGACATGTGTGTGCCAGACTCCAGCTCTGGTTGGCTAGGTAAGCGACAGAAGTATATCAACAATGTACAAGGATAATAATTATATCTCATATCATATTCCCTCAAGGCCCCATGTTAACCTTAACTACTATTTTAAGACAAAATTCTTAAATAAAATTCACATCCACATAAACAATTTCTGAAAAATACATATAATAATTAAATCTTTAATTATTGAATATTATTTACCGTAAGCCTGTACCATGGTCTGTGCACTCTGCATGTGCACTCTTACTTATTGGTTGCAGTATGTACATTTGGTACTTTTGGTAAAAGAAATGTTAATATTTCATACGTTTGGTGCATCACTTTAGCTGCTGTGGTTGTAGTACATTACACAGATGAGTTGTTCTGCTCTATTGGTCTCAGTGTCAGGATGTCAGGATTAAAAGCCTTGCTAGTATTCCCCGGTCGCTCTGTGGTGAGCAATAGTCCCAGCAGACCCAAAGGCTGCAGGTGTATAATCCATCACACACAGGACCGTGTACAGCAGCTGACTCACTGTGTCAGTACCAGAGCATCGAGGACATTCAATCAGACATGCAGACTTTAGATACTACAGCTGCTATGAGTCATGACAATATATCATTTTTAAACTGGGATGCAAAAAACTGATTCAGGGCCTTTTACAAAGTACTACAGCTGAGGAAAAATAACCTTATTTACTCAGAAACAGTGCCAATTGTGTATGTTTGCTGAAGTTAATTAAATTCATTAGCACCAATCAAAGACACAAGTATTAACAAAAAAAACAATTCCATCCTTAGTAGCTACTAAGGAATGATTTATAGGGAAATTTAATTTTTAAGGAGGATCCAATAAAAAACATTTGACAGACCCAGGCTCAGTCCATTGGCCATCTGATGTGACCAGCTGGAGTGAGGGATTGGAGTGAACAAATGAATGACAAAAGATAGTCTGACTTTTGCACCACAGCGTCAAACTCATGGAGTAAATTGTAAACTGTGCCTCTTCATCTTTATGTGTCATTCCAAGTAACCATGCAAACTCCTTTTCATTCTCTTCATTGAGAGCAAGGTCCTGCAGGCATTCAGGCTGTATGCTCTGCTTCTCCATGTTCGTGACTAACAACCCCCCCTTCACCAACAGCACCATGATGCCTCTTACCCTTCATTGTCTGCGCCACTCTCCTCTTTCCTTTCAGATCCTCCCCCGTCCTCTCCTTTCTACCACTGATTGCCCCCAGGCTCCTCCCCACTGAGGTGAACGCTATTACTGTGTATGTGTGTGGCCACAACCAGAGCCTACATTATTATTGTGACCTTGTTGGCAGCCAGTTATGTTTTTTGGTATAATTATGCTTAATGACAGCCATCTGAAAGAAAGGAGTTGATGTTTAACAGTTGGTTGTGTTAACGACATTAGGTCCTATTTTACTTTCTTCCCATGTCACAAGACATTTTCTATACATGTTCAGGGTAGACAAAAACTCCAGGTTAATCAAATCTGGATCAAGGAAAGGGTCATATGTTTTATAACAAAATGTCATAGGACGTTCTCAGTGCACATATGTGTGTATTTATTTATTCCTTAATTGATTCATTCACTGCGCACTATAACATCTGAACATCTGTAACAAGTAATGCAGGTGTAAAAATGCCAGATTTAAGCGAGATTTAAATTTTTATCTGTTGTGCCTTGCGTCTAAATATAACAAGAGATCATAATAATATAAAAAATGAAAATACATAGCCACTTAAAAAGACTTAATTGGGTCTTTTCACTGTGGCGGGCTGCATGGTCCAAAATGCTGTTGGTTCTAAAAAAACTCGACTCCATTGCGGTGGCATTGTGCAGCTCCATTAAGCACATATGACACAGAGACAGAGGAAAACTACAAGGACAGTGTAATGGGATAATGCTTCGTGAAACCACCATGGCCTGAATGCGATGGATGAGTAAAATTCTGATTAGATTACAGAATCCAATTTACTTCTCCCAGTATCTTGATCTTACAGGAATCTCTGATGCTCTATGAGAATGAAAGAAGCAAAGCTGTATTTGATGAAAGTTGGTAAGAAAGCAGAAGGTAAAAAGTGTCAACATAAATATGCGTGTTGCATTTCCAAGGAGGAGAGATGATTAGAAAGACATGAGGTGTGGGTGTACGCCCAGAGAGGTTGTACAGTAATGCAAGGCAGCAGCTCAGCTATCAGCTCAGACACAACGCACAATGAAAATACACACCCTATCATTACTTATTTGTTATGTTCTTACAATAACTCCCTGCACTTTCTCTTTGTGTCTCTTTGTTCCCTTCACTGCTCTCTGTACATGACTTCTACCTATTTCTTTTAAACATTTCTTGGCTTCTTCCTTAGCTCCATTACTTTCTTTTCCCCTGGTTTCTTTCTTTGTGGCAGTAAGCGCCAGCTGGCAGGCTGTTTGAGAATGCGTGGTCCGGGGCAGCTGAGCATGGCTAAACTGCAGTAAGATCGCAGCACTGCAGAGATTATGCTACTTGAGTTGTGCAGCACCACATTGTGTGTAACAGACTTGAATTCAAGTGCATTTATGGGAGCAGATGGAGCAGGCCTGCTGCAAGTTGCAAGAAAAGCCACTCTTTTCATGAGTGTAGATATTTCACACATATTAGCCACAGTACTTAGCGTAATGGAGGTTGGAGTCCTCACTAATTCACTGCGAAACATTCTTTTTACACCAATCCTGCCCCCACTGATATGACTTAAATCATGACAAAAAAAACGTAATCTCTTTTTTGCGGAGGTGGCAGAAGATGGAGGCTCGAATCCCATCAAACTGACACCATGTACTACAAATGTGATTACACGTCTCTGAGTGTAAAGATGCAGATGACTGTAGAGCAAAGACAAACGAATGAGAAGAGGATGACAGAGTGTTTGAAAATCAGGAAAGCAAATAGGAAATAGGAGAGCACACACAGGCTGAAGAAGGAGGGATAAAGGACCCTAAATGACAGTAGTAGTAATAGAAGTAGCACACACAAAGCAAGCTGCTGTATGGTAGTGTCATCATTAGCAATAAGAAGAGGCGGGTGTTTTTGCGCTGCTAAGAGCATCAAAGCATGAAAAGAGTCGTGATGCAGCTCAGCGCGCATGTGACTCTTAGGGGGCTCCGCGCGATGTGACAGCACAGAAAACACTCCTCCACGGCCTGCCCCCTTCTCCACTCCTGCCCTTGTATCTTCTCACCCATCTGACAGTCTCAACTCGACCCCCTCATTACACTTACCCTCAACTTTCATGGCTTTTGTCCTCCCGTGTTCAGTTTGTGCTTGTCACTACATCAGTCATCTTTTTTAACTAATCTTCTCCTGAACGAGGAGATTATCACAGACCTGCCTCGAGGAGTACAGTTCAGGTGACCGCTGCAAGTCGGCTGGTCACGACTCACCCTGGTATATATTGTGTGCTATTTTTTGCGCGGATTATTTTTTTGAATCTCATCGTGCACTAAGATCCCAAGTAACAAGCGGGGGGGAAAAAAACGCCAATAAATTCATTACGTAATTGGCTGTCCTGTGAAGGGTGCGTTCATTAGTTTTATGAGTCTTTATTTCTTTTACTATTTCTTTTTGACACATTAATGTGGCATGAATCTCACAGCGTCATTTAGAGCCAGGCATAAAGAAGACAAGAACTATTTTGTATTGTTGAGCTTTTAAGCAAATGAACATGCCTCTGGAAATGTGCCTACATGGCATTTTAATGGGAAGTCAGTGGGTGTTTGTCTGTGTGTGTGTACTGCTAGCTTTTCCTTAATGAAGCAAATAAGAACTGTGCAGAGACAGGAAATGTCTGTTAAATTTAGAAATTAATTTATGGGTCCTTCGAGGGAGTCTTGAGGTGGCCGACAATTGTGACAGATTGCTGAGTTTTGACCCTGAAGCACTGAAGTTTAACAGATATCTACTCACAGCAGAAGGGAACAGACCTCGTTGCATTTCAGGAGGAGATCAAAAGAGAAAAATGTGACCAAACATAACTTCTTTTTTTATGGGAGCATCATTTATATTACATTTATACAACGTTGTCACATGGAAAATGGAAAATGCATGTGAACATCTGCAAAAGTCTGAAACATATTCATCATTTTCATCATATTCATCAAAAACACAGAATAAAATGTTTTGCTTAAGATTGTTTTTAAGACTTTTTAGGTTTATGTATTACAGCTCTGGTTTTATACAGTTGTTTGTTGTTCATAGTGCCAAAGTATATAATTTATAAACCATATAGTATTTGACCTAACAGTCTAAGATATGTTTTATCACCTGACTTAATATACAGTATTTTTAAACTATAATAACTAACTCCTATGACCAGCAACATGAACAAGGGACAAACCGAGGCTCACATGTAAAAGAAAATCCAATCTGATCCGCTGCAAGTCTCTGTGAGTGTGCTTAATACAGTGGCACACACATGAAGCAGTAATAATAGGCCTCTTTCTCTAGGGCACCATCATGATGATCAGTGAGAGAAATCAATGCTATTTTGTTGGAGCATTGATCCCATTTGTGACTAGTTAGAGTAAAAGAGCACTGAGTGCCTTTTGTAAAGTCACACTGCATTACTGTTCACATTTGTGTCCTCATTGATCGCAGCCTGTTTTTAGTCCTTCCACTCAGTATTTACTAATGCGTCACTGGCTCTCACTGTCCAACAGCATTTGGAGTTTATTTTAATGAGTCGATGTCTGAAATAAAGTCTTTACATTGAATAAAAACCATTGATGGTAAAATCATCTTTGCCCTCTTTTTATAAACAGCATGTGGATGCCATTACACATGATTGTCATTAAACATAATTATTGACTATACTTCTTTCCCCATGTCTTTTTTCAGGCAGTGTGGTTTACCTTGGGATGATGATTGGAGCATTTTTCTGGGGAGGGATGTCGGACAGAGTGGGCCGCAGACAGTGTCTCCTCATTTGTATGTCCACCAATGGCTTCTTCGCTTTCCTGTCGTCTTTTGTCCAGGGATATGGCCTCTTCCTTCTGTGTCGTTTCATCGCAGGCTTCGGGTAAGTCTCTTTGACGTCATTTTTAGTAATCATCTTTTCCCAGCCAAGTCCACCTCCAAAAATGAAAAATGGTAACTCTAATTCAATAGCCTTTTGATGTTCTCATACAGTATTTGTTACATATGAAGGTGGTGGTGGTGGGGGGGAGTAGATAGTAATTTATTACATTCTCCTCTCCTTGTGTCCATGGTGTAACTGTTCCTTTAGGAGCTAATTCAGTAATTGCATCCGCTATCATTTTCCCCAGAGACCTGCAGAGTAATTGAAAAGGCTGTCTAAGCTGCCAATGAGACTTATGGTTCTGAGTCATAAGCACACTGACACAATATATATATATTTTGAATATTTTGTTAGCAGAAAAAATATGGTTAGTTGCACATATTTTAGTGTAAAAATCTCAGCTAAATGGCCTAGCTAAAATAAACCAGATTGCACGGTTTATGTCAGTTATGTATTAGGAGTTTATCCATTGACTTGTACTTGATCTTTTCTCTTATTCTTGCAGAATTGGAGGTGCTGTACCCATAGTTTTCTCCTTCTTCGCGGAGGTGCTGTCCAGGGAAAAGAGAGGAGAACATCTCAGCTGGTTGTGCATGTTCTGGATGATTGGAGAGATCTATGCATCAGCTATGGCCTGGGCCATCATTCCCCACTATGGTGAGTGCATCCTCTTTTTTAACATAAGGCCAACATGATAAACAGGTTTTAGTGTGGATAAAGCAAAAGAACTAGGGTTTTTATTGCCCTATGGATGGAATGTGTAGTAGTGTCTTTCCACACATTTTGGCTTTTTTAATATATGCATTTAAAAGCTGTCCGTAATTAAAGTCATGATAAGAGGGCAGGAGCTTTCTTAACTTCCAAACCTCTTGCGTTTGATTTAATAAAAAAAGGGTCAGAACCCCTTAACTCTCCTTTGCAATGCAGGGACTGGGACATCCTTGCTTGTGAACACGAACACGTTAAACATATGTAAAATGTAGAATATATGCAATACCTATTCATAAAAATTCTCTTTTTTGTTATATTGATCCATTCTGAATCACACTTATTGGCCCTCAAATTCAGCTGGAGAAGCTCAAAAGGGTTTCTCCATACTCTCTGGGTTAGGTGCCAATATTCTTTACCATTACGATCAATCACTTAATGTGGGCTGAGAGATGCAGAGGTTAATAGGATTAATGCAGGTACAGATATGGTGCAGAGCTTTTACATTAAAAGTGGAAAAGACAGGGTTGTGTTGTATCAACGCTGCAGAACAGAGACGGTCATAAGGGAAGAAATATACAGGAAACAGGCATTGAAGTTGAATTTTCTTTTTGTGCGTTTTTAACCTGCTGTCCCTTCCTGTTACTGCCGCACCCCTCTCTCCGCGTTTTGTACTCTCCTCATCTCCCCGTCTGACTGTCCTTTCTTTTATTACATCCTCTCTCCATTCTCTGTCTCTGCAGAGTGTTCTTCTTGATCAAGCATAATTAGGTTTTTCTCCTTGCTCTAATAGGACAAAGCTACAGCTAGAGGTGATTTATGGCCAGACCATGCTTTAGCCAACCTGTGACGTCAGTGGAAAAGGTTGTGTGCGTTGCTTTAAGTATCACAAAGGGTGTTTTACTAGGCTGCAGTAACATACAGGTCTTCTTCAAGGGAAATTGAAGGCAATAACATCTGACACTATAAGAGGTCAAACAAGTTAACGCATACAAAAGCGTGCACACGCAAAAAGTCAGGAAGTCAGACTTCTGCACATGTAGTACATGCACTGCTGTTGTTGTGTAGAGAAGCACACTAGTCCGACTGTCACTAAATCCTTTAAAACCAGGAAGAGGCTTCATGAGGAAACATTGCTGTCATATCTGCTGAAATCACTTTGAAAGGATCCTAGTGGCCTTTCTCTTGCACTTGCTTCTTCCAGAGGAGACTATGGCTAGGTTCACACTGGCATTAAACAAGCCACCACAAGGCTTCAGTCATTGTCTGGCCAATTTCATGTGTTATTGAATCAGATTCTGTGAGTTAAAACAATTAAATACAAAAATATGTTAATTCTGTGGGTATTTTCAGTCCACTGTTTTCTATGTTTGTAGTGCTTTAATGCTTAAAATTTTTAGCTTATATAAAATCAGTTGCTGTTACAAATATACTACATATAATTGTTGATATTTATGTTTTCTGATCTGTTCTGTAAGATGCTGTACCTGGTATCTAAAGCACAGTGACCCAGGGTCTATTCACATTTCCCAAAGATATGATTTGTAATAATCAGTTATGCAATAGTTGCAGTGATACAGTCATTCATTGTGTTTAGTTACATTTAGTTTTAGTTGAATCATGTTCTTTATTCCTGGAATGACATTTCAAAAAATCTTTTTTTTTTTTTGTTATACCTGCTTATATTGTCTATTTTACCTCTTTCTCTTGCTGAGTCACTGGAAATGTAGAAATACTAAATAGACCAGATACTGTTCAAAGATTTAAAATGACTGGATTATGGACAGTGTTTACAAAGACAGGTAAAAGGTTTCATCACACGGGGTTGTTTGTCTTGCACATAAATTTCATGTTGTCTCATCTGCCAGGCCTCTTGTTGCGTATTGGTGCTACTGACACCCACCTCTTTTTTAAAATAATTTTTCATGGTCGACACACAATGGCATCAAACTGTATTTTGAATATATTAAATATTTGATTATACATGCTGTAAGGTTTATTCCAAGCAGCCTCGTTTCTGGCGTAACCATTAACCCCCTCCTTCCACCCCCGGACCCCTCTCCTACTGCAGCTGATGGATAAGGGTGTTATTCCCTCCAGAGCAGCATCTCCATGAAGCTCAATCTGTCAAGAGGGTGGGGGAGGTCTCTAGTGATGTTGCACCCCTTCACGCATTTTCCTCCAAATTGTTCACAAAGCATTGTACTTTTAGATTAAATTAAAAATGTTTGTATAGATTTCAGCATCATATACTTGTCAGAACCTGCATAGAGCAACACACTTCTGACATCTTTGATGACTGTCAGTGTCATTTTCTGTTCACTTTTGGGTGTGCGAAGTAGCCCCTTGTTGTTAGAGTGTATAACTCAGCTGTTCGTGCTTGCAAGTGTGCGTGTTACAATGATTAATGAGTCTGGTAGAGAGCCTGTGGGCTGAGATCAGGTGCAACAAGATTTAACTCAGCAGAAAACACTCAATTCCTTTCCTACACATTCAATTAACCTGTCCCTGTGCACTTCTCTCTACTCTACTCCGCAGAGCCATTCATCTCACGCACCATTCTGTTCAGGCTGGGGGCCGCTCCTTTTCAAATGCTCTTTTATTTGCTTGATGATGAGGTCTTTTCATAGTGTTAAAAATCAAACGCTCAGGTCAAGTGCCTCAGCCCTTTGATAAATGCACACAATAGATCATAGGTATATTTCTGTAAATATTCGAGTTAAAATATAAACAGGAAAATGAAAGGGGCTACATAACTCCCCAGCACAGCACACAATAAATTTAGTTTTTTTGCCCACACAGTACAATGTCAGTAGTGTGAATAACTTTTAAATATGATTGTGCAGTGTCACTGTTAGGGATATGAGGTTTTGGGCGTAGCCTATTGTCATCAGATTGAAATAACTGATCAAAACCAAGGCTTCATTATTCTAAGCATTGTTTATTGTGTATCGGTCATTTGCAGGTTGGAGCTTCAGTATGGGTTCAGCGTACCAGTTTCACAGTTGGAGAGTGTTTGTGGTAGTCTGCGCTTTGCCATGTGTGTGTGCTGTGGTGGCACTTACCTTCATGCCTGAAAGCCCCAGGTTTTACCTTGAGGTAATGTTCACATTCACATTTTCTTCACTATGAAAACACACGTACACCATAATCAACTGTAGCCAATAAGAAGGAAGTAGGAAGTATCCACAGACCGCGCAGAGGGGTTTTCTATGAAGTGCTTCACAATAAAAGCAGAAGGACCCTAACCCATCCTTCGTGAAAAATCTAAAGACTAGTTCAGACTCTTCACATAGCACTATTAAGATTAATGTTAATTTAGCTTATTGTTTATTACTATTAGTGAAGTAATTTTATGACCTCTGGTTATTGTTTTTTCTGTGTTTATTGGTATCACTTATTCATGTTAGACACTCATCTGGTTTTGTACAATAATTCATCATTATTGTACAAAGCAAACAGTGTTAGTCATCCAAATGTGGCGTTGTAGGTTTTGTATGTGCCTGCAAAATGAAAGCCTAGAGATCTGTGACAGTAGGTGTGCTGCAGAAAGAAAATTATCCTTTGAAGTCAAATGAATCACCGCTGTCGTGACTCTCATCGTTTTGATCCAACTAAGAGAAATCAAAGCAGTGTATTTGTGTACAGTGGGTAAGTGAGTCTGGTGCTGATTCCATGCATTCATCTCTTCTTTTGTGCTGTGGCTTTTTCCTTGCTGTCAGGTGGGGAAGCACGATGAAGCCTGGATGATCCTCAAACAGATTCACGACACCAACATGAGAGCGCGTGGGCAGCCGGAGAAAGTCTTTACCGTGAGTGTTTTTTTCCTCCTGTCTACAGTTACGGTTTGGTTACTCGGTGTTTAAATAAGTAAAGAGGCTTATATTCTGCCACCGCAGCGACAGGTTTTAACAATTTCTTTATGAGGAATCACATCCTGAATAAAAAAAATCTGAAACCAGTTTTGTGTCATTCATACTTATTTGCTGCGTGAGCTGAACTCTGGGAAAGCTTCTTAGTCAACACACATCCTTTAAATTAGGTTTAAATAATTCTGTACTTCACACAGTTTCCATTAACCTTAATACTGGAGTCCCTCTGAGGCTTTGGTCTTAGGGCATGACTTCTTTCTTCACATTTCTTCTTGTCACAGATGAAAACTGGCTAAGACAAAAACTATTTCTCAGTGATTAAATTCAGTTGATCTGAAAACATCTTCCTAACACTTTTTAACTAGGACCATGAGAATACATCTGAAGTGCAATATCGGAGGAATTCTCCTCATGTATTTGTCATACTGTTGGTCTTATTTACTGGAGTCACTGGGAACTTCAATACATTTAAAATGATATCCACAATATTGATAATGATATATTCTTTAACTGATACAGATCATCATTTATTTTCTTTATAATCCTGACATGCAGGTTAACAGGATCAAGGTCCCCAAGCAACTTGATGAACTGGTGGAAATAGAGTTTGGCAATCCAGTTTCAAAAGCTTTCTTTAGGCTAAAGGCTGAAATTCATGGGGTAAATAATATATTTTGGTTATATGCATAAAGCCTTAATGTCTCCCTTTTTTGTGTCCGAATGATTACATTGTTGTTGTTTTTTTTTTAGATCTATCTGAACCTACTAAAGTGTTTCAACTACCCCATGCGAGAGAACATGATGAGGCTCACTATAGTGTGGCTGACTTTATCTTTTGGGTAAGATTTCATGTTGTGTATGTTTTTAAAAACTCTAATTCATATTTGGTCAGATACTATCTGGCAGCAATATTGCGTTTTTCTCAGCAGTGTCGATATTGCATGCTTTCTTAATCAATCATGCTCTGTGGATCAATAATGCCCCATTCTCATAATAGTAGGAGCGGACACAGGAGTGAAGGAATAAAAAAGACAGAAACCACATGTTCCTTTCACACTAGTTTTTTTTTATGTTACTCTCTTGTATTTGCTTTGTTAGTTATTATGGCCTGTCAGTCTGGTTCCCTGATGTCATCAAACACCTTCAGGCCGACGAGTATGCTTCAAAAGTGAAGATCCATACCAACGAACGCACCGAAGACTTCACATTCAACTTTACTTTGGAGAACCAGATACACAAAAATGGTGTGTTCATCAATGACAGGTAAAAGAAAACATCTCCAAATTAAAAATAACCATTTTAATTGGTATTATGTCGAAGACTTTTTGTTTTGCTTTGTTTAGATTCATCAACATGAAGCTGAGGTCTGTAACCTTTGTGGACTCAACCTTTCATAACTGCTATTTTGAGGATGTCACGACAGTGGGCTCCTACTTCCATAACTGTACCTTTATCGAGGGGTTCTTCTACAACACAGGTAAAACAACGTGTCATACTTTTACATTTGCAAATTCTTTGAGCCACGACAAAGGGTCGTGTTATTTTTCTTTTGTCTGCCCTGACAAAATGATTTATTCCTTCCTCCGGCCAGATATTGATGAATCCAAGTTGATAGATGGCACAGAGGTGATCAACAGCACATTCACGCACAACAAGACTGGCTGCCAGATGACATTTGATGATGACTACAGTGCGTACTGGGTTTATTTCATTAACTTCTTGGGTACCCTGGCTGTTCTGCCTGGCAACATCGTATCCGCCCTTCTCATGGACAAAATCGGTCGTCTGTCAATGTTAGGTAAGAAAAAGGCACACAAGAGTACTCATTAAGCTTGTCCCGTTGACTGTAGGATGTTAAAATGATTCATGCTATGGGATGTGAGTGGGTCGTGTTATAAACTTAAAGTTGACATTTTTTTGTAAGTCGCTTGTTGGACTGCTGACTGCCCTGTTCACTGTTCTTCCTTGTGCAAATGTTAGGTGGATCCATGGTTCTGTCAGGCATCAGCTGTTTCTTTCTGTGGTTTGGCACGAGTGAGTCCATGATGATCTTTATGTTGTGCCTTTACAACGGTCTCAGTATTTCTGCCTGGAACTCGCTGGATGTTGTAACGACAGAGTCTTTTCCTACTGTCAGGAGGTAATTAACTATTATTAAGGATGATTATATGTTAGTTATCAAAAAAAATATACATGTCTTGATACATTTTCTTTCCTTTGTTCTATTTTTACTCTGCAGAGGGACAGGTTTTGGTTTCTGCAATGCTTTGTGTAAGCTAGCTGCAGTCTTGGGGAACCTTATATTTGGATCTCTCGTCGGCATTACCAAAGCGATCCCAATACTCATGGCTTCGTCTGTGCTTGTTGGTGGTGGCCTGGTTGGCCTGAGGTTGCCCGACACCAGGGCAAATGTCCTCATGTAACATCAGTGTTGCATCCATCATCCAGAATAAAGCCTTGCTGATTCAGAGAGGAAGTACACACTCTTCAAGAGGGTACTGCAAATGGCTTGGAACTTTAGTTATCTTAAACATGTGCACCTTACTGTCAGGGTAAAAAAATAAATAGAATATTTTATTTTATTATAGAAACCCAGAGATCCTGTAAAAGGCAGCAACATGTGAGGGCATTGTTTTAATAGTTGCTGAATCACAAAAATGGCGTACATTTATAATATTTGGTTTACATTAGTTCATCCACTTTCATCCACAGTCACAACCTTGTTTGGAATTAGCACATGATTAAATCTCATAGCTTTTAATATTGATGCAGTCTTATTGGGACAAGCCAGATGGAGAGAAAAGTCAAAAACAAGCTATAATGAGCATTGCCAGTCTGGTGTGCCATAACGGAGGGAATAGAGGATCAGACAGAGTGA